>JAWMRA010000078.1:54858359-54884445 GCA_035584735.1 Pseudotriccus pelzelni | reverse complement strand
GTTCAATACTTTCTGCCTTTTGGTGCAATCCTAACCACGGTCAGGAGGGGGCGCTGTTGGATCTCTGGGGGAGCAGAGCCTGCAGTTGCTGCGTGCTGCCGGCAGGGGGCGCTGTTGGGCCCCGGTGTGCAAGAGACGCTGAACTGGAGGGCAAACCCCCCACTAAGAAGGGGAAGGGGGGAAGGGGAAAAAGGGGGGTTTTCCCCCAGACTCATGCTGTCGGCGGCTGGCTCCGGCCGGGACTACCCCCAGAGGTTCCTCCGCAGAAGGGCCAAGCCTCTCCGATGAAATCTGAACAAATCTGGGCTGGGGGCAGAACAGGGCACAGCAGAACGGAGGGGAACTGGGACCAGAAGTAGCCAAATGATCCAGCCAAAACCAAAACAAACCACCGAATCCCTACACACACACACCTTGGGCCAGGGAAAAAATTAAGTGCGTGCCGTTTCCCAAGGAGAGGAAAAATTAAACTCACCTACCCCCTCCACAGTCTTCGGACAGTCGTCTGGAATGCAGGTCTGCTAGATAGTTCTTTTGTGTGTGTTAATCACCCCAGGCAAACACCCTTCCCCTCCTCCTTCAACATCTTTCTTTTACAGTGATGCAGCGGGAAGTAAAAATTCCCGGCTCCGTTGTTTTAGAACAAGCAAACCTATGACATTGTCCACCTCTAAATACAAGTTCTCTTTATAGAAACTCCTCTTTGGGCTGTGATTTTTTCCCAGATGAAAGGCAAATCAAACTGCTTTATTCTATTAGAGCTTCTTAGAGTATGACAGGTGGTAAAGCTTTACTAATGAAAAAAACAACAAACATTTCCTATAGCCTCGTCAATGATTCTTTTTCCTCACCCTCTGTGAGACTAGTGTCAGTTCCTCATTACTGTCTCCCTATCTTTTTCATATCTTCTTTTCTCATTGATTTTACCCATGCTAGTGTGCAGCAGAGGAGGAGAAAATAGGAAGAAAAGAATATTCAAATTGTCATTTCTTTTTCAGCCACTGAAATCAGACACTCCTCAGAGACACAGCAGTCAGTAAACCACATCATTTTTAAGGTACGTTATGGAATATATTTATAACATATTTTTTTAATTTTCAAAACGATAAGCAAAAAGAGCCCAAGGAAATACATTTTAAAAGGTAGTTTAAAAATTAATGGAAGCATAAGGCCTCTTTTACTTTATTTAGTTATTCAGTTACCCTGACTGGGAACATTCTGAGCTTAGAGGGACTCATCTGTGCAACAGAAGAGCAAACTACAAAAATAAAAAAATCTCTACTTGTTTAGGCTTAGCAGAAGTCAGGACATCAATATATACAACCCAACACAGCTCACTGAGTTCTTTTCTTCCTATTGTGTGGAAGCATCAGGGCGTCATCCAGTGTTCCTAAAGAAAATTACAGTTAAAAATAATAAAACCTAAGCCAAACCATGATACACAGCGATATTACTAGTCCAGACATTTTTCTGTTAACTGTTTCAGAAACTATGTCCCATATTTTATACAAAGTTCAGACTGCTGCTTGCATATATGATTCACAATGTTACCCATCCTACAAAATGTACTGAGAGTGCCTTACTCTAGAGATCGTATGCACATAGTCCAAAGTGTCCAGAATTTTGTTAAAGTTTCCTTGATTTTTTAATTGTTTTAAAATCAGATTTGTATTTAGAATGTATAAATATTCCGATACAGAGCAAAATTTCATTTGGCTTTAATTCTTACATTTTCAACACATCTATGGCTCGCAATTAAAGTGGCTTGAACTGCCACTTAGACAGTGATGTCAGAATACATCATATCCCCTACATAAAGTGCCATAGGAAAGTTGTTTGCTATCTAATTGCTTCCAAAGAACTGAGTCAGTTTAAGAACAGGGTACTAATCAGCTCCTGATTATGCTGACATCCAGATCAAGATCAATGAAGAAACCCAGGAGAACCTCTTCATAAACTATGTTAGACTATCCTAATGTGGTACAAAATTTAGTCAGTGCTGTTTAGAAAAGCAAAATACAAACTGTGGCAACTTTTGGGGTTGTCTAGCGATGTACAACAAACAGTGCAAGATTCTTACATCCTCCTGCAAACTGACCGTAAAAAGCTCTGAAGACGCTTAGTTCATTTTCAAAGCAGGCCCAGAAGATTATTTCTATGTGGAGCACGTCAAGATATACAGAAAGAAAGGTGACTTAACTCTTACTTATGTCATTATATGCATCAGCAACCTCAGAGTGTATAAAATGAGTACTGTATGGAAATATGAAGTCATGGATAGTAGGGACATTGAAGAAATTACATTTTCAAGTATCCCCAGTTCTGGAATAATTTCTTCCTTGCAAATATGAAATTACACTAGAGTTCTTAGTATACCCAGAGGTAACTTTTCAACATGGTTTTATTGCAATTGTATGCTTCTATTCCACCAGTACTAATTTTTTTAAAAATTTAATTTTCTACCCTTGTTTAACTTCTAGTACTAGCAAAGACTATCACTTCAGAAACACCCACAGAAATTATTTTATTTTTATCTAAGTTGAGTGTAGCTTCCATTGGTTTGGCAATATTTTTTAGTAGCAAGCTTATTGCTGATATAGACAACTGGTTTATATTGTTGCACAGTCCCTGGAAAATGTGGAAGGGACAGACTAGGACTGTCCATGAAGTCGGAGTAAACTGTGAAAACTCTGTACCTGCCACACTGTTTTCTCTCAAAATAACTCTGCTTGCACTCTTTACATTCCTACTACCCAAAGATGATCGTGAGCACTGATTTCACACATTGAGCAACTTCACTGTAAGCCAGCATGTTCCAATTTTTCAGCATTTTGCATTAAGGGCTGGTATGCATCTGCACAAGCAAAAGTCACATTAGGCTTTAAATTCAAAGAGTGATTAATTTACTGCCATTTTCAAAAGGGATCTTTCATAGAGTCCTAACCTCAATGTCATTTTTCCTTACCTTCCTTTTCCTTAGCCTTCTGAAACAAAAAGCCAGCCAGCCAAAAGGCAGTTTGCAATCAAGTGCTGCTTTCCTTGGGGCTAAGAGGTTTCACATAAGACATGATCAACCTCACTTGGGATCATGAGGGTCACTAGCATATTTCTTTGGTGTGCTGATACACAGCCCACCAAGTCAGTGTGAAGAGGTAAGGGTTTGTAATTTTCCCTCTGTCATGTTTAGTGTCTTCATGGAGAAAAAAAAGCATTGAGTTTGGTTAATTTACCACAGAGATTAGGCTGGATGGTCGCCCTCAGTAAATCACACAATTTATTGACAGTTCATTTACTGAGTTTACTGCTGGCTCATGTTTAGACAGACAACTAGGAAAAAGATATTTTCTGGTTACTACAGGCCAGCCTCTCCTAGAAATATTACTATATAGTGTATGGAACTTCAACTACTAAAGCAAAATTGACGTAAACAATTCCAGCAAAATTCCCCAAACTCCAAAATTTCAAACATAAACCTTACAAGAAATGTAGGCTGATTATCAGAATTATAGGTCAATGAAGCTTATTTTAACAGATTGCTTAGTAGAGCAGCTACAATAACCATTGAGATTACTTGTAAAGAACTGAACTTTGTGTTTCAGCTGTCACATTTCACAAATAAAAGATGGCAATATTTTTCTAATATTTATCTAAAACATACTAGGATGTACAGCAACTGCCATTGCAAAATTGAGGTACAAATGGTTATCATTTAATCCATGAAAAGTGCATGTCATTGTTTAGGAATGGTATTCCCCAATTTAGTACTCCCATTGAGACTCCAAACCACACACTCCTCCTGCAGCTGGAGAGAAGAATTATACAAAAAAGAGAAAAATAAGAATTTAAATTTTATGTAAAGAATGTTGCAACATCTATAGATAAATTCCTTGAACATTCACTGTTAGATGTACCCATTAGCAGGTTTTATTGCAAAATTTGTAAAGGGGTCTGAACCCTTATCTTAAACTGAATTCATAGAATCACAGAATATTCTGAGTTGGAAGGGACCCACAAGGATCATCAGGTCCAACTTCTAAGTGAATGGGGGATCAAATCTAGAACCTATGCTCTAATCAACTATCTAATCTCAGGGTCTTAAAGTATCCTAGTTCCTGAAATAATTATTTTAAACTGTTCAGTTTGAATATTAAACAAAGTTAAAGTTGTGTAGTTTTCCTTTCCCTCCATGTAACATAATATTGTAACAGAACAATGGGCAATTTTTTTCAGTTTAAAATAACTAAATAATTTAAATAATCTTCAGCACTCTTGCAATAATGATGCCCTCTCCTCAACTACTGGTCTACACCTACAGATTTAAGTACAATGTACTGAACTTGAAGACAGAGATGGGGAGCAGAATAAAACCCTCATAATCCAAGGGGAAATGGTCAGCAAACTGTTTCATCACTTAGACATATACAAGTCTATGGGGTCAGATGGGATCCACCCGAGGGCACTGAGGAAACTGTCAGAAGAGTTCACCAAACCACTTCAATCATTTACCAGCAGTGGTGACAAACCAGGGAGGTCCCCGTTGACTGGAAGTTTACCAGTGTGATGCCCATCTACAAGAAAAGTCAGAAGGATAATCCGGGGAACTACAGGCCTGTCAGCCTGACCTTGGTGCCAGGGAAGGTTATAGAGCAGGTCCTCTTGAGTGCCATTACGTGGCATGTACAGAACAAACAGTGTGTCAGGCCCAGACAGAAGGTCCTGCTTGACCAAGCTGATCTTCTTCTATAACAAGAAGACCTACTTATGGATGAGGGAGAGGCTGTGAAGGTTGTCTATCTAGACAGATGCTTTAGTAAAGCATTTGACACAGTCTCCCACAGCATTCTCCTGGAGAAACTGGATGCTCATGGCTTTGATAGGTACATTGTTCACTGGTTAAAAAACTGGATGGATGGTCACGCCCAGAGAGTGGTGGTTAAAATGGAGTTAAATCCAGCTGGCAGCCAGTGACAAATGGTGTTCTCCAGGACTCAGTATTGGGGCCAGACCTGTTTAATAGCTTTACCAATGATCTGGATGGGGGGGATTGATTGCAGCCTCAGTCAGAGACAGATAACCACTAGTTAGGCAGGACTGTTGATGCACTTAAGAGCAGGAAGGCTCTGCAGAGGGATTTGGACTAGATCCATGGGCCAAGGCCAATTGTATGAGGGTCAACAAGGCCAAGTGCTGGGTCTTGCAGCTGCCTCACAACAACCTCTTGCAGCACTACAGACTTGAGACAGAGTAGCTGGAAAGCTGCCTAGTGGGAAAGGACCTGGGGATGTTGGTCGGCAGGCAGCTGAACGTGAGCCAGCAGCGTGCCCAGGTGGCCAAGAAGGCAAATGGCATCCTGGCCTGCATCAGAAACAGAGCGGCCAGCAGGAGCAGGGAACTGATTGCCCCTCTGTAATCATCCCTGATGGTGCTGTGCCTGGAATCCTGTGTTCAGTTTTGAGCCCTTCGCTACAAGAAACATACTGAGGTGCTCAAGTTGTCCAGAGAAGCCAACAAAGTTGGTGAAGGGTCTGGAGCCCAAGTCTGATGAGGAGCAGCTGAGGGTGTTTAGCCTGGAAAAAAAGGAGTCTCAGAGGGACTTTATCACTCTCTACAACTATCTGAAAGGAAGTTGTAGTGAGGAGGATGTCAGTCTCTTCTCCCAGTAACAAGCCACAGAACAAGAGGAAATGGCCTGACGTTGCACCAGGGGAGGTTTAGACTGCATATTAGTAAAAATCTCTTCACAGAAAGGGTTATCAAGCATTGGAACAGGCTGCCCAGTGAACTGGTTGAGTCCCATACCCGGACATACTTAAAAATTGTGTAGATGTAGTGTTTAAGGTCATGGTTTAGTGGTGGAATTGACAATGTTAGATTAATGGTTAGATGTGATGGTATTAGAGGTCTTTTCCAATATAAATGATTCTATGACTCTATAAGCACTCTGAAAGTTATGGAAATAACATTGAAATGATTAGAATGAGTATTTTTAATAAAAACATACTTGCTTAAATATACACACCTTTCAAGCAGTCTTGAAACGAAATTTGTGGTAGACAAACCTTCAAAAGATCACAGTAGCAGTTCAGCTTAGTAGTCAGTTGTCCCAGCTGACTTTCTACAAAAACTAGGACAAAGTAATAGAAAAATAAACTCTTGGATAACATACAAGTAAAACACACATTATTTTTCTTTCTTGACACATTTTCTCTACCAGCTCCATATGTCAATAAGTTACAATGGCACTGAAAAAAATTACAAATGTGTAAGTTTTTGGCTCTCAGAAAAGAATTTTATTTAATGTTTGTGGAAATTTTGGCCAGTGTCTCCTCTTACTTGAAACAAGACGTACCTCTTTGGTCACATTTCTGCAACACTATGTTCATGTCATAATAGCAACTGGATATCTGTCATCTAGATATTATTTAATGGAGAACTACATACTGTTTTCTGTTCTAAGGCCAGTAGGATAATTATGAAATAATGATACAAAAAGTACAGCCATAGCTTGAGGGTAACTTTGTAAAAGTAACTATTTATTTTCAAAGTACCTTCAAAAGACAGTTTATTTAATGTAAACTATTTTCTTTAACTATGCAAATATTTGCAAATAGTTTCCATAAGTTAGGCATCTGACTCCCACAGTGAAATAAATAGATATATTTCTCTGGAGATGCTCTCCGTAGCCTTTTAATCTAAAAATCAGTTCAATCATTCCCATATACTCCTTTCCAAAGGTAATGGAAAAGAACTAAATAATATTTAAATATATATCTACTTTAAACACTGCAACTGAAACCTCTATCTAGATACAGAAAAAAAAATCACAGTAATAATATTATATTGCAAATTTCAGAATAAAAAACACTTTTACGTGCTTATTTTTTGGTCAGCAAAGACATTTTTGTGGGCTTGCTCAAGAACTGTTAAGACAGCTAATAATTTAACATAAAAACTAAAATAAAGATCCACAAACCAGGGTAATTTGTATGGCTATATTATGTTTTTCCTTTCCCCATTAACAATTGCTTTGAGTTGATGAGACCACCCACAGTGAGATCATTCTGGGAAGTCAGGAGGGAAAAGCAGACAAATATAAACTAGAAGCATATCTGGGAATATCTGGTTTTAAGGGTAGCATAAATGGAAGACACGCCTATTATTACAAGTGACAGCTTTCCTTAAGAGACCAAAATACACTTAATCTTGGAGAGAAATTAATGATTATCCCAACATGTGCAAGCAGATTTCCCCGTATTTGGAACAAACTGATAAAATGTCAGAAACAACTGGAAAAATCTCAAAAGGTCTGAAATAGTGTTGAATCAATGTCATTAACTTGCTTTATTTGCCGTAATCATGCATGACAAAGTACACAATGTCACAGTACTCCAGAGAAGACAGCAGTGTCTTCTAGAAGCCTCAGGTCACAAGCTCTACTTGCAAAAACAATTGCTCCTCCCTGTCAAAGTCTGTCTTACATTGACTGCCCTGTCCTACAATGGGATCGAGCATAACCGCTACCAGCCAACGCTTTCAGTGCTGTCAGTCACTGTACAGGCCAACTGTAACCACATCACTGAAAAGGCTATATCAAATCTGGTCCACAGGTTAGATCTAGGCCAACACACCAAAAAATCTGCCAGATATTAGTGGAATATTATTGTCTGTAGAGAAAGCTTCAAGAAATTAGAATAGGAGAGAATTATTTAAAAAAAAAAAAAAAGAAAAAGAAAAATAATTGCTAGTGTGAGTTCTCAATGGTGAAAATAGATTAAATGAAAACTCCTTAACCATAGCACTCCAAGTAACAAGGAGATACAGTTAGACAGAACTTTGTTGTAAATACAAGGCTATCTGAGACAATGTAAGAAAGCAGCTTAGCTGGCTTTGTATGATGTTGTGGGATGTTGACATGTTTCTCAAGAGAAAACCATTAACAAACACAGCACACTTAGGCTAGTCTTTTCCAATATATTATTGGGTCTGTTTAAATCTAGTGTAAGCATCTGTGTTCCGTAGTGTGAATCTATGTCATTGGAAGACCATAATCTTAAATAGTTGTGTGCCTATGGTGAAAACCAGACTGATCATGCTTTGTGGTATAGATCTTCATAACAAGATCTACTGTTAGAGCGTGTACTGGCAAACAGTTCATTGCAATGACACAAGAAGCATGGCAGAAGAATTAATAAAACAACTTATTGTATTCCTGTTCTCTCTTAAAAGAGAGCTGCTTGGATGTTGGCTGTTGCTCATTTAATTCTCTTACAAACAGTTGTTTTAGCAACTAAATTCCCTGCCCAGTCAAACATTTAATCTTGGTATTGAAATTTTATGATTTATTTCATTATGGTTTTATTTTGTTACTCTTCCACTGCGTCCACATTGTGAAGACACACTGATGTAGTTAGATTAACATTATATTAGAATAACATTAAATGACAGTTTTCAAGCTGTATTAAGTTGGTAATACTGGGATGACGGATTAGATTAAAACATCAATACAGTAGGGAAAAAATCCCCACAACTATTTTCACTGCTTTTACTAGCATTCCTTCTTGCAATTTATTTCAAAGATGCTCAGAAATCTGGATGGGGAGTGCTTGAATTTAAATTTTGAAATCTTACTACTGTTTATGACATATTTAGAACAGTTACTATTTATCCACATTCAAGAAAGGTCAGAGAGCATCAGCGATGGAGTATCATTCAAGCATTCTTCTCTAAAACAACATCTGCAACGGCTGAATAAACAAAGAATTTTATGATGTTTGGGACAAACCAGAAGAATTTTCTATTCTCTGCACTACTCAGTTTATGAAAGGAGCTCCAAAAACATTGAGAAAACATTTGTGGATCTTTAATCCCTGGATGGATCTATCACTTGATCTAGCAGGTGGTGTCTGAGAAAAACCCTCTATATTGCAGTCATCAAGCAGCCTACAGACAACACAAAACCAGTATATGCTGTGGTCTTTGAAAACTGATAATCAAATACTACACTACAGTAGGAAGATATGAAATGGATCATTACCATAACTAGGGAAAAAGAAAAGTGATCAGCTAAATATACATTTTGGTCAATGAATAAACACTTCAGAGCCCACCACTTCTTATAGAAATCTGTGTTACTTCTATTTAAAAACTAGCAAAATACACATATTTTGAATTATGCCAGGATAGTAATAAGGCTGCTGTCATGCTAAATGATGCCTGTTTCCAAAGCCTTCTGAGAAAAAAAAATAATTAGTTGTCGAAAGTCCAATAAAGTCTGTATGCAGACAGAATTTTTGCACATGTGTTCCCAACAGAGCATATCGTATGGCCACACAGTTACCATGACAGTATTCAAATTATTTAAAATTAAACCTTGTGTTAAATTCACATGTTATTATTATTGCTTACTCAGAATGAACACACATGAGTTTACTATTTTTATCTTATTTACTGCATTCGTAACACATTTGCATGTCCCTGTACATGCAATAATTACAAGGTGAAGTTAAAAGACTGAAAATTGCCATTTCCAAGGGAAAAAAAAAAAAGGATGGAGTAAATAAAATTATATGCTCAGTATCTATGATTTTATGCTTCCATTTAACTTCTCTGTAAGTACACAAAGCTTAGGTGGTCATTATCTAAGTGCTAAGGGTATTCTCTTCTTAAAATAATTCTACCATCTGCTTTCTTTACATGTTTTATTAATTGTCAGGTGTTCTAGTACCTGAAAGAAATTTGCAACCAATGTCATAAAAATAGGTCTTTTAGACATATAGAATGTTGTTATAATAAAATGACAGTGTTGTAATCTTGCAAAATTAGTATTAAGGGATATTTTTAAATAAGCCTACAGCTTCAGTTAGAGTATAATCATGTTAATTTCTGGTCTAGTTCAGGCTCAAACCACTTCAGCATTAGAAACTGGTAAATAAGTCTATGAATAAGGTTCAAGGTGATTACAATAGTGTGTAAATATGAGGAAGTTTATGTTCAAATATTAATCATTTATACTAAGTTGCACAAAATGTGAAAACATTATTTTTAGTGAGCTAAGATTAAATCAATAAAGAAAGAATTATTAGAGTATTGGGTCACCTAACTTGTAACTGATCTGTTATACTGGAAAATGAAGCCCAAAGTCAGGTGTCTAGATTCTTTACAAAATATGGAAGATGAGCTGGGAGTAAGAGAATGGAATTCACAAAGTCCAGTTACACTGCATGCAAAGTCTCCAGCTGAAGTAGCGAGCAACCTCTGTCAACCGTTCCACCTTCATATCTGCAGAATATACACAACCTTAAACATGCATTAAAACTGTATCTACCCTAGCTCAAGAAAACAAAAAACCTGAAGAGAGAAACT
The DNA here is from genome assembly GCA_035584735.1 of Pseudotriccus pelzelni. Taxonomy (NCBI): domain Eukaryota; kingdom Metazoa; phylum Chordata; class Aves; order Passeriformes; family Tyrannidae; genus Pseudotriccus; species Pseudotriccus pelzelni. The sequence goes on along the minus strand of JAWMRA010000078.1, from coordinate 54,874,083 downwards.
GGTGCTCTTTATTTGGTCCCATTTTATACTAAGTGTCACAGTGCTTCACATACCCAAATGAAATATGATATATGAGATCTAAAATCCTTTTATCTTCTTTAGTGTTTGTTGGTCACAAACGTGAGAATCGTGGGGCTTTTATAAGCTTTCTTGTTACTAAAGAAATTCAATTTTGTATAAAAAAATGGCACATTTCATAAATATAAAAGGAATTAAAATGAATACATGACCTAGTTGCTAGGGTATTCCCCTGGGACTCTCAAAGTCCGGACTTTCTAAGAAAAGGTACAGTACAGGGATGTCAAAACACAAATTTTGATGTCTTCTTTTTATGTGGAGCAATTTGCACCACCACTGACCTATTTGGTGGTTCTAAATTTACTCAAAGCTGAACTCAGCATGCCTAGGTGACTCAACTTATTACAAATTAGGCATTTCCATTGTTAAACTGTAGCTGAGCTGAGCAGGTGATGAACTGTACCTAAAATAGTATCTAGGAACCTAGCCCATTTGAAGACTATGGTCCTTGGCCCTGTCTAAAGTTCTTCTTATTACGTAAGTTTCTGCAGTCTACTAATTCGAACATCATTCAAACTCACTAAATCTCTACAAAAAATCATCTAGACAGGCTGCTAATTATGAATTAATATCTTCTTGGTTATATTTATTGTAAGAACAATCTCTTGCACGATTTTGTGCCAACCAGCATTTTTCCAAACATATCCAAACAATCACGTGGCAGATATGGAGTATTCCAAATTGATAGTTTGCATATAGCCAGCCTGTTTTGGAAGCTAAGAGTTCTTACAATATAGACATGGGCCCCCATGTCAGAAAACAGTCCACTCAACTTTAATTTACTAAATATAAGTATAAATAAAAGTAACCAATGAATGTAAATTAGTTACATGGATTAACTGCAGATTGAGTTACAGCATTAATTTCATGGCATCGCGGCCATGCTTTTCATATGCACAGACCACAGTGCTGGACCTTTTTTGTATAGCAGCTGTTAAAAGTTCTGGCATTCCTCTCAGATCTGTGGTCCACATGCCCTTCTCTTCTTCTATCACGCCCTTTGCTTTTATTACCTGCTTCCTGTGATACGCACTAGCTGCAAAAATTTATCTTACAAGAAATGTCTAGCAGCCAAATTTTCCAGACAAGAATTAGGTTTACAAGGATCATTATATCTCAGTTGTACAGTGGATTTGGTAAAGGGTAAGCTGATTAACTGAAGTACTGTGAGAAATCAATAGCCAAAACAGCATGAAAAAATATAAACTTCCCAAAATGAAGTAGCTGGGAGCTGATGCACACTCTCACTTCTAAAAATTGCTGTCTTATACAACAGCAAATTATGATTCCTTTGAAGTCTTGTAATATCAGTTTTATCATGGTTAGTTGAAAAAAAATGTGATTAATTTTCAAGTTTGGCTGATGCTATAAACATTTCCTGGTAGGTCAATGTGATACAATAAATAGAAACAGATTCTTATAGCACAAAACTACCCTATCTTGAAAGATCCTTTAGTATAGTTTTTTTCTTGCCAGTTTCAGTATTTGCTTTATCATATTACACTGGAATGCCTTGATTTGCTTTACATCATAATCTCTAACCTTTAGACATCTGTTTTCCGTATGCCTTGCAGTAGTCCTCAAAGGAGAGAAATGGTCAAGATTTATGTCTATATATATGAACAGAATTCTAGACAAAAATACTGTTTCTGGGCACTACTATAAGTAGTGCAGGAAAATGCAAATTTTAGGATAAGAAAATTACTTCCTGTAAGTTTTGATTATTAAGTTAATTCCATGCGCACCTCCATTGAAACATGTATTTGTAAGCTTTTCTCTACAGTTTTGAAGATCTCTTTGACCTCTCACAGCCCCCGAGAAGGCAGGGCAGCGGCTTCCATGCCTCTGTGGGCTTGTACAACCAAAAATGTGGTCAAACATGAAGAAGGTTCCACTTCTGCCTGGCACTGCTGCCTACCAACATGCTTCTTCTGTTCCCTCCCCCACCCCCAACACTCTCTGGCTCTGGCAAAGGCAGTGTGGGGAGTGTTATCTTCATCCTTAAAGAAAAAATTCCTCCAAAAGAATGTTGGAAAAAGGGAATAAAACACAAAATCTCCTTTACCGTGATACAAGGTCAGGCTGACAAACCTGTAGTAGATCATCCTTCTGACCCTTCTTGTAGATAAGCATCACATTTGCTGATCTCCAGTCAATTGGGACTCCTCCAGTTAATCAGGAATGCTGGTAATTGATTGAAAGTGGCTTGACAAGCTCTTTTACCGGTTCCCTCAATACTCTCAGGTGAATCCCATATGGGCCCCTATACTTTTATACGTCTAATTGGCACAGCGAGGTCACTAACCACATATCCTGGATTATGGGGGCTTTGCTCAGCTCCCAGCTACGTGAAATATTACCAACAACATAAAAATCTGTAAGTATAAAATTTCTACTTTCTCCACCAGTGAAATTTTTCAGTACTTCAACTATATTTGGCATGTTTTTCACCACTAGAAGTATTCCATTTGGGATTCAAGGTGGAATTGCAACCACCATTCTACTTTTGCATTTGGTCTAGAGAGTATGTAATATGAGCAGCAGCTGAGGCAGCTGTGATTGTTTAGTCTGGAGAAGAGGAGGCTCAGAGGAGACCTTATGGCTCTCTACAACTACCTGAAAGGAGCTTGTAGCAAAGTAGGAGTCAGCCTCTTCTCCCAGGCAGCTTGTGACAATACAAGAGGAAATGGACTCAAGCTGCACCAGGGAAGGTTCAGGTTGGACATCTAGAAGAATTGTTACACTGAAAGCATGGTTAACCATTGGAATGGGCTCCCAGGAGAGGTGGTGGAGTCACCATCCCTGAAAGTGTTCAACAAATTACTGGATGTGACAGTTAGTGCCATGGTTGAGTTGTCATGGTAGCGTTCGGTCACAGGTTAGACTCAGTGATCTTGGAGGTCTTTTCCAGCCTTAATGATTCTATGATTCTGTGAAAACACTTTTCTTCACTGTACTATGTACTGTGAGTCACAGAATACTATCTCAATCAGTGAGATGAAACTCTTTAATTAGTCAGTGTCAATGAGTATGAATCTAGAAAGTAAAATCATTATCCAATGAATAAACTTAGTAGCTGAAACAAGAATGTTGCCTTCAGAAGCATGATTGCAAATTAGTTAAAAATTAAGTGATTTTTTTTTTTTTTTTGCTAGCAATCCAAGGAACATTTGTTTTGATTCAACTTGCTTTTGTCCCATTTTCTCTTGTCAGGAAGACAATCACGTGGACATATTTTTAGATGTTCTCAGACTTGATTTGCTAATAGGAGTTGCATGTGGTTTATACAAAAAGGAAGATCAGATGCTTTTCAGATGTTGCTCTCACAGTGCTAAAAGTAAAGGTCATTTATTTTGTCCTTTGTCCCCATGTCCTTTTTCTGTAAAACATCAGTATATATGCTAAAGCCAGATAGTTGTCCCAAAAAATATTTTTTTTCCTCATGCTTGGCCAAAGTCAAAGCAGAAGGTCATGCATCATATGAGATGTGTGGAGCAGGAAATATTTTAGGTAGAATGAACTGGTGTTAAAATAAAATATTTTATCTTGTGTTTTTTACCCATATGTCTTAGTTTAACAAGAGCACTACTTAGAAATTAAGAAACTTCAGGTGGAAGCGTGAAAAAGGAAAAGAAACAGCTTTTTACTAGCAAAATCTGAATAAACAACAAATGGTGCAGTCAAAAACTTTCAGAAGAAACAAACCAAAGTCCCAGTTTCCCAGGTGGAGGGGAAGAAACCTGAGGCAACCAGGGACGGGGTGGGGGTGGTGTGGGCTAAAAAGGAGGGGGGAAGGCAGGACTGTCCCAGCAGTTCAACAGCTGCTCGCAGCCACGGGCGAGGGGGACACTGGGAAAAAATTCCAACACCACTTTTCAAACCCATGACACCATAATATATCACATCTAAATTAATCCTCTGAGTTTCTCCAGAAAATATTAAAATAAAGTCTGAGAACTACTGTACTTAAATTCTCTTTTACCTGTGCTTGAAAAGGTAAAAAGGAAACATATCTAAAAAAAAAAAAAAAAAAAAAAAGAAAATAAAAATGAGAAAAATATTAAAGTACAAAGAAAAAATAAAGAGACAAAAGGAAAAAAGGAAACAGACAACATTCAAATGAAAGAAAAAGAAAAGAAATAGAAGAAAAAATCAAAAAGGAGAAGAAAAAAAGGAGGGAAAAAGTCATGTACAGTTCAACACTTATAATTTGTGGGCATGGCGGGAATACAAGGGAAGGAAAATTCCTAGAAGTGAATTCTGGAGTTCACAAAGATCAGGTCTTTGCTACAAGACTGAAAGCAGATTTTTCTTACCAAAAGCAACATACTTGAAGCATTCTAGTACTCTTGCTTTCTTAAATACTTAGATGTTAAGTTTCCTTTACCTTGTAACTAATTCAGAGTTTCATTAACTTAGTGTAGAATGTCAGCCAGTATGACAGGAAAATGTTTCTTTTCTGCAGTGTTATAGTCTTTGAGATATTATCTGATAACAATAGCAGATCTACCATAGTACTTTTTAAATTACTGAAATTTATCACCACATTTTTATGCAACATATCCTCATTAAGTGGCTACACCAGGTTATAAAACAGTGTTTGCATTGTTTTCAATTTCTTGCAAGGGACATTTGCATTCTATCAGCAGTGTTTGAAAAAGATAAACCCCAAAATATAATGAATACTTTCTGTTGGTCTTTTATTTCTTAGTTATAATTACAGTAATGACTCCTGATTGATCAAAGTATCAGCAAAGAGACAACCAGATGAAACTCAGCTGTAGTGTCAGCTGGGATGTTTGTGTGGCTAATACTGAAGCCTATGGAAGCTTTAGTTCAATCTCCATGACAGCAACACATTAAAATTATAGAATCATTTAAAGTGTAGAATTAGGTTCTGTAACAGAACTGTAAAACCATTGTCTGATAAAGTATAAAAGATAATTAAGTTTGTTGTATCCTTTATCTGTCCTTATCCTTTATCCACTTTTACAATAATGATCATATAAAGAAAATGTCAGATGAAGTTGCAGAGCAAGAAAATTGACATGATGCTTTAAAGGACCGTATGGTCCCTAAAGTTCATGGCACTGGTGTTCTTTCCACTGGTCTTCTGAAGTCCTATGATTACATCAGCTCTCATGTAAGGAAAAAAGACAAAGTATTTCTGCTTTATAGTTAGAAGACAAACAAAAATTAGCTTAAAGCAATATTGAACCAACACCAAAGGAACACAAAATATTTTTAAGAATGGTTGGAATTACTAAAGTGGACAATGCTGTGAATGTGATGGGAAAATTTAATTCTTATTCAGGTCTTACAGAAAAATTGTTTTTCAAAGGATTATACCTTAGGCTGAACAATGAGGAGAAAATTTGACATATATAAAATAATTACTTTTTCATTTAATTTCATCATTACTCATTTATTCTTAATCCTATTACCATGCATTCGAAGAAATTCATACTCTAGGGAAGTTTTTTGTCCAGCTATGACAACTGTATCTACCTCACCAGAAAACAAAGATTAAGTAATGTAGCTTGGCCCCTAAGAGTACTGGTGACTGGGTAACCCCCATAACATTAATTCAACCCAGAGTTAGATAGTCAGTTTGACTGCTTTGTACACTTTGTTTAATGTGTAGCTACATTCAAGCAAGGATATTCTGTAGGTAATAGTGTCAAAGATTCTTCCAAATTAATTAAACCGCATGAGCTACTTAGGTAAAGGTTCCTTTTCCATTCAGTGCAGATAAACTTTCTCTTTTCTGTGAGGAAATAAAGAACAACAATAACATAAATTCAGCATTTAGAACAAGCTTAGTCATAGCATTTGAAATAATTTAACAAAACTGTAATTTTCAATCAAACATTAATATTTATAGCTGAAGACAAATCAGTCTTTCTAAAATTTTTCACTAAGCTGCAGTTACTTTTGTTGGGCAGAGTTAACTCTAAGAAATATTGTAGGTCTAAAACAGCCTTAGAAGGTAGGTGACCACTAGTCACCATTTTAGCAAAGGTAAACAAAAACACAGAAAGTTTTTACTTGACTTCTCAAAAAAATGCTATATACCTAAAGTTCAAATTAATGAAAAAACATATTTTCTTCTGTTAAGTAAGGCAAGAGGGTATTTAAGATGGTGTAACAGCTTAAGAGAAATGCTATGTATTTTAACTCTTATTTGGCTTCCTACTAGTACCTCTCTTCCCTTCGCTATGTCCACTAATGCTCTAACTATCCCCTCTGCCTCCCAGTCATTTGTCTCCTTGTAGCTAACTATCTATTCCTCATTATATAACATGTCCCTTTTTTCTGGTTTGTATCTAGGACTGGTTTCTCTAACCTAGCGACCCCTGTTTCTTTCAATGTTCCTCTCTAATTATCTGTGTCTATTGTGCCCTCACTCCATTTGCAAGGATTATTCCCTCACTCTGTTTACATGGACTGTTAAGATTTCCAGTCATGATTTATTGGATCTTTCTCTTTTTCACTTACACAAAGCTGTATCACTCACCCCTTTATCTACCCTCTAATAATACCTTACACCTCATGCTCTTCTCAGTCCTCTCCTTTTTTCTTTTCCTCTCTCTCCGCATTATGAATGCAATGTCTGGAATGGAATCTCTTTTCATTTCCTAAATACCTGACTTGCCTCCACATTCAGAGAACATGTTTCTCACTGTAACTCTACTTAAAACTTTCTTTTACCTATGCCTGCCAAACTGCAGTTCATAATCACAAAATGGATGTGGTATGTTGCAAAGAAATGGATGTGCAAATCTTTGTTTAGTAAGCATGTTTGCCTACATTACCCTGCATAGCACCAATTAATAAAATAAATTATAGACTTGTTTATCCCATCTGTTTGTTAGCTCAGCTTTTTTTCCCCCTGCCAACAGCAAATTCATAATCTAAAGCTCATGCTAAGAAAAATCCACAGGCACTGCTGGTTGCCTCTGATCTGTGTTTGTTTGTAATTTAAACTGCATGAAGTAAACTGAACCTTACACTTGCAAAGGCAAGTGAACACGCTTTTTAATATGCAGATGTTTATTATTATTTTTCTGTCTTTGACAGTGAACTTTAAAAAAAATTGAGTTATAGTTCCTAAGAAGTCATAGACAGCACCATTTTATGTAAATAATATCTTTGAAACACCTGAAGAGGAATTTTGTGGCAAAATCATAAATCAGTTTAAAGTGAAAGCTTTTTAAAAATTTAAATACATTACTTTTAATTTTTTATTTTTTAAACATACAAATCAAACAAAGTCATTTATGAGAAATATTGGGTGACTCTCCAGGTAGAAGATGTTTTCGTGAGTTCTAGTGCAAACAATTTCTTGTGTTTACCAGAATTAATTGAATGGGGTTTTTTTCAGAATTACAAATAAAGTTCCAGAAGATCAGGAAGCCTTGTCAGATTCTTGGCACTTCCTGTTTCCAACTAGGCTGTAAATAAGACAAGAAAAATATTTTAATTGTTATGTTTTGGTAAATTCTGTTCTATTTATGGAAGAAAACTGGAAAATATAAATTTTTTCCAGTTCTCAGGACATAGGAGAAAACTAATGGAGATTTCTCTAAGAAAGGTATGCAAATTAGTTAATTAATCTCAATATTGTTCAAGAAGACAAAAAGTCCTATAGACTTATAGTTAAACAAAAATATCTTAACTGTGACCCTCTTCACATTCAATTACAAAATTTGAAGATGAAGGTATTAAGATGAAGAAGTAATTAATTAGTGTTTGAAACAGGTGGTAAGAACCGTCAGAGGGAACAAGAGGCATACTGGAGTTTCTGTCTACGACTGTTCATTTAACTCATGCTCAGATTTTGGCTAACTCAGTGTTATGATCCGATTTATTGAGAGATGCCTTTACCCGAATTAAGGTGCAAAAGAGACCATTTGCTGAAGTCAGTAGTACAAATTTTATTTAACAGTAAAACGTGGGCTAGAGAGATAGAAAGAAATAGAAAAGCGAGAAGAGAGACAGTTTAAGAAGATAGTCACCACCCATGCACGCAGCAGAATCCTAATGGTACTTCTTCACCTTGGGCTTCTTGGTGGTGGCGTTCCTGAGGTCATTCAAAACTTTTCACTAATTATACATTTTAGCAAACAAAGGAAATAGTGCTCATTGGCTATAGAGTTCTCTTATTATACTGGTTAAACGATTCCCTCATTTCTAATGCTAGTTAGTCCCAAGCTCAGCCTTTCTCTTCTTTTGAGTTAGTGGGTTTCTTTCACTCGGTGAGTTTTGAGCTACCTCTCCCTGCTGGAATTACCTTTTACGTACTGTCATAGGTTTACTTGTTGTAAAAAAAAACAAGCGGGAATTTTTTTCTTTCCCATCTATCTGTAAAAGAAAGATGTTGAACAAGGGAGGGGGAAGGTGATTGCCTAGTATAACTGACACACACGAAGGAACTAGCAGCAGACCCACATTCCAGACTGATAGCTCTGAGAAGACTGGGGGTGGGAGGGAGGTGATTTTTTTCTCTCCTCGGGAAACGGCACTTCACTTCTGCCCTGACTGTAAGGAAGGTGTGCATTGGAGAGGTCTGAGGTTCACTTTGGTTTTGGCCTGGTCATCTGGCTGTTTTCTGGCCCTGGTTTGCCTCCGTTTTCCTGTGCCCTGCTCTGCCCCCAGCCCAGATTTCATTGGAGAGGCTCCACCAATCTGCAGAGGAACCTTTTCGGGAGGAGGTCGCCCTTTCCCTCCTCCGCTCCTGTGTCTGGCAGCGGCTTGGGCCCATCGATGAAGGCGGGGGGAGGGGGGAAACCCAGCCAGAGCCAACCACAGACAGCGTGAGTTTCGTGGGAAGAACCCCCTTTTTTCCCTTTTCCCCCTCCCCTTCTCAGTGGGGGGGAAAGAGCTCCATTTCGGCGACCACCAGAGCCCCACAGCTCCCCCTGCCGGCCACCACGAGCAACTGCAGGCTCTGCTCCCCCAGAGATCCAACAGCGCCCCCTCCTGACCGTGGTTAGGATTGCTCCAAAAGGCGGAAAGCATCGAACTGTTTTCTCTTTTTTGAAGGGGACTTTCGGGTACAGGATTATGTTTAGTTGTTTTAGTGTTCTTTTGTTATTCTGCCAGTACACATAAATCCTTTAATAAAGGGCTGTTATTTTTTCTTTCTCCATGCTTCCTCAATTGGAGCCTCTTGATTTGGCATTTACAATTACTTAGAGGGAGGAGTTTGGTCTTCCTCATAAATCATCCTCCAACACTTCAGTCTCGCTAAACTGAGGCAGTACTCAGTGGATTGCACACATTATAGAGAACACACCTGGTTATTTAAAGGGTTGCCAGAATAAGTTACTTCAAAGCATGTCTGTGTCTTGCTTGGAGGAGATGCTAAATACTGGCAAGGATGCAACCATGCATATCAAATATGTACCAGATCTGCTGCTTGAACTAAGTTATATTCTTTGACTTAAAGCTTAATGTTCTGAAAAAAATTACATGAAACAGTTCATGTCAGCCGTTAATTATCTGACAAGATTTCTTTCACAGCAATACTGAAAATGTAATATATATTTCTGTAAGAGCTCCAAAATAAAATAATGTCAAGAGGTATTTTCTAACAGAGGATTCTGAGATACTGTGTTAATGTTTTTACAGTTCTACAAAGATCTATGTTTATTCTAGGAGACAGACATGAAAGAAATCTTGTCCTCATGAAATTTTAATTTATGTTTAGTCATGATTTAGGCTGCTTTTATTCCAAGGATACATCAAACCTACTCCTCTAATTATGTTAATGAGTGTAAGTAATACAGAACTAAATTGTTTCTAGCTTGGAGTTTGAATTCAACAACATCAGCAAATGAAGTATGCCGTGTTTAGGGATTCAAGAGACGCTCATGCTGTTGTCATTAATGTGTGTAATGGTAGTGACTGCCAGCTTGTAAGAGTTAAGCACATAGGAACTGGTGACATAAAAGATTAGCCACAGTCTCTCTATTTTTATATGCGGGAAAACAAGATGTAAGGAAAGATTCTCACTGACAGCTCATATACTATTCAGACAAAGAATGCAAACTTGCCCGAGGGATTTTCCCCAGACACTGCTAAAATGGTAGAGATGATAACAAGCAGAAGAAAAAGAGCAGAAATAGCCCAAGGATGTTCAGACAGTCTTCCTAGGCAATTCCATTTATCCAGTTTTTCCCCTCTTTCTACAATTCCTGAAAATTCTTCAACATTACACTTCTTATTTCCCCCCCCCCACCCTCTGTTTTCCATTTTTGGCCTAAGGGCTATCTTTTTCACAGCTGTTGCCCATAAAGCCTCCTACATTCCTGAGAAACATTCAGTAATCCACAGCTATATCTTCATAAGTTTTGTTTAATAGAAAGTACTATCGTACCACTTTTATAGAAGGAAAATTGACTTTAGGATGAAGCTGAAAATCACAACTGAGAAGCTACTGGTTTTTGAAAGGAATATGTGAATATAAGGTGGCTTTGACTTTCCAACTCCTTAGCATGGTCGCTAAGTTATTGGGAAACTGGTTTAACTGGATATTCGTCTAGTCCTGACATGACTACTCAGTGATACATTGATTTTTCTGGAACTTGGCAGCAATAGGCACATCTTGAATCTACTTAACTGCTTGACAAAAGCAGATTAATCCAATAAGCACCTGTTTCTAAAATCACTATTTCACTTCAGTACACTATATTCTTCTCCCTTGTGACAAAAATAAGACTTATAACAAATGTTTTGATGATTATGAGTGAGCCTTGTAAAACTGTCAGAAAAAATTTGCAAATCCTTTAGTTAGCTCCAAAAAAGGAACACCAAGGTGGATCTGATTTCTCAATAAGTTTCTGTTCAAAATATTATAATGTTAACATTCTTCTTAGAAGGCAAAAATATTTCTCACTTTTTTCCATTTGGTCACTCAGTACCAGGACTGTGTTCAGTGTTCAGACTTCCAAAAAGTACCTTTGAAGATCAATTAATCTAGTAGTTTAAAACTGCAGACTCTGGAGAATTTTCTAGATACAGTGAACTTAAAGCTGCCAGCATTAAAGTTACTGCTGGCATGCTCTGTCCTTCTTGTGGAATAAGACCCACAAATGAACACTTCAACCTAGTACGACTTCTGCCCCTTTCTAAGTCAAGAAGTACAATGTACTGGTTTAAAAGTAAATTGGCAGGAGAAATGAACCCAGCTCACGAGAGATTACAAGTCAGAGTTACAGCTTACTAAAAAGACTACAATAAATACGATAGTACAGAGAAAAAACCAGTTTTAACCCCCAAAGACAGATGTATAACCCAGCACCCCAGGAGAAGAGCAGAATGGGGTTCGTTAGTCCCTGTGCTGAGCACCACGTGGCCTCCCTGGGGGAAAAGTAAAAGGAAAGGAAACCTGTTGGTTTGAATGATGGTCGCAGTTCTGCTGAAGTAACGCTTGCAGTCCTGTTGAGAGTGGCAGTCGCAGTCCTAGTGAAGTTCTGGTCCTCCTCTGGATCTGATGAGTGGTGGTAGAAGCCCTGGGTGGTAGAAGTCCTGTGGAGTGAGGGAGAGAGATCCTTGAACTGAATGAAGCCAAGTGTGATCTTTTATTGGGCTCAGGGTCCGTGGGAATGCCTCTGGTACCTCCCCTGGGGCTGGGAGTTCTTTGCTGGATGACTAGTACTGCATCACAGGGCATTTCAGGAATCTTTGACACCTTCTAAGCACAGGTGGATCCATTATGGCCACCAGCAGAGATGAATATCTTCAGACCACGTGTGTGAATTGTCCTGATGTCTCCTTGAGGTGAGTTATCACAGATAAGTCGTTTGTGTAAGGCCAAGGGAACAATACACCAGCCTGAGGCGGCAGATGTGCACACCCTTGGAGTCATCAACGTTTCAGTCTTTCCACACTGGTGGATATATTCTTCTCCTAAGATCACATAGGACCATCCAACAGTCTAAATTAGCAGGCATATTTGAAGAAAAGAGAAAAGAAAAGGTGGATACCAGAGTCTTTATGTAACCCAGGACATACAATTATGATGTTTCGTGAAAACAATGTTAACATTAATTTTATATATCACATGGAGAATTCACACTATCTCAAACTACCTCAAACATTAGATGACTCAAACACTTACTACCTCAAGCATGATATGTCATATAACTTCTTTTTTACAATAATGTAACACAAAATCAGAAATTCTGTGACAAATCTGAGGACTCATGCTTTATACAGTTTTTCTTCAGACAAAATCTGCTTTTTTACCTCTATTTGGAAGTCAATAATGAATATATCATGCAACAAATACGTAGCCTTGGAAACAAAATTACTACTGCCTTACCAGCATCTGCAGTGTTCCAAGTGAGCCAAACTCTCTTTGTAAACCACATTCACACTTTTTACATTAAAAAAAGCACAAAGTTTCTGCTGCAAAAATTATGATTTAAGCCTTCAGCAATATAAAAGGTGCAAATATTATGTATAAACCACAATGCAATCTGCTAACATGATTTTTCTTTTAAACAAAAGGAATAAAATCCAAAATGGAAACAGCTTTCAAAACATGACATGCCATGAACTCGGTTAAACCAGTCCACTTTACAGTGTGTACAATGTGTTAGACTGCAACTGGAAAGGATTACCCAGAAATACACAGTCAAATAATAAAATGCATTAACCCAATTCTTGTGGTAGGTACACAGTGTTTAAATATTAACTTGAGTCAACAGGAAAGCTGAGACTTGCAAAATTCTAAAAAGAGCCAGACAACAGATATCAACAAATCCCATAGCCCACCTGCTTCTGCTTTCCAGGCTTTGAAAAATAGATTGCATAAATCTGAGAGGATAATTAAAAAATTCAGTTGCATCGTGTTTGGGCACAGCAAGACAACTAATTATCATGACTTCCCCATCTGCTGATCTAGCCCACAAATCTTCTCAGCTTGGCATTGCTCCAGTCAGTAAGAAGGAAAAGCAGACTATCATGTGTAAGTTAATTTTTTGTCATGTCAGGAGGTGAGGATAAAGCCCACTACGCATTTACAAAAATGTTCTATATGCCACTGTCTTATAGAAGGCAGAAAATACTTCTGAGTAAGAAGTTCCGGTGGAAACTCTGGTAAGTCAACACAGAAGCTTTATCTATCTTACTATGCCTGCAGTTTCACTAAAACAACAATTCTTCCAACCAGTTTTCAATCACATTGTTTCAGTTCAGCTTCTGCAGGAAAAACATTGCCAGCACTTAAGTACAGTTTCTTATCACCATTCTGACAGCTGACACAGAGTATTTCATGACAGAGCCACCGATTTATGATCTGCAAGGTGTGTTTAGAAATTACGAAGTTCTGGTTACACTCCCATGTGCTTTGTGGGAAGCAGAAGCAACTAATTCAACTAACAAGGTCACCTTTCTAAACAGTAGGAGTATCACTTCCATTGATGAGGAAACCAACAGAAAGATTAGGAGATTGGTGTTAGAAATTGTTATATAATTTTATGTTTGAAAGTAGGTCTGGCTTTGTCCATCATTTCAACATACATGCAAGAGCTGAGCTAAGAAGAATACACATCTGTCCTCATTTATTTTACCCCTATATACCACAAGAAGTAGTGAAATGTATTCTCACGTCAATATTATTAAGTTCATTTCATTATGAACCACTCAGTAAAGGTTTTCACAGACTTTAAAATTAGATGTCTATCTCATTGAAAGAATGGATTGTGATGATGTACAGACAAAATATGAAGCTCCTAGCTTCAAGAATACTACTTAATCTTCCTCACACTACTCAGTATCCAAAAAATCATCCTAAAATCTTTTCTGTCTTCTGCAGAGTTTGCGCTATATATTAGAGATTGATTTAAGAAAGCAGTCTTTGACTCACTATTGAGGTAAATTTCACGTCTCATTCTAATCTAAGTTTAAAAATGTAATCTAGTTCTGGAGTTGGGTTTGGCCAGGAAAAATTAGCATTGGTAATTTACATCAAAGTTTAGTTCAGGTTGGTGGCCTGAAAAGTGTGGAAAACACCTAATCCTAACCCAATTATACTGAAATTACAAAAAAATTTGTTATTGTCTTTGAGAATTAGTGTCAAATCAAAATTATATGAAATTATACAAGAGGTCCTGCAATTCTTCCATCTCCTAGTAGTGTGACTTTTCGATGCCTGACATTAAAGAAAGAAAAAGAGACATTTGCCACTATAAAGCCTTCCACATTTCAAGAATGTCATTAAAACTGTATTACTAAGGTCTTTTACACACACTGAAAACAAAAAATAAAAATCTGTCCGAAGTCACACTAGTAATGTCTTTATGCCAGTGTAGACTTACTTGAGACATAGTTTTCCAACATGGAATAATGTCACCCAGAGCACTCTTCTTGAATATCCTATCTTGATGCCTTATATGCAGGAACTCTGGCAAGAGAGTGAGCCTCTTAAGTTCATCAATCTAATTGTAGGTAGGTCCTATGGAGACATCTGCAGCTAAATTTTCAGCATTTTCTTTTCAAAGACACGAGCAGTGTTTTTAAAGGTTGGTGAAACCAACACCTCCTAGACCACTAGTTTGTGATGCAAAGTATTGCTTCCTAGATCTCACTGACTATACTGACTTTATTTCTACCTCAGCAGGTAACAGGCTCTGGATGCAAATGTCTACATTGTGAAGATGAACTCAGTTGTCAGTGTCTGCTTGCCTTCCTCAAAGACATCTCTAGCCTTCTCTACCACCCAAAGCACTTACAAGTCATCAACCTGATCTCATAGCAATCAAAAAATACTATCTTCTTAACTAATATTAATTAACCACTTAACTAGTGTTAGCTAAATAATACTTTACTTGGAAAAAAAAACAGAATAGAGGACTAATAAAATGTCAGTTCCCAACCACGTTTCTAGTACCATTATTCTTGGGGACAAAAGCAAATTGCCAGTAATTATGACAATCTCTCACATTTATGTTACATGCTGACAATTAGTGAGCTCCTAGACACAAATATACCATCCGTTGCATACTCTTCATGCTTGAATGTAAGCTCATGTGGCACAGAAGCTCATATTAAAGATTATGAAAACCATACTTTTAAAATAAAATATTTTTAACAGCAAAAGCTGTTACAATGCATTACGTTCAAGGTCCAACTACAGAAATGAAATTTGAAAACTAATGCAGTATTGACATGAGCTCTAAAATAACCCATACTAAACCAAAACTCAGTGTTCTCATATTCGGGACCTTCAAGGTCATTCCAAGAACCTGTGCACACAAAGGAAAGCAATATGAACAGCATCAGCAAAAAAAAAATCACATACATACGTTTAAAACATGTTCCAAAAGTAAATTGCACCTCCTTTATCTCTTCAAACACTCTTGTTACAATCACTATCCAGAATCCAAACTCAATCAGTAAGCGTGAAACACCTCTCATTCATCTCACCAGGCAAGCATACATTGCTAGGTCCCTCTTTAGCAAAAGAACTAATTTCCCAGGCAGAAAGAGACCTGGGGGTGCTGATTGACAGGAGGCTGAACATGAGCCAGCAGTGCCCAGGTGGCCAAGAAGGCCAATGGATCCTGGCCTGGATCAGGAACAGTGTGGCCAGCAGGAGCAGGGCAGTGATCCTTCCCCTGTACTCAGCACTGGTGAG
>JAWMRA010000078.1:54842038-54858259 GCA_035584735.1 Pseudotriccus pelzelni | reverse complement strand
AGTGGGGTTGGATCAAGGGTTGGACTTGATGATCTCGGAGGTCTCTTCCAACCCAGTTAGTTCTATGATTCTATGATTCTTTCTAACTGATAGATCTGGGATGACCAGACTCATATTCTTCTAAAACCTATCAGTCTGCACTGATCAGAATAAAGTATGAAACTTGTATCCCAAATATTTTCCTGGAATCCTCTTTGTAAGACTGTCTGTAGTCATCACTCAGAAGCTACAAATGGATCCAAAACCCTTCAAAAATTAGTGCAGAATAACTGTGGCATTTCTGTGACATATTTAAGATTCAGCAAAACAGTACATTTATTAAGAACTTTGGCAAATATACTGCCAAAGGACTTATCTATACTGACCAAAAATAATTGCACCTCTAGATATTTTTACTCAGCAATTCTGGTAACTATGTCTTAGGTTTAAAAAGAATTTAGAAAAATACATGGCACCTTTATTAAAATTTATTTTGGGCAAGTTTTGTGGTTATTCTCCTGGAAGTAGATGTAGTAGTTAAAAAAAAGAACGTATTTTATAAAGATCTTAGTGAATATGGAGGTGAGAAAGAAAAAGGAGACAAAAGAAACACCAAACTTGCCTAGATGAATCCTTACAAATTAATTTCTGATCAAGGGAAAATTCAACAGGAAGTGTTCTCATTTTATTTAATAATAAAAATGAATAAGAAACCTAATAAAAAAAAAAAAAAAGGTGGATCCCCTTCCATGATATACTAAGTATACTGAAACCAACAAAACCTTTCAGTATGTGAAACTGTATGTTGGAATTATTTGGTTTACAAAGGGAATTGATACTCTTTGTATGCTATGAATTCATGGTTAGGTACTAGAAGAACGAACAGGACTGGAGATTAAGATGCAGCAAGGATTTATTCCCCACCACTTCTCCACCCACTTCACATGAATGTTCTGGGTCTGGAGGCTGAGGCTCATGCCACAGTAAATGAAGTAGGAGCTGCTTGCCAGTCTCTGTGAAGATGACATGACTTTAGAAAGGAGATATTACTGATTTTGAGAAAAGTTACTTAAACACAACTACCTGATTTTCCAGAGGGCAGGTGCCTTCTGTAGGAAAAAGGAGAAAAGGGGAGGAAAAGATGAGTAATCTTAATATGCCTACGTGAATTCCCAAATGTTTAAGTGCCTTAATTTGTGGTCATTTTCTAACCTAAGCATGACTTCTTGGCATTTTCATTTTTCCTGAATGTTGCTGAAGGCAACTTCATTAAATCTTATATTGGAATAGAAACAAATGGGGGTTTGGATAGTAAATTAACACAGAACTAGAGGTTCACAGAAGAGAAATGTTCAGATTCTGTGAGAACATAGTAATTCAAATCTTTTTACAAGACTACACCTAAATGGTAATGAATAAAAATAAATAATTTAATCGTATAGTTTCCCAGCTATAAGGTTAGGGACCTGGTTTCACAGCATGCAATTGGAATAATCTGAGGTAAATATCGATCTCTTACCAGCAGGACAACTTCAGACTAGGAATAAAATGGTTGGAAAATGTGGACTTAGGGACAAGTTTGATCAAGTTTGCTGAGTTTTACTACGCTGTATTGCAATCCAAAGGGATAGGAACATGATTCATCCTAGATGACAGTTAAAGTAACAATACTCTCAATTAACAAAACTTATAGAATGTAAAAAACATATATAAAGTAGTGCATGTACATACATAAATACTACTTAATTTCAGTATACAAAGCTGTGCTCTAAACAGAGGATACTCTGTTTTCCTAAAATTTTTGTCTCACTTAGATCAGTACCCAACAGCTGAAGTCAGAAAAAGGGTTTTTCTGAAAAGGATTCCAGTAGAAAGGATTGTAAATGTACACGTAATCTGAATGCACCTGATTTTAACAGCTAGCATGTCAAAATATCTTTGAAACACAGCATTTCTACACTATTAACTGCTACATTTCAACTGAAATAGTGATTTTCTCTCTTCTAATACAAATGATATCTGTCTAGTAAATCAAATGTTATCAAGCTGGGAACGCCGGAAGGGTTACCTCTGATAATTTAAAAAAAAAAAAAAGTAAAATAAGTTTAAGTTAGCCAATGATTGCAATATCAGAATTATTTTCAGAATAACATGTAGGACCAAGAGACATTTCAGTCCATGGTTACAGTGAAATCTCTGAATGTAGAGTAACTGTGGCTGAGTCAGAAGGCAGTATAAGTCCCTTGAAAAATTATGATTACAGGAGGGAAACAAGGTTAGACATCTACTAGAAGCAAACATTCTTCTAAATAATGTAATTCTGGGTTCTCAAATTATAGGCTCAAATACCTACTGAACAGAAATTGAGTACCTAACTGCCATATGTCACAGATCTTTGGGAAAAAAAAAATATCTTGAAGACTTCATTAATTTACCCCCTTTCCCTCTCCCACTCAAGACTGATTCAGTAATTAGTCTCCTTAATCCTAGACACCTGAACATGCCTCCTCTTCCCAACTCCCTCCTTCCACCCCTGCAGGGACCATGAGTGAAGTTGACCTAGATGTCATCTGAATGTGTGAATAGGTTTTTCCTCCAAAGGCAGTCAGTACTATTATTATTTTTAGTATCACAGATTGATCAAAACGACTCAGGGAATTCTTGGTCACACACTCAGCTCCTTCAGACTCCAGCAGAGAGAGTTAAAACTCATTGCCGGATTGCTGTGTTTTTGTATTGGTTGTGCATTGCTAAATTTTGTAAGTGGTCCAAATAATTATTTTGTGACTGCGTTTTAATCTTTAAATATAGTTTTCCTTTTAACAACTTCAACCATAAACGAAACAATATTTTTCTGCAAAATACTTAGCTAAATCAATTCATCCCAATCTTTTACACTTATTCAAAAGATGGAGAATCCTAAGGTGGGGATCATCAAAAACAAACAAAAAAAAATTGCTTTGTATTTTAAGATGGGAAAAGGTACACCATAACCTACAGGTACTCTTATAACCTTAGCAAAGTCTTAGCAGTCAAGTGTCAGTTCTAAGTAGTTTATAGATTTTGGCAAGCTCTGATATTATAAACTAATTCTAAACCTAAGATTCCTTTAATTTTACTTTCCAAGGCTTGCATAGTACATTAACAAATACTAAGCATTCTTCTAATATAGCTACAGCCTGAGGAAGGACGGATGATATCTTTGTGAATATACATTCTAGAGCACAGCAGTATGTTTTGGCTTTTTCCTTTTGTGTTTTTTTCAAGGAGGAAAAGTATTACACTAGTGTGTAAAAAGAAGAATTCTCATAAGATATTTCATTCAAAGTTGATATATTCTTCATCACTATGCTGTGTTCTGGATACTGTACTTCAAGAAAAGTGAATTTGGCATGAGATAGAGAAAAAATACAACTCTGATATAGA
The DNA here is from genome assembly GCA_035584735.1 of Pseudotriccus pelzelni. Classification (NCBI taxonomy): domain Eukaryota; kingdom Metazoa; phylum Chordata; class Aves; order Passeriformes; family Tyrannidae; genus Pseudotriccus; species Pseudotriccus pelzelni. The sequence continues at coordinate 54,854,854 of JAWMRA010000078.1, read as the reverse complement.
CCTATATTGCTATCTTGTCCTGAAATATTACAGCCTTGACCACTGTAGGCCAAACTGTAGTTGAAATACAAACCCATAGTGATTGAAATCAGCCTGCGTGAACAGATTTTAGATGTCTTTAATAAATGTGGTTTGATATACAAAGCTGATTTGATGTGAGTGTTATTTCCTCATTCCTTTGGCTTAGATGCACAAATTGTGTTAGAATTGATAATTCCAGGAAGACACTTGCTAAACATGTGACCACAATATGCAAGTATCATGACAGGAAGATCTGCAGAGCTATCTAAGCAGCCCTGAAGCAGCCACTTTCTCTTACAAGGAATCACAGCTTTCCAGCTAACACATGTTAGACTCTGCATTCGTTTGAAGGTGCTGTCATATGCCAGCTGAAATTGCATTTTGTCATTGTTTTTTATGGGAAAGAGGAAGAAATAAATTACTGCCTTGTCTCCTCAACCTTAACATTCTCTTTACCCAACCGAAAAAGCAAGCATTTCTGGTTCGCATTCGAAAAAAATAAGAATTATATCTATTAGAGAAAATACATTGTTTTGCTGAGCTAAATCTGAAATAAATCTTTCTACTCTTTGTTGTTGTTCTGCATGGAGATCACACTTAAAAGGAAGCTAATCTGTAAAGGAGACTCATTGTAACCACATTAAAATGAAAGGCTTTTTTTGTTGTATTACTTTTTTTCCATAGCAGACCACAACAGAAAAAATGAGTGACTGGAAAGAACCACAAAATTGAAGACACAGCTGCTATTCTCACAATCTTGGTTCTACAGCTAGTGCAAAAGAAGGGAGACAGACCACTCAGCATCCCTGACATTTCTTTTTCTTATAAATGAAAACAAGAATTTTGTCGCAAATGAAAACTGCTTAGGCATTCTCCCAACAGAGCTTTCTTATAATTTGAAAATGTATTTGACAAAGCTCATCCTCTCTGGGAAATAGTAGGGTTTCTTTTGATAAATACTTTTTAGATCCGAGACGAGGTTTCAGGTTTAAAAGTAAAGGAGATGGACAACAGACACTGAAAATGCTAAGCACATGCTTGCTCACATACTAACATCTAATAGAGCAGCAACCAGACTTGAACACAGCAGTCTCACATCCCTGAGTTTCAACTTGCCCACTGTTCTCAAGAGAAAACTCTTTTGCATGCTTAAATATACAGCTGTCCAAAGTGAAACAACTAAGAATAAATAGTAAAGGTTTACTAAAATGCAAACAATAGCTCTGATTTGTGCCGAGTGAGGGGGTGGGGGGGTGGGAAGAGGAGAGCGGGGAAGGGGGTGAGGGAGGATGCTAGGCAGAAAAAGTTTCAAGTGCCTTTTCCAGTCAAAGTGTTCAGCACTTTTCCCTTTGTACCTACAAGGGCAAATTTAATGGACTGAAAGGGACTCCAAAATTATGAGGAAGAGAATGAAGAATCCCTAAATGTTAAAATGAAATGTGTATATTATAGCCCTGAAGGGTTACAGTAAAGTAACTTCTTACAGTTCAAGGTTTTAAAGTCTAGTTACTTCAAAGGCTTTCCTACAAATCTCCCATCTGAAACATTACATCTTCAAGTGAACACTTGAGGCTACCTTTACCATGCTGATACCTACCAAGATGTAAATTTTCACCGAAAAATAACAGAAAACTTTTCTTAACACACTCAGATTGATAACTTACAATTATCATAGAAAAAGTTCTGAAAAAAGAGAGAAGATAAACAGGAACTGGCTTAATCCTGATATCAAAGGCTTAAAAAAACAACTGCAAACAGAGTTGCTGATCTGTCTTCATTTTCTTACACAAGAGGAACAGGGAGGCTGTCAAGCAAATTACAAAGGAAAAACTATATAAATAAAGTTGCTTCTTCCCTATAAAAAGAATGTTTCACTTACGAATGGTGAATTTGTAAAAAAAAAAAAAAAAAAAGTCTTTTGTACTGATGGCTCAACATGTGGCATGATTTTACAGTGTTTTTCTCCATCTCAGTGTTAGCATGCACTGTACATTTTGCCTTCCACCTAGTAAGTAACTAGCAAATTTCTTTTACCATGTCTCACAAAACCTGTCGCCCCTATTGCCTCAGAAGAAGCACGGAATAAAGCAGAGGTAATGCTGTCATCTAGCAAAGGCCACCAAACCCAGCTTAGAATTACAGGATCATATAATGGTTTGGAGTCGGAAGGGACCTTGAAAATCAGCTAGTTCCAGGCCCTCTGCTCTGAGCACCTGCCACTGGACCAGGCTGGTCAAAACCCCATCCAACCTGGCTTCAGCATCTCCAGAGACAGGGTTTCCACAGCTTCTCTGGCTATAGTGCCTCACCACCCTCTATTCCGTACCAGAAAGCCACTGTAATCGTTGAGAAAGCAGGAAAAAAGAAACACCATACAGAAAAAAGGGGAAGAGACTAAATTAATACAGTTTTCTAAAGCCCACCAGAGCCTGGCTGGAGACTGTTTTATATTGCAGGCAGAGAATTGCCTTTTGCCCCTGAAGGTCCGATGCATGCTGCATCTTTAAAAAAGTGGTCCTTTCATCTGAAATAAACCTCTCTTTTAACCCTTTCACTGACCTGGCATTCTTGGGAAGAATACCCTCACATGTATTGCCTTACACAAGGAATGGGAAGCTTGGCAGAAGTAATAACACTAGCAGTAATAAATATTTTCCCAGAAAACTTGTAGTGCTTTAGGATTTTCTTTTTGGTAATGAGAATATCAAAAAGCTGAAAAATTACTTATTTAAAAAGAATGTTAGCATCTAGCTTTATGTTACATGCTTGCAAAGACATCTTGAACTTCCCCTTATCAGACAGTCTCTCCTTTTTCTACTTGCTACACATTCTCATTTCATACTCTTCCATTTAAATTTCCTTTGTGTCAAGGATCACTTTCCTTCATGCTAGACCACTGGGTAAGCTGACTCTCTTATTTTCATGCACAGAGTAGATGTTGATCTTCCTTCATTAGCATCATGGTTTAACCCCAGTCAGTGACCGAGCACCATGCAGCTGTTCCCTCACTCCCCCACCAACAGGATCGTGGAGAAAATAGGAAGGGTAAAAGCCTGAAAACTCACTGGTTAAGATAAAGACAGTTCAACAGGTAAAGCAAAAGTCACACAAACGAGCAGGGCAAAACAAGAATTAATTCACTGCTTCCCATGGGCAGGCAGGTGTTCAGCCATCCCCAGGATAGAAGGGCCCCATGACATGTAATTGTTACTTGGGAAGACAAATGCCATTACTCCAAATGTTCCCTCTCTTCCTCCTTCTTCTCCCCTCTTTATATACTGAGCATGATGTCATATGGTGTGGAATATCCCTTTGGCTGGCTGGGGTCATTTGTCCCAACTAAGATCTCCTCCCAGCTTCCCATGTACCCCAAACTTCCTTACCAGCATGGCAGTATGGAAAGGAGAAAAACCCTTGGGTCTGTGTAAGCCCTGCCCAGCAATAATAAAAATATCTCTGTATTATCAACCCTGTGTTTAGCACAAATCCAAAACATGGCCCCATACCAGTCACTGTGGAGAAAATTAACTCTATCCTGGCCGAACCTAGCACAATTACCTTCAAGAAAGCTTCAATACCAACGTATGAATACTTCAGTAATGTCATTCAGGAATTTTGTCAGATGTGCTCATAACATAGTGTTTGCCTGTTAAAAGCTAGTAACTGTCTGTGTTCCATGTAGGTTTTGCAAAAAAATTAGTGTTAGACTTTTTTCTGTCCTTTGCCTGAAAAAAAAACATTTTTCCGTTGAAGTAATTCATACACTGTCGTCAGGGACACTTTTTCTGCTGTATGTTGCATACACAATATTTATGACATCTTTACAACACCAGCATGCTTCAATCAAAAAAATCTGTTTCTACACTGGAAGGAATTCAAGATGAAATATGTCTAACCAACAGAAGGAATGGAAAGGAATCTCCTGTGTTTCTATTTTCAGATCACATTAAGACTTTTGATTCAGAGACAGGCATTTCCTATTATTCTTAGCTCATTTCTTTACTCTGAAGCACTTTTCTGCTTGTCTTCTCATTAAAAGGACAGTCTGTGTTCCTCAAAATGAAAATGTTTAAATCACCACATCTAATAACATCACCTAATGTCAGCAGTTGCAGGCTTAGGGTCACCTAGGCCAACCTCTGAGGAAACTTTCTGCGTTCAAGAACTCTGCCTGAGACAATTCTGACTCCTGCAACTGGTGATTGTGTGCATCTTATCATGCTCTATACTTGTTCCATTACTCTTATTCTGTGTCTATAAATATTTTGACTCTACTTACATATTCTCATCAATTAGTGTGAAATACCTGTTCAACTGAATGTTAGACAGACATATTTTTGGAGAGGTATTATTAAAAATGTACACTTCTATTGCTTAATAAAAAACATGACCTAAATTAGCACTCAGGCCAATGAATTTTTAAGTTGAAGGTGGATTAGGCAAATAAAAATGACACATTGAAGATGAACTTACACAACTACTTTTGCACATGGAAGATTGCTGTAGTTCCACATTATTGCATCTTAGTGAGGACTGAAATAGAACCTAGTAGTAGTTGCATAATGTTGTTGTTGGTTTGGGGATTTTTTTGTTCTGAATGATCATAGAAGCAGAGATTTATTTTGTCAAATTCTGAATCCTGATCTGAGTCTATAAAGATATTGAGACCATGCTGAACAGTATGGCTCAAGGATAGGATAAAAGGGATAGAAAGCCCTTCTCCATGTAGTACTCAGCTATTACTCCTCTATAATGTTGGTCAGCTCTAGGTATAGTGACCCAAAACACTCTTTGTTGAAGTTTTACTGTTAATCCTTGCTAGTCTAAGGAACTCTTAGATTTTCTCTGTGTTTCTATGTGTTTGTTTGTATATTTAGACATATTCATGACTAGAGGAAAGAAAATCTCACTGAGTATCAGAAGCTGTAATCTTCATCTTACTTGCTTATTATTTTGAATTCCAATTTTGCAGAGAACAAAATGACGATATGAAGGACAAACTTAGCGAACTTAGTCAACATGTCCACTGACATTAGCCAGCTTTGTGTAATGTGCAAGCTTCAACTTGCAGTGCTTTACTAAATGTATAAAAAACATAACAACTCAATTAATTCTGGTTTTAAGAAAAGCTTTTTTTGCTAACGCTTGCAGCTGTGGCTACTATTTTACTTGGTTTTCCTCCTCCTGTAGTGTGTGCCGAAAAGTTCCCTTGGTTCTTTAGGAGGTGTAAATAGTGTCAAAAGGTCATGACTGACGTGATGAAGTGTGAAAAATACAGAATCTGTCTTCTGTTCCCCTTTATTAGCAGGAAGATGAAACTTCATATCCAGATAGGAGGGGTAAATGTAGTTGGTCCCTATCAAGTCTCAGACTAAGATTTTAAAATGCTTAGACAATTAATTTCTTTTGAGGTCCCTCTCCTCTGAGATTACCTTAGTCCTGAAAGTCATATAGGACTTACTATTTGGATTTAAAACAAATAGCAATGTAAAACTATCCTAAGAACCTGGCGAAATTCTCTATTTAAAACAAAATTTTACGAATGTGAGCTTTCATCAAATGATTATGAATTGCAAGAAATTATAATAGAGGAAGACAGATAAAACGAAAATCAGTCCAAGAATTCATGCTGATAAATATTTATGGAAGGGCAAGGATTAAAGCTACCTTCTTTTTAAAAACAAGTGGAGAAATTACATGCTTCCTTATTCATTATGCAAGTTTTCCTCCGATGCTGGAGTTTTCAAGCTCCGAATTCTGGTCAGATACAATTAGACAAGTGAAAATGCATTGAACATTGTAGTTCAACTATTGAGAGCCCAGTAAGAAGGATGGAGCCTCATTTTCTGTACAGTACCTGAATAATGTCCAAGGTAACACCAGAGAACTCAGAATATATAATGAATGGGCATTCTTCTGCCTCTGTCACTTCCTTTTTGTCATTAAAAAATAGATATTATTCAAGAATGGTGTCAGAAAAGAAACATTCTTTTTTATACCTGGTTTAATATTTTTCAGGGGTTTTTTTCTTCAGCTGTATTAGCAGAAAAATACCAAGAATATTTTCTATTACATTCAGCAAACTTGCTCAATACTTTTACAAAGTTATCTTTTAAGTGATTTTATCGTAATGATAGGATATCAACATAATTATTCTCGATTATTCAATTTGGCTAAAATTTCAACAACTGAGCAAATTCAAGACAAAAAGTTTACTAAATTTTAATTGTATTGATATATGGCTACTTTATTCAAGATATTATGAATCTTTACTTGCTCATCAGTCATCCCTATTCAGCTAGGAGTCCAAATTTGCATATTTTTCATGTATTATATTTTCACTGGTTTTTTAAGCATACAGGACACTTAAAGATTAAATACCAACTAAAAAAAACATAAATTATGAACTTTTAAAAGCACCACTGAATGCAGTTTATTAAAAAGAAATTTAAAAATCATGTGACATATTTTCCTTTTGAATGTCTGGGAGAATAAGGAGGGAAAAATACTTGAAGCTAATTGTCCAGACCAAGAACTAGACTTAGGTGTTGCCAGGGCAAGTCTCCTAAGACCTTGTGCAATATATGGACAAGAAAAGGGCATTCCTAGAAGGAGATTCATTACAGCCAACATGCTGAGTACTCGGTACAAATTTGGAAGCCCAACGTAGACCTTAAGTCCTAATGTTCTCTCTTACTTTCAAATTAAAGCCACTCTGTATCTCCTTGGAGGCAGCTGTTTAAAGCTATGAACTAGCCATCTACATCCAATCTTGCAAAGGAGTGGCAGAGGTGTAATAACTGAGGGTACCCAATTCACTCCCTTCATTCACTCACACACTCACTTACTTGCCCTTAGTGCCTCCCTTCTCCATAGAGACAAAATACAAATTGCATAAGAAACCTTATTTCCCAGAATCTATTTCCCAGTATATAAAGGGGCCTTATAGGAAAAAGGGGAAAACATTTTGTATCAAGGCCTGTAGTGACAGGACACAGCATAACAGCTTTAACTTAAAAGAAAGTGAATTTAGATAGAACATAAAGAGCAATTTTTTTATGATATATTGGTGAGACACTGGAAAAGGCTGTCCAGAGAAACTGTGGATATGTCACCACTGAAAGTGTTCAGGGTCAGGTTTGAAGCAGCTTGAAGCAACCTGGTCTGGTGAAAGATGCCCCTGCCTCTAGTAAGGGGGTTCGGCTTGATTGTCTTTGAAGTTCCCTTCCAACCCAAACAGTTCTGTGATTCTTTATCACCTGAATGACCTAACTGTGGGGCACCAAGGTGTCATCTTTTGCATGACAACTGTGAGTGGACTAAGAAAACATAAACTCTTATGGTATTGCTTTCAAAAGAGTGGAAAATTTACCTGCTGCTTAGAACAGGTGTTCTGTAAAAGAATTTCATCTTTTTTTCCTATTTGTTTACTCTAACCAAGCATATATCATTAAAAACACATGCAGCACTCACCTCCTGCAACTGCATTTTTAAATCATAGTGAATAAAGCTGTCACATTTGATTATCCCAGGGTTAATATGACTTAAGAGACTGAGAACACTGTTGCCTTATTGGATGCTCAGAAAATCTAAGTGAAAAATTCTGTGTCTCCTCCGAGGTCTTCAACACAACGTGTGTGTTCCTTCCTGCCCAGGTAGCAGTCCTGCATACATCCAGAGATAGGACTATAGGCCAGCCAGGCAGTTAACAGGAAAATCTCATGTGCCTATGGACATCAAAGTGCCTAGCTTCTGTAGGAGGCTTAAATTGAACATTAAACCAACATTAAATTACGAACATGAACACCAACATCAAATTACAACTCAGATTCATATTATGGGCAAGTTTTGAACCATTTGAACCCGGAACAAATTTGAACCCTGAGAACCAAATCCTTCTTATTGCCCATTTGCTATTTTGTTTCTATGTCTAAGACTGATAGATAAGGCAACACTTTCTTTTTCTTCTTAACAGGCTATTCATTTCATTCTGTATGTTTCTCATCTTCTGGACTGCACTCCTCCTTTTCTCTCTCTAAATAAAAACAAATGCTGCTGATTTCCTAGCTAACTATTCTGAAAATATTGTTAAGCAAAATTCTAACCTCTGGACTAATTAAGATATGCCAACAACTCTTGACAAAGATTGCACTAACTTAATTTTAATTAGCTGTTGAACTTTAAAAATTATTTATAAAACCTGTGTATAGACTGATAAAAAAAAAAAGAAACAAGAAACTCCACAAATTTATAAAGACAATTTTTAAAGTTCTGTAACTTTATCACATAAGGTGCTTATTTTATACCCCAACTAAAACTAATACAGTCAGCAAACAGAACAAGTGGTATAAATTTAACTCCTAATAGTCCCGAAGACCAAAACTTTAAAACTAAAAAACATACACAATTAACAGATTAAAATTGTATTAAACTAAAATTATGCACCTTTGTAGCAGACAGACAACCCTTTCACTTAGATCACCTTGTCAACTAGATCCTTCCTTTTCCCCACCCTTAGTTCCTCCTCTAAACATTCCATAATCCATCCTGTACAATCCCAAAACGTTCTTCCCCTGAATGCCATAATGTGTCCCACACCTCCTTTGAATCTGCAGTCTGGGTTTCCACCTGCCTTTGCGCCTCTGCGTTTCTACAAGCTTGGGGCCTGGGAGCTGTGGGGTCAGAGTGTTATTTAGATGCCCCTCTGCTTGGCATTGCCCCTCTGTGCTCCTTTGAGGTATGCAGATATGCTCTTATCACGTCACCTGTTATTCAGCTCCTGTGGTGAGATTCTGCACCTCGACCCCTAATCAAAGACATTCTTGACTTTTAGTTTTGTTGTTTCACGATTTCTGTGAGTTATTTTCTTTGACAATAACAAACCTTTTTACTACCCTCAAATGAACAAATTTCTTGCAAACCAAAAATCTTCTCTAACAGTGCCTCCCTGGAAAAGAATGTCACTTCTTAATTTATATATATAAATTGTGTTATCACTCTATTATGTGATAATACATATATTTTTCATATAATTTATATATATGAATTGTATTACCACTTCTCTCCCAACTCTTCCTGTTATCAAATTATTTCCAGATGTCAGAGCCATCAGTGTTTGGTTTAAGAACCAGCTGCTGAAACATGTGACTTGTAGGCAATAAGATTTTTATGGTCTCTCATCACCACTAACCATATTCACTTCATTTCTCCTGAATGCTCAAGTTAATTATTTTCCCCTCTCACAGAGGACATCGTGACAAGTTGAGCTTAGCTGAGGGTTTTGCCCCTGGCAGGACTTCAGCTTCTACCATGGGGATACTCCATCCTTACTGGCCGTACGTGTCCATTTATACAGAAATTCAACACCAGCAACCTCTGCTGGGTTTCCTAGGTGATACAACATTCAGGTGTAAGCTTATTCAAGCTAAATATCTGCCAGACTCAACACAGGATGACAGGGCACCTTGTACCCTACACTACCTGTATCTTATACACTGACAAGCATCTGCAATTAATAACAGTTTTATTCTTCCTGTGTGCATATCCATGTGCAGGCAACACTGGCTTAATCTGTTGTACAGACAGGAGGTTAGTGAAAAACAAAAATGCTCGCTCAATAGAATAGTAGGTTTTGTTTCTTCTCCTAAACCTAAAACTACATCAAGTGAACTAAACATTTTTTAGCGTGTAAATCTTAAGTCTTCTTGAAACTTTTCTGTCCTGCGTCTTTATTGTTTCTACCATTGCCTCCAGCCAATTTTTAACAATTTGTTTAATAGGAATGACTATTCGGAAAGCCTATTGAAACAATATAAACAGTTAGGTTTTTTTCATGCATTGCAAAGCAAACATTGCAAGCACTGTTGACCCTCACCATATGTATGGTAACAATACTGTCCAACAAAGCTGAGAGCTTAGGTAAAGCAGAATGACATCACTGAGACAGAAAGCAGTGAGGGATAAGTAAAATAGACATGTTCCTAAGGGTTGATTACCCATTAAAAGGGCTTGAGAAAATATAGCTAGGAAGAAGTGCTGAGCAGTCCAGTTTATGCACTCATCTTCTTTTCATCAGCCTTTATATAGAAGAGAGAAAAAAAAAGAGCTACTGAAGGAGGAGGGGTTGCATTCAATTTTAGATCTATTAAAAGTTATGAGTTGACTGTTGACTAAGGCTTAACTATAGAAAAAAATACAGGGGATAGAGTGAGGCATTGTCTTCAGTGAGTATAAACTTCTATGGACTTTGGGCACCAGGTTCAGTTTCCTTTCAGGAGGAAAGAAGAACTAAGGAAACATTCCGTGAAGCTTGTATATATGGCTTACAGTTCTATCCTCCATGCAGTAAGGCCCAAGGAGACACTTTAAAGGTGCTTCCACTAAGTGGAAATGGGCAGAAAACAGAGATCTGTGAATACTTTTGTAAAATGGAAAGAAGCTGTAAAAAGTTTGTTGCAATTTTAACCCAGAAAATGCCACTGCTTTTGAATAGCTCTAGCTTTCTACAGCTTAGGCTGGTTTTTCCATTGCTCGTTTCTCTCCTGCCACTGTAGCCCATACCTTTGGAAGAGCTGGCTTTCAGCAGATCAGTATGATCTATAGCAGGAGCTTGAAGAGTTTGAATGAAACCTGCAAAACCCTAATTCTGTTTGCATGCATCATATCTAAAGTCATGGTCAAATTTGTTATCAAATACAGTATATTTTTTCCATCAATGGGAGATGGAGTTTTTTTAGTCAATTTTATAAGGTACAACTCCACACAAAGGCCCTGAAACCCTTATAGTCAAGTTTATGTATACCTGCAAGAACTTATAAAAAATGAAAACACAGGCTGAAGCACATAAAGTGATCCTGGAATGAACAATGAAAAAGACATTAAGGACACAGTTGAGAAACAAGCATTTTGATTGCTGCAGATGGCTAAATCTGCAGCAAATCAAAATGATGTATTAAAAATCAGACTAAATTAACCCAAACTGAAAGGAAGAAAGAGCCTTCTGACAAGGTTAACAAAGAGATTAAAAGAAGTTAAAATCAATCTTAGGAGCGAGGACGCTACTTTTAAATATCTAATAGCGAATTGAATTTACGGTTTTTAATAATATATTCAATTTCTTGATTAGTCACTTAATCATTATGGAAAAGTTTCCGATCATAAGAAACCAGATAAAAACCTAGAAAGATAGACACCCAAGCCACTGATGAGCTGTAGTTTATTCTCAGCATAGCACTGCTATGTACATATCATTAACTTGATAACAAATCCCCAAGCCTACCCGTGGTGAACTGACTGCTGGCTTTGGATTTGTTAGTTTTGGCATCTTCACATCTCACACTGAAGGCCCCCTCTCCAAGAGAAGCCCGAATGAAGTTGTTAAAAGGAGGTAAACTTCACAATCAGATGTATTTTAGTCACAGTCCTGCTGAGCATTGATAATGGCAGCTTGGGTGGTGGCTGCACCGAGGGACATGACAGCATCTGTGTGCACTGCCATGCAGCTCTGATTTTGTTCTTCCCTTGCACTCCTGAAATTATGAGCTCCCTAAGCCAACATGACCTTCAGTGCACACATATAAACATTTTGGAGGCAAAGGAAAGGTAAGCTTCTGGAACTTATCACTCAGAGGGAAATATTTCTTCAGCTTAAGACAGGGTGTTCCCTAGACCTTTTATTTTAATCAAACTAACTTCTAGACCAGGTTTAGTTACTTGTTTTCTGAGACAGGAATTCATATTATTCCTTCATTCTTTAAAAAGCCTGTTGCAATATGAGCAGAACAGTTACCAAACAAAGATAAAAAGAGACTTCTAGTATAATGAATCCAAGGTAACAAATTTTTGAAGAGTTGAGATATGTAATCCTTGGATAGTAACAAAGAAAAATTCTTTGAAGAGGAGTATAGCAGGAGTTAGTCTTGTGAAATTCAAAACTATTAATGTTGGTTGGTTTCTTATTAGTCTATTACTGTTCTGAACATGAAATTAATTACTGCTGTGATTTAGAATGAAATCTATTACATTTCAACTCAGTGCTGGATTTATTCCAGAAAGAAGTGTACATAGAACAGATACCACCTAAAGATCCACACAAGGCCAACACATACAAACACAAAATGTTTTAAGATTTGTGGGATGGTGTATATCATAGAGAGGTAGCCACTACATCAGCTCTTTACTGATTTTGAAACATGGCAGGGAAAGTTGTCTAGATAAATCAGCCTCTCTTTTACATTGAAATACTACAAAAAAGAACATAACCACCTATGACAGAATTCATATTTCAAAACCAAGTACCCTGTAATATGTATAAAATGTATACCTTGTAATAGTAATAGTAGGAATTTTGAAGGACCATGAGTCTTAGAAGTGCATTTTAAAATAAAAAGAAAGACTATGAAGGAACAGACAACTGTTATTATTTAATTTATCTGGAACAGAAGAGTACCATAGAGCCCTCAGAAATTTCTGTGAACAACATTTAGCTGATATCCTTTCATGAATGTGAAAAGATCAGGGTCATGATTTTAGATGGTAGAACTTGTTCAGGTTAAGCTACAAGAGTTTTAACTATTGTGTTTGAGCAACTTACAACTGGGTAAGCTGCAAATTATTAAGCCTAAATGATTAAAACCTTTGTCGCAGAAAAGTGCCACCCTACCACCATGGCCCCTTCTCCAGTCACAACCCGTTCTTTCTCACAGTGTGTTATTACCAACTGAATCGTGGGTCATTTACCGCCACCACCTGCGTCTCTTAGAACGCTTCCATCAGCGCTGCCTCCGTACAATCCTA
>JAWMRA010000078.1:54830659-54841938 GCA_035584735.1 Pseudotriccus pelzelni | reverse complement strand
AGATCTATGACGCCGCTGCTTCTTTTGAGAACACGCGCAGGATCACTCTCGAGGAGAAGAGACAGCGCAGAAAGAATTGCGTCTTGTCGATATCAGCTGGGGAGTCTTTCTGCTGTGCCTTTTGCGACCGGACTCGTCTGTCTCACATTGGCCTTTTTAGCCATCAGTGCGCTTGTAGAAAGCGTGGGGAGAGCCCTTCTCAAATCTTCGTTGGCGAAGCCCAGCCATGAATGATATTTCAGGGACTTGGAGATGACCGCTTAGTCAGTGTAAGTAAAAGGTCTAACAAAGCATCAGTACAGAGGAATCACTAAAAGGCTCTTCAAAAATGTCTCTCTACTAGAGTCAATACCCTAGCTGTGGAAAAGAAGCAGTGTAATTTGAAAAGTTTAGTCTTAACTACTTATTAAGTTAACATGTACATAGAAGAATTTCTAAGTAAAAATAAATGCATATGCATAATTGAGTGAATACATGGATATTCACATGCGTGTATCTTCTTGGGAGGAGGGTGAGGGTGGTCAGGGGTTACTTCTTTGGTTTGCTGTGGAGAGATTTCACCATCACACACCAGAAACCCTTCACCCCCACCATCCCCTGAGCCCAGCTAGGGCTGATTCTTAACACAGATACATTTTTCTTTCCTGAGCCTTGTTTACTTCTCCTCAGACTTGAGATGATTAGACAATGGTTTTATCTCAAGTCCCCAGCCACAGTCCAAATTCCAGACAGGAGGCACTGGGATGAGGGGGGGTGCTTCAGTGGCCACAGACAGACTGTTGCTTCCTTGCAGTTGCTTCCTTGCTTTCTACGATTTTTACAGTGTTTAAGACATTACCAATATTTCAGTCCATCATACCTCCATGCCAGTGCAGAGGAAATGTTGTGAGGACTTAGCCAAACTGTTCTGTTAAGGCTCCAAGGACAGGCAAAGTAAGATTGTTTCCAAGATTATTGCTTAGGCACTTTTAAGTGATTTCCAACAGAAATACAAAACTTGTATGGAAACCTCTAAGCAAACTTACCTTTTATGTAATTTAACACAGGAATGTTATACTCTTACAGTGTGTTATTAAACCTGTAGATTGTTTGAGTCAAGGTATTGAATAAAAATGATTTGCAGTGCCCTACAGCATTACTGCAACTAAAAGGAAGAAGATTACCCAGGGAAAACCATTTTTTACCAAGCAGAAGAAAAATTTAGTCACAAAGTATTCTGAGTTGGAAGGAACCCACAACCTTACTGTTATATAGCACTATGCTCTAACCAGCTCAGTTAATCCCAGGGTTAATCTCACTGAGATGCCCTGGGAAAGCCTGAACCCAATCCTGAATCTGTACCTACATGTTATTGCCAACTTTACTGGCAAACAGTCTAAGGTGCTGTGAATATTTTTACTACCAGTAAAAAAAATTCTACCATTTTCCACAGCTTCATTATCTTCCCTAGAAGATGTCCAGTTATAAACAAACATATTTGCATCTATCTGAAGCACAGAAAAGCATCCTGATATGGTTTTTCTATTACAAAAGAAGGTTGACCTTGATGTTTGGTTTAAATGGGTAAACTACTGTTGTTTTGTTTGGGTGGGGTTTTTTTTTCAGTAAAAGTATCATTGTAATTCAAAAGACATTCTATTTTTAAAGAAAATAAAATAGCAAAACAGGGGAATATCAAGTCATTACTTCAGAAGTTGGATTTCCTTTATGAGTGATTCACTGAGAAACCAAAGCAAATATGGCAAGAAGCTATGTGTTCTGTTGGGAAAAAAGTTTAAATACAAGCTGCAACTATTATATGAAATTTGCACTGTAACAAAAGAGGCATTTTTTAAGTTAATTAATGAGAAGCATCTTGAAAGCACTAAGAATAATCATAATGGTGGTAGAATAATATTTGTTTAAAGCTACAGTAAAACTTTTCACCTAAGTTAATGTTAACAAAAATAGGTTTAAAAAACAGATGCTTCAAACTGTGAGGATTAGGAAACCTCAGAGACATGGGTTTTATTGTTTTCTTTCCATCCTACTACTTCTAAAATAATGGAACATCCGGTAAGAAGAAATGAAAGAGACTAGTTCTGAAATTTTAAATCTGATTTTTCCAGTGCATGTTATCATGGGGGCTACATCGAGAAATATAAGATGTTTCATCAAGTTGGCCATTTGATACGTCACTATTTAAAGGCCACTATTCAGAGCTCCTGTTTGAAGAACTTCCTCAGTAAAAAAAAGTTATTTCTATGGTAAAATACTTTGAATTTTCATTCTGTTACTAAAACTTTTTAAATGCACACCTGAAACTTTCCAGAATATTCTGACCATCTGCCACTGGTTTAACCTTATTTTTGTTCCCTCCACCTGCTCAAAATGTCCTCAAATTTTTTCCAAAAGGGATCCAGTACCAATTGCAACCTTCTTACGCTTGTACTAGTTGTGGTCATATACATATACGTATATATACTATTCTCTGCTACTCTTAGAAGCACTTCCTGAGAAAAACAGGTTAGTCTTGCAATGCAATCATAAAGTTCTTCTCATATTTTTCAGTACTTGAATTAAAATAGACAATGTTTGTAATACTTGTCATCACAGGCTATTGCTGACAAAGAATGAGCATATATCTTGGTATAAAAGAAGTATACACAATTTCGTAGACATATTACAGTTATATAGACAAATATTTCTTATAAGATCCAAATTATATTTTCACTCATAAAACTCAGAAGTTAGAAAAATTCTCTTCTAACGCACAAAAAAACTTGGATGTGTATTTACCCTCTCAGTTCTTACAAAGGTACTTTATCAGAATGTCTTCATTCCTGCAGTTTTTGCAGTACAAGTTTATCTCGACTTCCACTGATTATAACAGCTGCTAAACAGATGTCAAAACATTAGTAATGATTAAGTAAATAAAATTTTTACTTTTTAAGAACATTGATGACTAATATCTTAGTTGTAATTTCGAGGTAAAAAAAAAAAAGTGTAAAAAATACAGCTAGGTATAAAAAGTTTCTAAAAGTGTGAAATAAAGGCTACAAAATGTTCTTGGAAGCTGAATGCTCATGCTGCTTCCCTGAGTTTATAGGATAAGCTAAATAATCAGTTTACTGGCTTGTCATTCGTCTCAAACACTACAGTTTGCACAGTTTTCTCTGTGGAGAATAATGTCTTTGGGTTTTAAGAATTCCACTGTTTAGGACAAGCTAAATAAGATTCAGTATCTATTTGATACTAGCTGACTTATTCTGCAAAAAGGTTTTGTGAAAGAAAAGACACAAATCTGGTTGGATAGGTTGTATTTCTTTCTGTGCTCTCTGTTCACATGACCTAAGCCACAAATAGATTAAGCTCTTTCGTAGGAATTTTTAAATAATAAAACATTTTATTCCTGTAAATACAAAAAATGTACTACCATCTGCAAAGACTTTTAAATTCTCTAACTTCTAAATTTATTTTATAGGAATATATAATTCTTTAAATAAAATATTTGAAAGAAGTTCATAGGAAAAATATACTCATCACATGATTCAAGAACTAAAAAGATAGAAAGAAGAAAAACACAGGGACCTAATAATAATGTATCTTCTGCAGTGGTTGTAGCACATTCAATTCAGATTCTCTTTCAGTGGCTTACTGTTGGAAATTCAGTCCTATTTTCATGTAAGCCCATGACTAATCTTTGATCGTCTTCAGATGCAAACAAGCCTGAGCCTACAGTAAAAACATTAAGAGGAAGTAAAGTGAGATGGAAAATCTGTTTCCGCAGATCACCTCCCACCAAAGAAGTCTTCTCTTCTTAGCAGATACAGGAGCTGCTTTTAAAAGAGACATATGGTCACATCAAACAAACATTCTAAATATAGTGTTAAAGGGCAAAAGAAACAGGAATGTATGACTATTACGTATTTGTACTAATTTTTTTTTGTTGTTGTTGTATTATTTTCTTCTTTGTGGAAAATATTCTAAGAAAAAGAGTAATGTTTCCTGTAATTTCTCTGGAAGTGATATGTGCTGTCTTCAGTTGCACTGAACTTTGACATCTGCAGCTGCAGTGTTAAGAAAAAGGCAACATTCACCCAGGCAAACACACGTTTGTTGCCTTGGAAGTAACACCTTCTTAAAACAGCTGTTTCATAAACAACGACAATGCTAACCTCAAAAACTTAGTCTCTCACTTCAAGAAAAAATATACCCAAACACAGTGCAGCCTTCGTTTCTTCCCAAGCACTACAGCGCTCTGTGCCATACCACAAGCTAGTCCATCCATTGTGCAGAGCATCAGCCTCCTGACATGAGCTTTGCTTCTTTCTTTCTTCCTCCTCTAAAGAAGGCCTAATGAGACTTATGCGTCTAGAACTAGTAGAAATGCAAATATTTTGAAAGGTTGAAATTAGATGCAAGCCTGGGTCATATCATCTGGACATGAATGTTCCCTTTACCCTAGGAACTGGGAGAGATTGGACGCAAGGCTTTGAGTTTGGCTTGTCTTGGAGTTAACGATAATATTCAGATCAGGAGACGAGTTTCCTCATAGTTCAGATGTGATGACATTCAGAACTTTGGTTTACTAAAGAACTGCAAAGTAGGATAGATCAGAACATAACAGCTATAGCCTATCAAATCCAAATTCCGAACCTCCTAGCAAAGGGCTTAAAAATTGTCACAGATTACATTTGAGAGTGCCTCCAAGTGGCAAAGCAAACTTGATGCTCCCCTGTTTTAGTTGGCCACTTTAGCAGCCAGGCTGCCATAGGAAACTCCAAGCTTTTGGGCTTGGAAACACGCTGCTACCATATTTTCATAAAGTCTGACCACTGCACAAGGCTCTCTAGGCAGACTCCTAAGCAATGAGGCTTGAATGCATATAAGCATAAGATAAACACAATGCTGAAAGAACTTTACTAGCACAATCTCACACACTTGAGGAGCTGTGAGACAAACAACAGTTGTGTGGACATCAGAGTAAATGAAGATGGACTTTAAATAAAGTTTTTAAATTACTTTTTAACAGCAGTGTAGTTTGGCCTCATCCATCATTATAGATCAAAGACTCCATGTGAGACAGAAACATTGCAAAGTCCCACCCACATAAAAAACATGTAAATTCTCCCATGTCAAATAAAGGGAAAGATTCTAATGGAGCCTTTCCTTCAGAAAAGGAATTGCCTTCTATTTTCACAAACACCATGATTTGTTCATGCAGGGAACACGCAGGTACAAGAAGAAAAGAATACATCTTGTACTTCGTTTCCACAGAAAAACAAACTAAAAACTGAGGCCCTAATGGAGATTAGATGTCTCTGGACTTAGAGAGTACTGGAGTAGACCCATACCATTAAACTTAACTCCAGATACAATTAAATACAAAGATCCCACTTCCTCAGAATTTCAGCAGCGAAAAATGGTGCTACAGTTAATAAAAGTGATGCTACAAGACTGTCCGATTCCTAACAGATCTAAGAATTCCTTGATTAACTAATAGAACCAAAACCACATTAATAAAAGGATTGTAAGCAGAAGGACAACATAAATCACCATAGAAAAGTAGAGATGTCAAGAAGCTTCCATTTAAACTCTGTGAAGCAAAACACACTACAACTCATCAGATGCATCCAAAAAATTCATTATAGGAAGAAAGAAAATAGATACTAGTTTGTGTGTTTTTCTTCTAAAAGCTCTGAAATAAAATTATATACTCTTTGTGTTCAAAGTAATCCCGCAACATTGCAATTTCATTTGTACGTTTATACATTTTCATAGACTATGCACCAAAGTTAGATGATTATAAGTCCAGAGATGTTCTACTTAGTTGCATGAATAAAAATTTTCCTAATCATATAAAAAAAGCAATATTGTTTTGTTATCCTTTGCATGTGGATCCAGGCATGTGTTGAGCTTTACTACCTAGGATTAAAAAAGTGTAGCTCATATTTTTAAAAAGGGATTAATTACAATAGTAAAACTACTACAAATAATTTATATACATGACAATTCTTTGCAAATATCCAGGTGTCAAAACCAAACCATTGACCAAATCATTATCTGCATTCCCTTAGATGAAATCACAACTGTGACCTGGGCAAAGGCATTCTCAACATATTAAATATGTCAGCAACATCACGTCTTCTTAACAAAAAACCTTGTTATATTTATAGATTTATATGCAATCTACTCAGATAGATGAATTAATAAAAGAAACTTTATTCCCTTAAAAAATAAACCCTCTCATTGACATGCTCTTTCAGTCAAGGTTCGTTCATAATTTTGCAGCAATGGTGTATCATAGCTTTCATTTACTACAAAATTTTTACTCATATGTCAATATGAGTAAAGACTAAAAAAAAAGCTAATATTCCAACACAGTTCCGTAGTAGACTTCCTATGTGATGCTGAGCCTTAAGCTACATTTCTTAAAATTATATCTATTCCCTATCTGGAACCCAAAATAATCCAGCTACCACTGCACATCAAAATGTAATAGTTCAATCAACTAACCGAAATGGCTGGGATTTTCTTTTAACAATTGTCTTTTTTAATACGAATCGTTTTTCACCAGGTCTGAAGGAAGCAACAAGTTG
Organism: Pseudotriccus pelzelni; assembly: GCA_035584735.1. NCBI lineage: Eukaryota > Metazoa > Chordata > Aves > Passeriformes > Tyrannidae > Pseudotriccus > Pseudotriccus pelzelni. The sequence goes on along the minus strand of JAWMRA010000078.1, from coordinate 54,835,357 downwards.
AATGTGATACAGACTCACTTGGACTTTAATAAAAAGAGGATTATGATTAATCAAAAAGTCTAAACTAAATTTAGTTTATCATACACTTAGGCTCAGGTATTCTCTGTCTTAGACAACATATTGTATTTTAGTATTTTTATACTGTGATTAATTTTATACCACATAGTCCAATAAACTATATCAGAGAATAAACAAAAAGAGACTTGAGTTGTAAGCTGCTTGAACACAAATTGCAACCTCCAGCCCCCAATTATTATTTGGTTTCTTCATATTCTCTTTCTTTCACTTTCTCTGTTGCACTAATGAAACAGTCTTTCACTTCAGAAATTTACAAAGCAAATAGCAATTTACAAAAAGTCAATGTGAGTACATAGAGCTGCTTAGTTTGGCCCCTCTAATCATAATGAAAAGCACAAACTGCTTGATTCTATTCACAGACATATATATACCACTTCCATCCATCTGGTCAAGCATTTGACAAGATCTGCATTTCTACAGTAGAAGGACTCTGGGGACAGCAGTTCATCAGGTTGTTACTCTGTGGGAAACAAACAAGACTGCCATGACACTGCAGAAACTTCAACAGACTCTTTTACAGTATCTGAATACAGGGAAAAAACCCAAACAAATCATTCCCTACTGCACGCACAACACAAAAGTTTTGTAAAAACAAAAACAGTCTATTGCCCACAAGTTTCACAATCATTCAATGAAATTTCACAATTTAATAACAGTAAACTGTCTGTTCTTCCTTCAAATTACTATAAAATATTGTCCATGTATCCAATTGCAAACACCATTTTGAGTTGAACAGAATCCCCCTTTCCCACTCAATAATATTAAGCATGTAAAGGTATTTCTGTGTTATCTAAACACAGTGACCAAAAATCACATATAGTTTCTCATGTCCCAAACTATAATCCTAGATCTGAAGTAAATACGCTTTGGACCATTCTTTAGAGCCAAAAGCAGCTCTGTAAGTCAAATTTATAAAGCAGAAAAACAAAAGCTTTTTGTTCGTAAACATATCTACTTACATTTTACGTTTATCTAGGCTGTTTCTGACTGCCAGCCGAAGATGCTCAACACTGTTGTCATTCAGTGTCTTCTTCCTGTCTGACAAAAAAAAAAAACTCAATTCTCATAATACTTCATTCTCAAATACCGTGTTCAGTTTTGGAACCCTCACTACAAGAAAGACATTGAGGTGCTGAAGTGTGTTCAGAGAAGGTCAATGAAGCAGGTCTGTAGCAGAAGTGTGAGAAGGAGCAGCAGAGGAAGCTGGGGTTTTTTAGTCGGGAGAAAAGAAGGGTCCTGAAAGGAGATCGTAGTGCGTTGGGGGTCAGTCTCTTCTCTCAGCTAAGAAGCAACAGTACAAGAAGGAAGAGGCTTAAGTTGCACCAGATAAGGCTTGGATTAGATATTAGAAAAACCTTCTTCATTGAAAGGGTTATCAAGCACTGGAACAGGCTTCCCAGGGAAGTGGCTTAATTACCATCCCTGGAGGTGTTTAAAAGACATGTAGGTGTGGCACTTGGGAATAGTGACTTGGCACTGTTAGATTAATGGTTGGACTCAATGATCTTAAAGGTATTTTCCAACCTAAATGATTCTATGGTTATATAAAACAGTGTAGTGATCTTCAATCTAGAAAAGTCAAGATCTTGTGGCAGTGTCTAGCAGCTAAAATAAATAAATGGGTGATGCCTATCTCTGCCAGGAAAAGTGAAACAGCGAGAAGTCATTCTGGTGGAGTCCACATTGTCTATTCCACCCGCAAACATCACATTAACTACTTTATGTGAATATCAAGTTTAATTTTGGAGCAAAGAGGATTGATGCTCTTTAAAAGACCATAAACTCATCCATGACACCAATTCCTAAAGGAATTAAAAACCCACGGTGCAAATGCCACTACCTCTTTGTGAGACAACAGATCCTTGAGCTGTACAGGTCCTAGCACAATTTAAGCAATTAGTTCATATGCAGACATCTGCTCTTGAAATTTCATTTATAGGACCAGTCTTGGCTTTACTGAATTGTCTGAAGTGGTTTTACTTGAGGCCAAGGATTATAGATTGGGATGTGAAAAACAGAGTTTCTGAGAGACATTCACTTCCTGACTTACTTACCTCATCAAGTATTATGAGTAAACATAAACAAGGACTGTGATGCTTCAACCACCAAAGCACAGCCAAGCCAAGGATTGTATTACCTATTCAGCAGCCACAGTTGAACAAATAGAACATTTTTGTTTCCCTGCAAATGAAAAAAATAATCAGTCATACCCAAAAGAAAAGGCATTTATGTTAGTCTCTTGCCTGTTTGGTATAGTATCAGTAGGTAATCACGTTCATCTCACTTTCATCACTCAACATTTTCCACTCTTGTCTTTACTCTTGTTACAGAACAGTGTACAAAGCAGTTAAACTCTATTACTTTACGCAATATGCTGGTTTTGAGAGTCACATACAATACTGGATTAAAAGGACATGCAGACAATGAATTGATGGCAGCTGCAATCCTTGCTCAGGCAGGATGATTGCCGGCGACTACATTGCCACAGCTGAAGAGACCTTCCCACCTGACAGTTGTATGGGAGACCTTAACAAAGAGATTGACTGGTGTTTCACTATGTGGTCTCTCATACCTTTCCATAGGAAAAAAGGAAGCAAAGATGCTCTTGGTGTCTGAGGTGACAAGAAAAGTGATCACTATTTCAACTATAAAAGCTTCGTGTAGTAGAGGCTGAACAGAGCATAAGAAATAGTTTGTCTCAGGCACTTTTCCTCTCTCTCCATGGGTTTTGTGGCTTAACATCTGTGCAGATCTCAGAGCAGTTTTTAGAGCAGTTGTTTAGTGCCAGCAAGTTTTTCACTACTTGTCAGAATTTTTTTACTTTTGCTGTTCTGAAACTTTGTAATTTGAATACATCAAGCAAGGATTAAACTTACCTGAAGACTGTGTTTACAGGCCTCTCATATTGTCACTTGTTAACTGCAAACCAGATTTTGAGGATTTATTATTCACCGACAGCAAAAATAATTTGTGAAGTATTTGTTCTGGATAACCATCATCCACCAGTCCCATGAGAATGCTTCACTGTGGGGTTCAAAATCTGTAATTTACAACACTGTGATCGCATTTCACCAAGTTCAAACATACATCACCAGAGTTCAAATCATATTTTTTGACTTACAAAGGCCTAAACAAGTAAATTAATTAATAGTTATCAGAGAGTTATGAGAGAATTCATATGCTTTACCAATGGTTTCTGAATAAGCCTGCAAGTCAAACAGGAACAGTGCTCTTCCACTTGAATTTTCAGTGCATTAAAGAGGAACAAGAACCATATTTTCATATATGTTTATGCAGCATCTGAGACAACTACAGTTCAATAGCAGATACTAGTGTACAAACAGATGTCTTAGTAAGAGAGTGCAAGTCCAACTTGCATGATCCAAGGATCTTGCATTTGAGTATCCTTCAAAATAATAAATAAGCCTTTTGAAACCATTCAACATGTCTGGATGTGATTGCACTCTATTCTAAATATCACAGCAAGGTATAAGTCCGGGGTCTGGTCCATAAAACCTACTGATCCTGTATCTTTGAAGAAATACTTGGGGTAAAGCTCTCCCAACTATTTAACAGCTGAAACAGCAGGCCACTCCTTGGAGTCCAGACTCCTCCAGGCCACTAGTTCAGGATGTCAGGGAGATAGTTACTTTGCAACGCTCTGTGTGTCGAGCCTTGTTTGCAGTTGAAATTAACTGTAAAACAAAGGTGTCGTGGTTTTGACACTGGATAGATTTCAAACACCCACTGAAAGCTGCTTTTCCCCCTCCTCCCCCCTCTGGTCTTCTCGGAGGGGAGAAAAAAAGTCAGAGAATTCCTGAGTAGCGATAAGAGCTGGGAGAAGTTACTTACGATCACGAGTGAAACAGACTCAAAGGAAATAGAACTTAAATTTGTTGCTAACAAACTTAAACTAAAAGCTGAATTTACTGCTAATAGAATAAGAACTAAAGCGTAAAAGGATAAAACAGTCTTAAAACACAACACCTTCCCCCCATCCCTCATTCCTCTGTGTTCTCCGTCCTCCCCCCAGCAGGTCAGGCAGACAGGAAATGGGGGGAAGTCAGAGCCAGCGGCTGCTTCTGCTGCTGTTAAAATCCATCTCTTAGACAGTAACTCTTCCCAATTCACTGGAATTTCTTCTGCAACACAAGGTTTCTCTTCTTCCATTCTTAAATACCTTATCACAGAAGCGCACACCACTGTCTAGTTAGTAGGAAGTCCATCCTGAAGCTGGCTATCATTGGCTTTTTCATAGAACAGCAAAATCTTCCAGTAGCTTCTACCTGAAATCATGTCCATGGCCCCCTATTACCAAAAATTCAGCCACTTGAACCCATGACAGAAGGCCACCTTGTTCATCCCTCCAAGCTCAGCTAGGGGGTTTTATGGTTTGAATTCTCAGTAAAAGCTGGACTCTGATTCAGGCTTTAATTATAAAAGAGGACTGTGGTCCACCTTTTTGCTTCATGAGCTATTGCCAACAAGTGGTGGACATATAAACAGAGTGCTTTAAATCATACTGAATAGAAAAAGGAAGGAGACTGTAATAAACTGTTTTACTTTTTTTGTTCGTAAAGAATTTGTGCATAGCTAGTATGTTGTAAAGATAAGGATTCC
>JAWMRA010000078.1:54812652-54830559 GCA_035584735.1 Pseudotriccus pelzelni | reverse complement strand
TTACTAATAAAATTATTATACTTATTATAAATTGGCCTCTTTAAGTTCTCCAGTATCGTGCTAACTTATAACAGAGACCACAAATTAAAGGATGTGGAGGCAAGAGGACATACAGAATAAAATTATGAATGCTAAGCTCACATGTAGTGCATGAGAGTGAATGCAGAAAAGTCAATGAACACTGTGCGAGCATGCAGAATTAAGGCAGACAAAGAGATGCGATTCTAGGCTGACAAACTGTGAAGAAAAACTAATTAAGATAAGAAATGGCAAGCAGATAAATGGTACACAGTGACGCAAGAAGGAAGGCTCTGCATACTGTGTTGACTGTCAGAGCCAGGAGTCAGGGGAGTGGTGGGGAAAGGAGCAAGGGTAGGGAAGAGAACTGAGCAGACATGCGAAGGATGAAGATGACAATGGCATGTACTGAAAACATGCACTGAATTAGGACAATAGAAGCATGGCGATCTGTTCTCAACCTTTGTTTCAAACAAACACCTTCTTGGAGTAAATGAAATAGAACTGAATATGATTTCTGCATGTTTTTACCAAAACTTAACCAAAATTTAACTATTGCCAAACATACAGCAAAGTCTGTTTTCACCAGGTTCTATCTACTTGTTTGCAGAAGCTGAAATTTTCATAATAGTTCCAACAATGTAAAGATTTGTGGATTATACCATCTGATTTAGAAAGTTCTTTCTATTGCCTGTACATATAGAGAAAAATCTCTACCCTAGAAATAAAAAATAGTAGATTTAATTAATTATATTATCAAACACTACGCTACAGCATCTCTATGTGCCACAAGCACCTAAAGAATTCTACCTGTATTGTTTCATAGAATCACAGAATCATAGAATCAGATGGGTTGGAAAGGACCGCTGAGATCATCAAGTCCAACCCTTGATCCAACACCACCACAGTTACTAGACTATGGCACTAAGAGCCACATCCAGTCTCTTCTTAAACACCTCCAGGGATGGGGAATTCACCACCTCCCTGGGCAGCCCATTCCAATGTCTGATTACTCTCTCTGTAAAGAATTTCTTCCTAATATCTAATATCTTTACAGTGCTTGTGTATCTAGTCTTGAAACTACTTTGCAAAGCAAAAAATTCACTCTTCTTTTTTAACCCATGATCCACGTAAATGCCAAGGAGAGTCTTACTTTTCATTTCACTTTTTTTTCATCATGGACAAAAAGGTGGATTGTGTTAAAATTCTGAAGACCATATCTGTCACTGTCACTGTCTGTCACATTCATTATAAAAAATAGAAAAATAAATGCTACCTGAAATTTTCTACTATTAAAAAAATTATACAGTACAAATTATATTTTATGTAACTAAAATATAACCTTAGCAAAACATGTGTAATAAGAAACTACTAAGAAAGTAGGGTTTTGACCAATATAGTACATTTAGCATTAGACTTTAGAAATGCAGAAGCACACATATTTATTTATATATTATATTAAAAAAGAAAATCTCTTCCGAAGAGCATTATCACTGCTCCCTTCAACTCAAGTTAGTAAAGAGAATATTTTAACCAATGCATTATTACTTGCAGAAACAAACCCCAAAACTCACAAAGAGTTTTGAAGCAGGTATGTTTATTCACGGCACCGGGTGCACGGGGGATAACTCCGCCTAGCACGCACACCCATTGCTTTTGTTCAGCTTCTTTTATGCAATATAATGTTACGTATGCATTAGATGTATTCCATATGCATTGGCTGTGTCCACAAATTCCAGAAAAGTGGGAGGGGAATCATTAACAGACACCACTCCTATAACTCCGCCCCCTTGGAGTCTTCTTTCAGGGTCTTTTGGATGAAGTAAGAAGTCTTCCTCAGCTTGAACATTTTACCTCTGCTAAGAACTGCTGAGTTGGCACTGTCCAATTAATTCAAAACTGGTATCATCTCAAGGAGCCTCTCTTCATCAACCTTAAAGGTCCCTTCTCTTGAGCCTCAAAGTCCCTTATAGAAATTCCAAGGTTTTCTGTTCCTGCTAAAGTCTACATTATAAAATTTACTATATCCTGTTTGTAAGATAGCATAAGCGAGCAAGGCCCTATCCTAATTATATCTAAAAATTAGCTAGTAAGCAACTAAGGCTACAAGCTTGCTTTATATTGCTATATATTGCTAACAATATATTTTGATCACCCTTTATCAATTACAAAAATAGAGAAGTAAAGACATGATAATTGGTCTTTACCATGGGAAAATTATTGATATTTTCCAACTTTTCTCCTGGCACAGTTCACTTTTGTGTTAAACTCATCTGCCACTTTCATTTATTTACTTTGTAATTAACCAAGTCCTTGTTCCCCATGTGATCTAAGGTGGATTCTGTGGAAATGAATTCTTCCTGATGATAAAAAGTCATACTGATTACTCTCTCTTAATTGGTACTCATACACACACAAACAAAATTACCATGATGCAAGAAATGCCCGAAAGTAAATTTCTACTGAAATTTAAGGTTTACAAAGTATGTAGTGGGTTTTCCCATCCTCCAGTTTGCTATTCAGCTCTTTCTTCTTTATTCTCACGTGGTCTTCTTCCTATTCTTCACCATTTCAGTGGCAGCAATGAACAAAGACATCATGAGAGCCAAGAAAAATATGCTGTTGTTGATCTGTACTCATAAGTTTCACTTAATGATTTTGTTTTCTTTTGCTTACTCAGAAAGTTGAAAACTCATGCTTCACGAGGGCCATCTGTGGAGTTTTTTATGTGGGTATTTGAGAAAAGGCCAAAGCTTTGCATACGCTGTCTTTGAGACTCAAATCCCAGAGGTATTGCAGAAGTTTATCTAGGACTCAGACTATTCACACGGTCACATCTGTATTTGAAAAATAAATGGCTAACAATGATCAGCTGACATACACTGTTCCTAAAGAAACCTACTGTATACCTGCAAACTGAATCTGGCAAGTTGATTAGTGCAGTCAGCTGTGGATGTTCAGATACTTCTCTGTCAAAGAATTTGAAAGGCTGGCTCTAGAGCCACAAGTTAAAGTGTCTGTGGCAGCAATGATGTCACCCTTGGGACATGCTTTGACTGGAGCAATGAAAGGAGCTGTTGTGTTTCTGCTAGCCCAGCAGGTGTGAAGGCAACACAAAGGACATTCAGAAAGGGATCCCCTACGTGACACTTAATCGGACTGAGTTTTGCGCACCACTGATTTCACTGCCTGAAGAATGAATGGAGAACAAATGCTGATTCATTATATTTTCTAAATGCTTTTGAAAGAAAATATGTCATTTTGAAAAGTTACCAATTCTAACTCTTCTTATTTCATCTTGATTTCATTGTTACTTTTCTTTCTCCTTGTTTTCTTACTCATTTGATGATCCTTCCTTCAGCAAAGTCCCACAGTCCAATTCATCCAAATATGTTAAACTGAAACATCAGTTAAGACCTTTTACTTTCCTTTTAGTTTACTGTAGCTAGCTTTATGGAAAGGAAATTCGGAGGAGGCAACAACACAGGCCCAAAGCTGTAAGTTCAGATTCAGCTCAAGACCCTCACTGCTGATTAATATTTTGATGCAGGTCAACAGTAATCATCACATCCAAAACTGCCAATGCAGCTGGGATTAACTGTAGCTTCTGCTCCCTTTTTCTTGTCTAACAATTAGACAAGAAAATCTTGTCTTAATAATTACAGCCTGCAAAATGAAAGTTATTTAATTAAAAGATAAATTAAACAAATTTAATTACAATTTTTTCTGTAGGGCTACAACTTTCATTTGATAAAATACTTGAACAGATTACCAAATTAAAATAAGTGCTACAGCATCTTTCTTAATAGAAAAATAGAAAACACTTTTTCTATTCTAACTTTGGAGCAGCTGTGCTTTTCAGTTTGAGATTGCTCTGATGACTCCAGGATATCATTTGATATTTCATTGACTCAGATTTATAGGTCTAGCCAGAAGATGTAAAAGTGCACCACTTTGAGAAAAAGATATCCGCTCTTTGAAAATATCACAAGAATGACAACACAAAACTTTGATTAAGACACATATTCAGGATGGTTTTACTTGCAAGTTTTCCAGTGTAAGTGCAAGTACATTGCAAGTAACAGATTTGCTGGATCTCAAACAAAATTCCTTTCTTTTCAGAAAGTCATTAATATTCTTTACTTGATATGAGTTATACTATTAAAAAAAAAAAATCACAGAAAAAATGAAGCATGTATCATACAGAATCAAACATCTCATAAAAAGGAACCCATCTCCACCTCTTTTTTTCTAAAAATAAATTTTGATGCACCTTTGGTTTTATTTGGACTATCCTTAAAAGCCACTTCCATTTTTGCTAGTTCCAAGATTATATTTCTTTGAATAGTAACTACTAAAAAAAGTCAGTATGTATTGCAGGCATTAAAACACAGAATTGCCTGCCCTTTTGGTCTCTAGAGCACTGAAACTGGCTTTCATGTTCAGTAGCAGAAAGGCAATGAGTAGAAACATACAGCACCACTCCATTTTGTGACATGGTTAATGCATGGGTGATCTTGAGAGGAGTAGCTGAATGAGATCTCTCCCCAGAAGAGCAGCCTTTCCAGAATGGGAAGAAGGCAGCCCTGGTCCCAAAAGACGGACACTCCATATAGTTTTATTTCTGTCATATAACCTTTTCAGACAAGATCATCTTTTCTAGCACAGCAATGGTTTTTATAAGTGCACAACCTCACAGGATTAAATATTAATTTCTGTTTCTAGAAGTTATTAATTCTTCCTTCACAGTGAAAGATGTGAAGTCATTATAAGTTTGGCTACATTTTCAAGATTTTCTTTGCAACCATGAGCGCTAAATGTGTTTTCTAATTTAGGGCTGACAATTGTGTAAAATCATGCACAACTGTGATGATACCAAGAAAGCCAGACTTTAATGAATGGTTTTCTTTTCTCATCTTCTTACGAAATAGCAATTGCAAATCAAAGAGCTAATGCAATGTAATGTTAGTGACTTTACAGTGAGATCTCAAACAAGGACAGGGAAAAATATTTTTACATTTTCCAAATTGGCTGCATATGCCCTAATTTACCACATAAAATTCAGTAAGCTGGGCTAAAGCAACCTCATCATCATTAGCAGTTTTTTTCTAAAACCCATCAAAGACAAAAAGAAGTAATTACACAGAACAAGGCAATTTCAACCCTCAGAAAAAAACGCTGAGCAAAGAAACAGACATTTTTTAAGACTCAAAAAACCTCAAGAAGACACGCAAAGAGCCAACTGTACTTTATGAAGAACAGGGAACGTGAAATCAATCTACTATTGCAGTAACACATTATCAAGCTGTATGAATAGAGAAAAGGCAAATATAGTTAGGAGACTTCCTGATACTATTTTTCATTGCATGCTTGTCAGAAAGTTGAGAAAAGCACAATCTAGGTGAATCTGTTGTGAATTGTTAATATCTGTATTCAGACTAGTAACTGTTACTTCCCAACAAAAGCTCTTCTTCAGGTTGTAGTTTTGCTAAACTGATGTTTCAGTGTGAGGGATCATTAGGAATTTCTACCAAAATAGTTGAAACATAGCTTTCCATACACACTTGTGCAGTTTTCCCTTTTATGCAAGATGGTTCTGGAGTGTTTTACAAAACTACATAATATTTTATGCTATACACACACAAATATATCTATCTATGTGAATTTAATCAAGTCTAATCTGCCTCATAATAGTGAATACAAAGTCATAAAGAGGGAGAACAGATCCTGCATCAGATATTCCTGTCTGCAAACAAGAATTCTTTCTGCCATCCGCTTGCCTGCTCCCCCCTCCCCAGAAAAGCCTTTATCAGAGGTAATATGTTCCCCAAACTTCTAATTTCTAGGAATCATCATGAAAATAAATTCTAATTAACAAATTCTCAACCATATGTTTGTACCTGCACCTATAAAGGTGTATGCACACAACATATCTCAATTTCTACTGGTGAAACAGTAGAGTTTGAGTTGAGAGCCATGAAATACTATTAGAGAAACAGTAAATGTATTTATGCATTTGAACTAACAGAAGATGAATCTTGGAATTCAGAATATAATCACAGAATTGACTGTGCTGTATTTTTTCACAACATATTAAAATATAGCTAACAATTCAAAACAGTGAGACTGATCGTTTTAGTCAGTAAGTGGCTGCACTGCTACAACAGTAGTAGTGCAGTTTTCTCTTCTCTTGCTCTCTCATGAAAACTACCAGCATCATAGGGCTTTTCAACCCTATCTGCTTGCTCTCCAAACATCTTGCATCTCTTGACGGTGTTTGTCTGATCCCTATCGTGGAATCATCCCCCCTTGACTGTGAGATATTTCACAGTGACATTTCACACTGCATGCATGACAAAGGTGATTCATAATTCATTACTCACACACTGTATTCCTACCCAGCTTAAGTCAGTCCCTGTATCTGTTTCCTATTCTCATCAGGGTAAGATATTCAGGATACATCTCCTGTGAGCACTCACTGAGAAGGAAGGACTCTTCCTTTCTGTGAGAGTATTAAGTATAAAGCATTTTTCAGCTCCCAAAACAAAGAGTGGAAATTAGTCATAACCCAAATAGGCTCTAGTTGTGCTGTTTTTCAAGTCTTAGGTTATTAACATAATTGAATCCTCTCAATTCCCAGAAATGTGGTAGTAATTAGGCTGGAAGGAGGAGAGAAATGAATAAGGAGTGGGGGGAAAAAAAAGTCAAAACCAAGACTAAGTAGCTATGACTAACAAAATTAAGCAAAGGAGAAATAATAGGCACATTTACTATTAGTACCTAATGAAACTGGCAGCAGTGTAGAACAAAGATGTCACTGTTATTTCTACCCTCCTAAAATGTGACTCATGAAACAACAGTTCTGGATTAGGTCCAAAGTGCCACCAGCCATCTGGAAAAAAGGCAAGGCATGAATAACATCAGTATATTATGCCAAAACTCAAAATCATTACATGACAAACTATGTGACACAAAAAAATACTGTTCATAACTAAACAGAGTGAATTGTTGTATTCTGTGATCTTTTAATGTTTACAACAAACAATGGTATCATTATGGCAGATATACTGTGATGGAAACACAGAACACAAGCACTGATGAAGGGAGGACGCAAAGATTTTGAGGGCATGCTGGGGGATGTCCTAGTTACTGGGACCGGGACCAGTTTATCACAATGTGGATATAACCAAAACTGTGTATTCTACACTCTCTCTGTCATTTCTGATGGACTGTTATTAACGGACAATTTGCAGCAGCTGCCCAGGGCACACCTGACAGCTCAAGTTGGTTGTTAAAGAACTCTGCAAGGAGTGTTTCTTTGTCTTCACACCAATGACTCAGCTGTGATAACTCCCCTCCAGGGAGGCATTAGCACCTTCACGCCCAGCCTGAGGGGTCATCTCTGCTAGTGGGCCATACTGGACTGGTATAACTGGCAGCTGCAATGACCTAGACAATCAAAGACTCCAAAAATATCCCGTGACTCACAGAGTTAAACCACCCACTGTGAAACTCCCTGCACTGGGGGAGGTACTGGGCATTCCCACCTGAACCTGAGCACATACAATCTTGGGGTTTTGGGACTTCTGGTACCACTCTTCGGATGCAGAGGAGGACCAGAATTTCAATAGGACTCCGACTGCCAGTCTCGACAACAGAACTGTGACTATCATCCAAACCAACAGGTTTTCTTTTCCTTTCACTCGAGGGGGCCATGGGGTGCTCAGCACAGGGGCTAAGGAACACTGTTCTGCTCTAGTGCCAGGGTGCTGGGTTATACATCTGTCTTTGGGGGTTAAAACCAGTTTTCTCTTATTGTGTTTATTGTAATCTTTTTTTTAATAAATTGTAACTCTGACTTGTAATCTCTCTTGAGTTGGGTTCATTCCTCCTTCTGGTTTACTTTCAAACCAGCACAGGGGAAGGGAATGAGTCTGAGGTCAAAGTACTAGTTACGATCTGCAGGCACAGGGATGTAAAGCATAGCCAAGCACTTATTCTACAAAATATTTCTGTGATGCATAGAAGTGTTCAAATTTATATTGTTTGGATACTGTGATCTATCTCTCTCTAAAGTTGAGTTGCCTACTTCACATAAAATTAAATTGTATGAGAGTGTACAGTTACCAATTCTGCTTTAAGAAAAGCTAGAAAAGTCAAAGAATTTCCAACGACTTCATGATCTGTGAGCAGTGAATCTCAGTTCATAAAGAGAAGAAGATATGCCCAGTCCTTGTGGACAAGAATATACCTTTCCAGACTACCAGGAGGTCAAAGTAAGACTAAAGTCTTTTAATCTAATAGCACCTTTTAGATGAGGTGCTTCCCACACTACTATTTATATTTTATTTGCTGAATTCTGGTCAGGGCAGGGCAGTTTAGCAGTTCCACCTTTAAAGAAAAAAGAACATAGTGGTAATGTTACTTGTTTAAGAAATGTTCAGCAATTAAAAGTGTCACAAAGCAGAAGCCAGAGCAGCAGCAGAAAGGACTTGGTAGAAGAAACTCAATCCTTTCTACTTCTCTTCGGTCCTGCTTTTTTTTCCCAGACATATATCAAAAATCCAAACTTGAAGATCAAAACATTCCAACATTGCAGAAGAAAAGTTACTGGCATGTCCAGATAATAGCTGTAAAGTGTGCGCAGAGTACCAGGTGGAAAAGCACACTACAGGATATATTCAGCTTATTTACTTTCTACATATTTCAGGTTTGATTTTCTAACGGCGCAAATGTGACAAGGCAGCAGGTAAGGCGTTTACCCTCACTTCTGGGATCAAATCAGTCCTATCATCTGCAACCACTCTGGCAGTGACTCACTGAACTTTAAAGATTAAAATCCTTACAACGTAATAACAATAACAAAATGCATATGCCACTCATTAAGGGATATATTGTTCTCACCAGACAGTTCTTAATACACCAACGATCTTTCCTCAAAGAGAACATGTGGAGCACCAGCTTCAGTGAATGAAGTTAGAGTTTTGAACTGGGCAGGAAGTGGTTTTTACAATCGACAAACGTTTCAACATTATTCCACTCAGCATCAGAATGGGACCAAGGTTAAGCAAGAGAAGTCCTGGAAAGCCAAAGAAAGGAGAGCTAAAGTTCTCCCCTACAACTCCAAAGACATAACTTAAAAGCCCTGTTCTGCCCGGAAAATGGGTTTCTCAGTCTTAGGGTGACAGAAACCTTCAGTTTTCTCTTTGCTTTTTAAAAATGTGTCAAAATGAAAATCCATTACTTGTTTCCCAGAAAAACTTCATAGATAAGACTGTGGATAAAACTGGTATTTTCCTTACTTAAAAAACAAACAATAAACCCCAAACAAATAAAATCAGAGCACCTATCAAACATATCTAAAAATCACATCCAGCTACATGCCTATTTGCCATGGTGGAGATGTATAATTGCAGTAGCTGTACTCAGAATAAAACAAAAATAAAAAGAAAACGCACCCATTTACAAGTTAGTTTTTTCAGTAACTCAGTCTGTTATCAGTAAAAAAATATTTTCAAGTATAATTCATTTGTTGTGGTAGTTATTGTTCCCTATAGCTTTTCTTCATGGATGAATGAGGATTTTAAAAAATCAACACGATAAAATGTTTTCTAATGCAAAAGAAACACTCATTCTTTGCTTTCCACTGAAGCAGATAAACTTATATGCATATTTAATTTTAAACAACTATTAAATCTGCATTTAATTTGTATGAAATTAAGTATTCATGCCTAATTGTACAGACCTAGTATGGGTGAAATTTCATAAAGCTTAGCATAAAAAGGTCAGTCTGCTGTGTCAGATTCTGAAACATTATTCCTTTTCAAAAATTCAGCTTCTGATTCACCTGCTCCCATTCATTACAGTTAGTACCATTGCCAAGTAAAGTATTACCTAGCTTGATTTGAAGTACAAAACTAATTCTGTTGCCTAAAAAAAGCAGTGTATAAGAAATGTTTGCAACTTGTTTAAAACAAATTTTGCAAGAGAGGACTGAAGGCTGAAACCTTGCAACAGACAGAATTCTTAGGAAGTTTACTGTGATCCAGCAAAAATGCTTTCCACCTAGAAAATGTTATGAAAGCTCTGTTGAGAGTCTTCTAGAAACATATTCTTTAGTGGGAGTATGTAATACTAACCTCCTACATGGCACTATTCCAAAGGTATGTGTCTAAAAACAGTGAATATTCACCTTGTTAAATCAATTTTGAAATTTTATCATGTATTGAATCAGGAAATAAAAAATAAAACAAATTCTATGAAATAACTATATTTGTAAATGATTATTTTGGAATATTTTTCCTTCCATTTTTCAATTGTCAATTACTTATTACAACTCCTCATGTATTTTCAGCTGAGCTGCTAACCTAACTATAGAATTTGAAACTAAATTCAGGTATATAATAGAAGAAGAAATCAAAATGACACTCTAATTGAAGAAAAGACAGTTTTTATTATTTATATTAAGAGAGAAACTAATGAAACAGAAATATCTTCCCCAGAAAATCAGAAGAAAGTAACAAATTGGTCTGAAAACTGAAAGTGATAATGTCTTTTATCTTTGGCACAAAGACTTCCTGTATTCACACTCCAAAATGTTTTGTGGCTTTTTTTACCAATTATAAAAATCTGTAAGGTAAATAAAAGGCGCAGCCGTTTCCAGCTTCCTCTTTCTGCTTGCCTGTGGATCTGTGAGCTTCCTGGTGATGTGCTCATTCCTGGCAAGCAAATGCTCTCTGTTATTGTGTGGGCATTGTTTTGTTCCCTGTTTTGGGTTTTTTAGTACAATAAACTGTTATTTCATTTCTACACATTGCTCCAAGGTCTCTTTTTTTTTTTTTTTTTAAATTTACAATAAGTCTGGGAGGGATATCCAATGGGATATCCCACCTCCTAGCATTCATTGTCTTAAAACCAAGACAATAAATTTATCCACCCCAAATTTTTCCATACCAATATGCTATACAGGATTTAAACTTAAGTATATACATACACGCATTATTCCAGCTATATACACATTTACAAATATATATATATATATATAGCCACAGCATGATTGAGAGTTTACCCAAAAATCAGGTCTTCTTGTGGTATACAAGGTGTTTCTCTATCTTTCTGCATCACCCACCTAGTGTACCCTGAGAATGTGAGCAAAACAATCCCATGAATGGGTTTGTCTTTGCTTGAAGCAGGACTAACCCAAACTGTTTTCCCTAACATATCTCTCAGGTGCACTACTGGGACTTTATCTCCATCTTTATCTCTCCTCCTGTGAAGGGGCTCTGATTAGGCAGGGCCAGCTCAATTGACGGAGCTTCTAGTGTTGACTAACCAAGAGGACCAATGCCTTCAACGTACTTTTCAACAGTCCATTACACCGTTCAATCTTCCCAGCGCCTGGTGCATGAGAGGGGTTATGATATACCCACTCAATACCATGGTCTTTAGCCCAGGTGGTAACTAATTCTTGAGGTAGGTTACCTATTATTCTTCTAATAGGTGAGTCTCATTGTCTGACTCATTTCATTCTGGGACACAGTGTCGCCACAGGATTTGCTTTTCAAGGCCCAGGATGGTGTTTCAGGCAGTAGCGTGAGGCTCAGAGTGTTTCCAGCCATGTGGCACTTGCTTCCACCATGGTGAGTACATGGTGCTTACCTTGACAGGTTTGCAGCAGTGTGATGTAGTTCAATCTGCCAGGCCCATGCTTGGTCCATCTCCCACCATACCACAGGGGTTTCACTTTCTCAGTCTGCTTGATTGTAGCACGTCTCACAATTGTGGATAACCTGGGATGGGGTGTCCATGGTTAAATCTACCCCTCAGTCTGATGCCTATCTGTAGGTGGCATCTCTTTCCTGCTGACCTGAGGCATCACAGGCCCATCAAACTACGAACTACAAACTTCCTTGTGCTGCCTTGATCTACCTGTCACACTTTGACTTAGGCAGCTCGGTCTCCCTGTTCCTTGTTAGCACATGTGTGTCACTGTGGCGGACTCTCAGGATCAGCTTCTCTACCCTGGCAGCAATGTCTTGCCACATTTGGCAGACTCGATGGGTTTTCCTTTGCATTGCCAACTGGCCTTCTTCCAGCTGTCCAGCCATTCCCACAGAGCATTGGCTACCATCCACAAGTCAGTGTAGAGGTAAAGCCTTGGCCACTCCTCTCACTTGGCAATGTCCAAGGCCAGTTGGATGGCTTTGAGCTCTGCAAATTCACTTGATCTACCTTGTTCTTCAGTGGCTTCTGCAACTTGTTATGTGGGCCTCCATATGGCTGCCTTCCATTTTTGCTTTGTCCCTACAATGCAACAGGGACTGTAAATGAAAAGAGAATACTGCATAAACTCTCCTGTTTTGCCTGAGTTCCAGGCAAAGCTCTCTATTCAGACAGGCTGGTCATTTTCCTCCGTCTCATCTTTTGGCACATGGGGATTGGTTTCTGCTGTGTCTTTAAGATTTCCTTCTTGAAGCATTTCCCTGCCTTCCTGGGCTCCTTTGCCCTTCAGGAGTGCCTCACAAGGGAATCTCTCAACTGTTGCACTAAACAGGTCAAAGTGTGCCTTCTGGAAGTTCAAGGTGGCAGTTCTGCTGATGTCTCCCTCGCTTTTCTGACAAATAAAAACTCTATCATTTCACAATCACTGTGCCCAAGAAGGCCTCCAATAATCACAACACCCTTCTCAATTCACAAACAACAGGTCCAGCATGGCACCTGCCCTGGTTGGCTTGCTCACCAGCTGTGCCAGGAATTTCTGTTCCACACAGTCCAGGAACCTTCTAGACTTTCCTCTCTGCTGTATTTCATTTCCTTCAAACATATGGTAAGTTGGAGTCCCCCACAAGAGCAAGGGCCAGTGATAATGAGACTTCCTCCAGCTCCTTATAGAATGCTTTATTTGCCTCTTCATCCTGGCTGGGTGATCTATAATAGAAAACAACTAGATTCCTCCTCAAATTTACCTGTTTCATTGTGAGCTTGGCAAACTCATTACATGCATTTATGAAGGCATATGTAGGTTATTTTTGTGAAAACAACCATTTTATTGACATAGAAAGAATACAAAGTCATTCAACACCTCACCTCTCTCTAAAAAAAAAAGACCTATTGTTATAAATTCACACAGTTAAGTCATCCATTGTAAGTAACTGTAAAAGTTAAGGCTCACATGCATTCTTATCTGTTATGGATTCTGCTGTAGCTGGAAAACAAAACCAAACAAAACCCAACCAACCAACAGAAAAAAAAAAACAAAAACCAAAAAAAAAAACCAGACAAAAAAACCCCAACCACAAGATATCTGTTTTCAAATAGAAACTTCTAACATCAAAGTGAAATAGCATCAAAGTGAAACATAAGTTGAGAACAATTTCTCTATGATACACCATTTGATTGGATAATTTGAAAGGAAAGGAAGTTGGGATCTGCCAAACAGAGGACAAGCATTAGTAATTAGAAACATGACAAGCTGATTGTTTCCTTTGGAACGAATAAATTTGTTGTTGGAAGAAATAATGGAGCTAGTACAGGGAAGATTTGTATGGGGCTCTTACTCTTTTAAAAAGACAGTCCCTCAACTCATTTTGCTATGCCACAAAACCTAGAAGAATACTGTAGGTTTGAATGTGTATTTTCCCATTCCAGTCTAAACTCTACTAAATTCATTACATCCAGTTCTCAATTCCATCATCAACAGAGCTAAAAGATGAAGCAGCAGAGGTTGTCTGAATTCTGTGGATCTCATGAAAAGGTTACAGATCCTCAGATGCACAGAAAAAAAAAAGAAGGCTGCTGGAATAACAGTACCCATTACCACACTCACTTTAGTTGTAAGCAATAGATTCCTATACAAGTAGTCGGGAAGAAACACAACATAGATGTCATTCACAAGCTACTTATATAGGTATGATCCACACCAATGCACATTAACATTGCTGAGGTCGATCCTTTTTTGGTTTTTTCTCTGAGTGCTATTAATAAATTCTAATGCTCCTACAGAAATACCAAATTCTGAAGATCATAACTGACTAGCAGATATTGGTAAGGTTGCTCTAGCAGCAATGCAGGACTTTGACTTCACTTCCAAGGGTGTAGCAGACCCTTTCAAAAGGCATGAATATCCACAGTGTGACATCTACTGCTTCACAATGAACATTCATAGCAATACTGATCTGGATAATTACCTAATTGTGGAGTTGGTGCACATGGTTTCACTTTATGTCATCCTTCCCTGTGCTTGTTGTGTGGCTTTTGGCAAGATCTTAAAAGATATGACTCACTCACTTGTCAGCACAATTTTTATGAGCTAAGAATAATCGTGTAAGAAGCAAGCTTGTCTCTAAAGTAAAATCTTAATTGATTACTAATTTTTGAAGCATTATGTTTGAAATTTAGTTAGCAGGAGACAGTACCATAAGTTTCCCAATAATTAGGAAGCATGTCTGCAGATCCTCAAGGGATTTGTGAAATTAGCTATACATATGAATAATTAAAACAAGTTTCCCTCGTTTCACTGGTCACTACATTTTTCAACATCTTACTACACAAACGATGATTTCTTTTCCTTATTTAAGGTGCATAAAATGCCCAAAAGCTAACACCAAAAGCAATATTCCTGTGAACTTGGTGCTTCATTAACATAACAAAGATCTAACTTGACCTTTGTGCCCTTTCCTTCATGAACAGTTATCCTGAAGCCACTGAGCAACAGACGTGCTTGGGATTGAGTACATGAATAACTGTTCGAAGCACTGGCTTTTTCATCTTTTGAAGGGAAAATACACATTTACTTACGATGGAGAGTATTACAGTCAGGTATCGACTACGTGTATATGTTTGCAGTGAAGTCCAGCAAACCTATTCTCATGCACTTACAATCTGTCATTACCTGACTAACTTATTAGACAAAACATTTTTTGATTAGTGCAGGGTCTTTACCTTAATCAGACTGAATAACAACTTGTGATGACATACGAAGACCTCTATCCTGCTTCCCAGAACAACTGTTTTTTACACTGTATTCTCTTGTGCTTTGCTCACCTTGAGGCTGACCACCTTCAATATTAACATTACTGCAAAAACCCCCCTCAATTAATTTACATAGTACTAGTCAGCAGAACAATTCTTTCCTAATAGTATAATTCTGATATAGCTGTTGCACAGCACCAAGTATTAGAGTTTGATGAATCTCAAAATCCTGTTTGTGTAACTTGCTCTAAGCAGATCATTACATGCTTTGTTTATATCTGCACAGAAGATTCTATTATAGTTATTATTATTATTATTACTATTCACAAAATTTTTGCCTAATTTTGATTCTCTCTTGCTTATTCCAATAACTTCTTTGGCACGAACATCTTTTAAATTCCTAAGGAAACCTTACTATTTTCTCAAGCAATGTTCTCTGTTCCATAAATGTTTTCTGTGATTCTATATGAACCACTGATAGCCAAAAATTCCTCTTTCCACAGAGCATTCCCTTCCAACTAGCACATCACAAAATCTGGTTTATATTAGTTGTGTCTCAGTCCAGTTTCAGTATAAATGAATAACCTATCTTTACTGTTCCCTCCTTAGCTTCATTTTTGCTATTTGCTTCAAGTCAGAGCCTAACTTAGCCCCAAAATGTGGTAGTGCTCCACTCTGTAGTCACTTATTAGAAATGGTTTTCTTACCCCAGAACACCAATAGCTACTTCTGCCACAGACTAATGATGACTTTAGGGCTCAAATGTAGCATATTTTTTATAAGAATTGCTATACCAGCTAAAAATGTATATATTATGTGATGATTCATACATTCCCTTTTCTAACATAC
This sequence comes from Pseudotriccus pelzelni, assembly GCA_035584735.1. Lineage (NCBI taxonomy): Eukaryota > Metazoa > Chordata > Aves > Passeriformes > Tyrannidae > Pseudotriccus > Pseudotriccus pelzelni. The sequence continues at coordinate 54,814,722 of JAWMRA010000078.1, read as the reverse complement.
CACTGCACACCTATATGGCTCTAAATCTGATCTATTCATTATCTTGTAAAATTATATTAAAATACATTTTTCATGAAGATAAATTGTAACACATTTGATAAATTTATAGGTGTGGCACAAATATCTAAAATTATGTCATGTATTTGCTGTAAGAAAGGAGAATGTTAATATGGTATTCATCAGAAAAACAAACATTTCTGTGTTTTTGTTACATGTAGTTCCAATTGATGAAAGTACAACAGTTTCACTAGGTAAAGAGCTCCTGGATCATACTGGTGGTTGGCTTTTTGTTTTGGTTTGGTTTTGATTTTTTGGTTTTTTTGTTTGTTTTGGGGGTATTTAAATTTTAATTTACATTTTACTTAAATAGGATAAAGAGGAGTCTCTCCCCTTTTTTTATTGTGGTTTGGGTTTGGTTTTTTCTCAACTAACTCTCTTCCTTACATCTATGGTAATTTCTAAGACTGTATGCTTCTAGCTGGGATAGACAAACCAATTTAAATGTGTAAAAATTAAGGAATGTTGCATGAGGAAAAAAACCGCTCAGCAGTAGTCTAAACAAGACAAATCCCACACTTCATAAACAAACATTTCTATCCACTGTCTTTTGCTATTTTGCTTTCTAATATGGAATATATATAATTAGCTCTGAGATACTTGGAAGTAAAAGTATATTTGTGATCATATTATCCATTACCTTTCAGGCACACAAGAAAGACAAAGCTATTACTTTTACAGCTCAAATTAGTCTTGTATACTAAAAGAAAATGTCATTTGAATTACTGAAAATTATTTCTGTGGCCAAAGTGATTTTGGAATCACATGATGGTGAATGTACTAATTATTTTGTCTCTGCTTGTTCTGATTTAATTTGAAGCCTTTAAGCTTCCTGTCACTACCTGTTCTGATTCATTAACCCCATTATTGCAAATCAATCGTTTTCATCATGCTACTAAAATATATCAAAATGGAATGCAAGACAGAATTTATTAAATACTTTAGGAAAGATGCAACTAATCCTGATGCAGGGATTTATGTTATGCAGAAATGTTACTATGCTCATAATTGAAAAGCTACTTTGTATTAAGAAAATATTTCATCCTCTTCCTTTTTCCTGTCCCCTCAACCTTACTGATGTGACCTAAAACCCAAGGTGTTTATTTTAATATTATTCAAAATAAATCAATTCAAAATTGAGAAAGAGTTTCACAATTTCCTACATTTTGGAGTTACGACATATTACTACTTGGATCAGAAACTTAATATTTGATATTGTTTTGACACATTATGGCAAGATACAAAGAGAAATGATGAATTGACAGTGCCATGCTTACTTTCTTGCAAAATGCCTCAGCATGGCCAGACAGGAAGCAAACTCCTCCAAGCACCAAGTACCCCTCTTTTTGCTTCTTTTGCTTCCTATTTCCATAGACCTGCAAGTCCTTTCCTGGCCAACAGCAATAATGACACAGAAATGAGAATATCTCTTCCCTATTGGCACTGAACTAACCTCTTCTTCCAGGTTTCTATGTTGGTACCTGCAAAATTAATAATAATTAAAAAAAAAAAAATTCACAGATTCACTGAACTTTGCATGAAATTTGATGCTTTAGATTTTATAACAATCTAGAACTGTGAAATCAACAGCAGTGAATGTATTTTTTCTTTATGATTATTCTGAAACATACCAATTTTATATTTAATCAACACCATAACAAAAAAATAAGTTACAGCATAAATCTTGCTCAAAATTTGATATGGAAATATGGTGACAGTCAATGGCTAGCAAGGTGATTTTGGAACACCAAAAAGTATGATTACATATAGAATTTTTCCCCATTTCCACGGAAGGAAAGAAGGAAGGAAAGAAGGATGGAAGGATGGAAGGAAGGGAGGAAGGGAGGGAGGGAGGAAGGGCAGGAGGGAGGGAGGCAGAAAGGGAGAAAGAAAGGGAGAAAGGGAGAGAGAGAAAGAGAGAGAAAGAGAAAAAGAGAGAAAGAAAGAAAAAGAAAGAAAGAAAGAAAGAAAGAAAGAAAGAAAGAAAGAAAGAAAGAAAGAAAGAAAGAAAGA
>JAWMRA010000078.1:54720333-54783450 GCA_035584735.1 Pseudotriccus pelzelni | reverse complement strand
AGGAAAAGCTGTGCCAGGGGAGGTTCAAGTCAGACATTGCAAAGAATTTGTTCAGTGAAAAGGGTTGTCAAACACTGAAAGGAGCAGCCCAGGGAGGTGGTGGAGACACCATCCTTGCAAGTGTTCAAGAAATAACTGGACGTGGCACTTAGTGATATGGTTTAGCTGACATGGATATGTAGTGTTTGGTCAAGGGTTGGACTTCATGGTCTTGGAGGTCTTTTACAACCTGAACGATACTAAGATTCATATTAACATTACAAAATACCACATACAACCAAAAAATCTACACCAGCTTTGCTAATTCAATTTTTGTATGTTTATGGAAGCAATTAAAAATTAATTGCATATGATTTGCCCTTGGTATTTAGTTAAGCTTTCTGTCATTTTCTGATAGGGTAGAACTACTTTAATGCTGTTCCACTAAGTTATTATAATAGAATAAAAACCATACATGAGTGTTACATAAAAATTAAGCTCCCTGTATCTTTGCAGATGTCTGTGCAAGGCCTACCTGAAATCCTGCAGATGGTATGAAAAATTGAGTTTGTACTTTGGGCCACAGAGCCAAGCTTTGAACATCTGAAACCAAACTTCATCTGCCCACCTACATTCTTTGCAGTGAAAGTCGCACCACACCATCTAAATTCATACCTATTGAAAATTACTTAGATATTCTTTTGTGCATTGACTTGATATCTTCAGGCTGATATTTTAGACATTCACAGTGAAGCAACAACTTATGCTTTGGTCAGAAACTCAATCAGCAAATGGACAATTAAGATAATAAATCTTGTTTAAAGAAGGGGAGGTGGGGGGTCGACTTATTTTCATCTGGCTTGGGATTAGGTTTGGTTGGATTTTGTTTGGGGTTTGTTTTTTGGGTTTCTTTTTGTTTTGATTTGTTTTGTTTTGTTTTGTTTTAAGTAGGGGGTTGTAGAGATTTGGAAAAGCAAATGCTGTAAAGTATTTAGTAATTTGAAATACTACTGTGCCTAAAAAATTTCATTCTGGAGATAGCGACTTGAGAAACATACATGTTCAGACTTTCAGTGTTTCTCCAGTCAAGTAGATCCATGAAATAGTCACCATTTAAAAAATCCTTAAAATTAAATCAAATGTCTATACATTAAAGAAAATCAACTGAACATTCTCAACACAAATCTATAAGTTCGGCAAACTGCCAGCAGATCTTAAAACAGCTGACTCTTAGAATCCTGCTTGAGCGTCTGAGGTCCCTTGTGCTTCCTACATCATCATCACAGAATTTTACTATCAAGGCACAACTAGCCAAATTTTGCTATTCAAGCTATGGGTAAATATTATTTTACCCAGGACTGCCAGATGTTTGTCCTAGAGCTGGTAGTAGTATGAGAAAGTCACAGAACTTGGCTATCAGATCATCCGAAAAAGAACAGGAGTCAAGCTGCTAAAAAGTATCATGGGAGTACCAAGTCTTGTTACTATGGAGTTTGGCAGTAACAAAAGCAATGGAAATCCTTGACTTCAAGGTAGCAACATAAGTAGAGACTTACGGCACATTTCAGGCACCTGAAAAAACATTTTACTCAGTAATGACAGAATCTCCATTCCTTTTACAAAGTAACTTAGCCAGTTTTTCAGACTGCTATTCTGGACAAGGTCCTACAAATGACACTTTTAGGTTCTAGCTACTGGTCTCTGTGGGTCTCAGTTTTACAGATCATGACAGCAGCAGAAATCAGAACACTGGCAAGCATCTGGTGAAAACAACGTACAGATTTTAAATTGAAGCTGTGGTCCACTGTTTAGCTTGGAACTTATTCCTCATGGTTTGCAATCAACAGAGGGTCTTTATCTGTTTAAATGTTAACAAAATTTGATAACTAAATAGGTTATTTCCTGTGAATAGCCACCTAGAGTACTTGGCATGAAGTTTTTATTTTCTGAGAAAAAAAAAAAAAAAGGTGCCATACAAATTGTCAAATTCCTGATTGTGCAAGTTCTAAACATTTGTTTAGATTATCCTGACAGTGTATGCATTTTAGCAAGATTATAAAACACTCACAGTACATCTTTTATCAAACAGGCAGAACATCAAAATTAGCCAGAAGATTTAATGTCATGTTGATTCTACAAATGGTTCATGATAGTGGCAGTTTCAGCATTTACAGAGGCCTAAAAGAAACTTTTGAAACTAGAATTGTGTGTTCAATCACACAACAGCAACTAGCAGAGAGATTCCGGAGGATATGCATAGGAATGCCCTAAGATTTTAAATACTTATGTGCCCTGGTAGATGTACTCACACAAGCAAGTAACTGAGCTTGAAACATCTGAATGAAATGCCCAAAGGAATGCAAGGAATAGAAGGATATTGCAGTGAGCATTCAGGGGGAAAATACAATCTGAAAAAAAATTGAAAATGAATAAAATGCAGTCTGACTTGTGTCATGGTTTAGGAATGGTATTATTGAACTCAGTATTCCCGCTAAAACCAAACCGCTGCTCACTCCCCCCTCCCTGTTCAATCGAGGCACAAAAGACAAAGATCATCAGTTGAGATAAGAACAGTTTAGAGGAAACAGCAATGAGATTAAAAAAATGGAACAGTAACAGCAACGACATTAATAACTAAAGGCATAAGACAAACCGTTTACATGGAAAGCCTGCAACAATAACCAAATATCAGATTACTTCCCCCACTATGTTTTCTCAAAGAAAAGGAATCCCTTCTCACCAGAAGAGAGAGAGGATACCTTTCCCTTGCCTTTGGCAATGATGTGAAATGGTACTGAATAACATTAGGGTCTTGGCCATGACTTCTCCTAGCTACTGAAAAAAAATTAACCCTGTCCTGGCCAGAACCAGGACAACTTGCAACAGTTGATTTAGTAAGTGTATAGACTTTATAGTCAGAAGACACATTCTTCTCCTGTGACTTTCAAAATTAAGAAAGTTGAGATGGCATGAGTGGCAGCCTTTGTGGATATTCAGCCACCAATTCTTTAATGACTCATCAGACCTGTCCACTGCCATGTAGAAATAACCAGTATCTGCAAATAAAAGACTTTGAAAGCACCAAAGTCAAGGCAGAACAAAAAGCTTGAACTTTACTGACAGAGATTTCCATAAGTAGAGCAAAGTTCATCAGAAAAAAAAGCTCAAGGAAAGACATTCAGTGTTTTTATAACTGTTTAATACTAGCCATGTAAAATGAGTTTTACTGAGGCTCCTTTAATAACTACTACAAACAATGTGTGGCCGTATAGCAACTTTTACCTGGCACAGTTTGGTAGATTTGTTACTTGAACTGTGAAGCATAACCAGTGCTATCTTAAAAGCTAAACAATATGCACATTAACTTGAGCCAAAGTTCTTTCAGAAATGACACGGTGGCACAAACAAATACAAAGCCAAAGACAGAAGATGAGCATGCAATTAAACAGTGATTATCAACTCCCTAAAACCTTTTCTTCACTGGCACAGCCTCTTTTACTGTGGTAGAATTAGTCCTAAATCCTTGTAATTGTAGAATCATAATTAGCTCTACAAAACCAAACAAAACAAAAGTGGAGAAAAAAAATCACACTAATTCTTCAATTACAAAATTTAGAAAGATTGATTTTTCAGAAAACAAAACCTATTTATGAAAGCATGCGGTCTGCCTAACTTTAAGTTCCTTAAAAGTTTTTAAGGGATTCCACAATCAGTTGACTTGCTAGCATTCTCTAAATCCTTCTTCCACAACCAGCACAGAAATCCTCTTTGATTTGTGAAGTCTTTGAGGACCTACTAGTTCACCTCTTCTTCATCAATATTATTTTTAAAAGGCGATTGCTTCCTGCCCCTAGGAAATATCTTTATATTCCACAATTCAAAGAGAGCAAGAAGAGTAGGAAGAAGAGTCTTTATCTCAAGTCATTGTTATCATCATTCATCACACCACCTAATTCAGCCAAATAAGGCTTTCCTCTTAACTCTCAAGACTGAAAGATTTGGAAGATTGTGAGAAACGAATAGGCCACGGTGACCTATTAAGTCTAACTGCAGTTGCATTTTTTGTCCCTAATTTCTGTTGCTCTCAGTTTTCCAATATATACATTATTTGAATGAGTTCAAAGCTATTAAAAGTAAAGCCTTCCTGTTCTGTTCAGAATTCTAGAAAACAGGGAAGCGATCTGCAGCACAATGTCTGATTTATTAATCTGTTCTTACCTCTGCTCCTTTTTTCCCAGGCATTTATTTCTGTTACCCTCCAAAAATTGCAAATAGTTTTCTTGAAAAGAATTTCAGATAAATTACTGAGATTATAATAGCTCTGTCTACTTTCCATCTATCCACAGGATCGGAGAGCCATCCATGGGCATATGTGGCAGCTGAAGAAATCATCTCACACAGCTATGCAAAGAGGCAGAGAAGAATACACCTACACTTCTGTCAATCCAGTTCACAGCCAGGTACCATAGCACAGCCATCTCCTTTATAAGTTTAAGCTAAGGCCATGTTTTCACACATGCATTGTGGTGGAACTGTGCAAAAAAAAAGGTGCCTTCCCTAGCACTTGTCATATCCTTGATCCCAGTCTGCACAATCTGAAGATGCATGATTGCATGATGAAATGGATCAAAATTAAAACTTAACAGAAGAGCAGGACTTCTTTTGCACTGTTATCCTGAATAATTTTGAATGCAGTTTGTCCGATTTCCAGCTACTCAAATATGACTACTCTGAGCAGTTTGATCATGTCTTGAATAACTTCTCAAACAATGGTTTCTGATTCCAAGTGTATGATGGGTTTGAACTGCATAGAATCATATATAGTGGGCAAAAAATACGGAGTTAAATGGAAGGAACTCAAAGTTAGATATTAAAGAAACATCTATGAAACCTGTGACATTTCATAGTAATATTTTGCAAGAAAATGGTATTGCATCAGTTTATAACATTTTTTAAAGTAGCTTTATCCTGCTTCTTGAACTTTTTTTCATGTCATTCACACTGCAAAATTAAAATATGTGAACATACTATACACTAATATTGTCCTTAAATGAGGTTGGGTGATTTTCACAAATTAAATTAGATTGATATCTGGTTGTAAAGACGATCTCAACAGTGGATGTGTTCCCTCCTGCTAGCTCACTTGAAATGTTCGTGGCTAAGAGTCAAGGTCATTCTAATCCTGGCAAAGCTAAAAAAAATAAATTTAAAAATGTCTTGTCTGTTTTTATAAAGTGAGAATGACATGACTTTATAAAGTGAAAGTGCTTTTCAATGCTGAGAATTAAGCTAACTCTATTTAAGTTTCATTGAGTGCAATACTGCTCGTGTGCATTATAATATATAAGAAATAATGTTTCCCATGATTTAGTGGCATTTGCATGCTGTTCTGAACCAATATTAATAAAAAATAACTAGTCCACACGTGGGAACATATTAGCTCTGTCATCGTAAAGGAAGAGCAAGAGAAAAAACACTTGTGCTAGCTCATGCTGGAAAAGTTACTTACTGAATACAATTTGAAGAAAAAAGGAAAACAGCTTACAGGCTCTAGCAGGAGGATGAAAGATGATCTTCAATAGCGTATCACCTTCCTTTAGTGTGTCTTAGTTGTGTCGACAACAGCCATCTGGAAAAGACAAGCATTTATTTATTCTCTGTAGAGACCCAGCAGCCTGTTTTCATGTACTAAAAAGTACAGCTTTGTGAATCTTCAAGCAGCATCGCTACAAACTTAAAAAAGCACCCTTGCTTTATTATTACACCAGTTCCTGTTCTATTTTGATCCCATGACTGTGGAAATCTTGAAGGAAAATAAAGTGTACCCTTCCCTATTCCTCTCTGTTAAGCACCATTTAACTTGGTACACAGGAGCTACAATTGTTTAATTTCTTTAGGATTTCTTCCACTGAAAAATAAAATTTGAGGTGTTCGGGTTACTGTTGTTACAAAAAACAGATCTGTGGGAATTTTATGTGGTTTCTTTACATTTAAAGAGGTGTATTAAATTTAGCCCAGAGCTAGCAAGGAGATACATAAAAAGCTCTATCAGACTGATTGACATCAGTTCAAAATTCACCAGTGCATAGTTTCAGAGCTACCTACCAGTAACGCACTTCAGGTTACTTAAAGGTTGAAGTGAAAGAAAAAAGATGTTTTGATTTCAAAAGGTGTATGCAAAACTCTGTTCCAGTAGATTCAACTGAATACCTTGAAATTTACTTTGAAAAATTTCAACAGCAAGTGCTTCAAGTTCACTTTCCTTGTCATTGGGATAAAGAATGAATTTTATTTCAGGTTTGAGAAGAACAAAGGGCATTTACCTTTTTTTAGCAGACAAAGGTCGGTTTAATTTCTACACAAATGTCCAGATCCTGGTTCTTGATTTGTGTTTACATGAGTCTTGAAGAAATATCACAGGTTGTCGGGTTTTAGGGCCTAAGCTATGGTGACACCCTTTTTTTTCAGAATTGTTCTATCAGATATATCCCAAAATTAAAGTCATTGTGATGGCCCTATGCTAGAGGACTTGACAAGCCAAAGACTACCTTCAGTCCCCCTATACTTTATTAGATTATCTTAATTCTAGTATACCTAAAAAAAATATATGATCTATAAAATATATATCATACCCTTACCTCAATCAACTTTTTTCTCTTTGGAAAGGCATGGGAGAAATACAAAAAAACCTGTGTTAGCAGAAGCAAAGAACAAAATTTTAAATTTCTACGAACTTCATAACAGTGTTTTGCAGCTATATTTCATGACATGTTATTCGATTATTAGATTTTAATTCTTCTCTTGACAAGCAAGAAGCAACATTACTAATCCAAATATCCCTCACCCCAACTCATTCTACATATTGTGCTGCTGGATTTCTCTCATATCAACAAAAGCTGAAGGCAGAGTAGAAGGGAACTAGATTTGAAAAATGGAGACTGTAAACAGAACAATAAAAGATAGAAAACTAATGTTTCCCTCTCTACCGGCTCACAGTACAATACAACAGGAATTATGGTATATTTCATGAAGTCATTTGCTGCCTTTGCAACTTGAAATAGCAGTTCTTATCAGCATGATTTAGTTCTGGAGCACTGAGCAAAGCACAGCCCAAATAACTCAGACGTAGAAAAGAGGAAGCACTGACCAACTCCTCCAGCCTAATACAATCCAAATCCTTGGCTGTATGTTTCCTCTCTGTGGCTTTTTTTGTGTATTTTACTTCCTTTACACATTTCCTTTGTTTGTTTTTACTTACTTTTCTCTGTCTTTCCATCTTTCTATCTCCATGTTATTTCTCTATCTTCCTTCTATCGTGGTAAAATTATTAATATTTATGATTTGACCAGTCTAGAACCTAAGAAGGTTATCCTAACTAGAAGAATATTGCTTCTGACCAAAAGCTGAGTCTCTGATTCTTTGCAATTCCCAACTCCTGAACTAACAGTGTGTGTCACTCCTGTAGGCTCTGCCAAGAACCATCTCTCACTACTGTCACATTATTATTTCTGTTTGATTTCTTCTTAAATTGTCGAAGTCAGCAAGCTACTTAAGGAGTTCATCCCTCCCAGAGATGACCTTGTTAATACTGAAATTATTATTTTCCTCACCTCTTTATTTTTCCTAAAACAGCATATAGGCTGGGTCTCTGCAGTCACTCGGGAGATAACAGGGGAGCAGAGGAGAATACCTTGTCCAAATGTTCTCTCAGTATAATCATAGTTTGTTAAACTTCTGTTTGACTTGTCCTAAACCATACATGTATTATTATACACTTGGACTTCAAAGATTCTCCAGCACTTCTTAAACCTTTGATTGTCTTCTCACCATTTCTATGGAGAAAAGAGACAGAATGTGCTAGGTTTTACAACAGAGACCAGCAGAACAGAATGAGTAATTAACTTTCTCACTTTAGTTCAAAAAGGCCAGTGCAGTATGGTGAAGATTCACATTGATTTCCACCCAAAATTGATTTCCAGAGCATTTCCTTAGAGTGGAATGCTTGCTGAGGAAAATGTACTGAAATCACAGTGAGAAACGAACTTCTTATGTCACAATGCTTTTAATCTTCAAATGTTGATTTAGAAGTATTGCTGTAGCAAATGGTGATCTACAGAGATACGTGATGTAAGATGTCTTAGGGGAGCTAATAATTTTTTAATTAACAAATAGATTTGGGGAAAAGATAGGCAAGAGATCAAGCACACAAACTTTCTTCTAATCACATTGACGTAGGTTTGATTTTATTGCTCCCAGATCCTTAAATATTTCCAAATTGGTATCTCTCCTACCATTGCCCTCAATATAATCTATTTTAGTCCAAAATAACTCATGGCCAAAAAAATACAGTCTATTTGTCTGACATTAATTCATTACATATGCTTTATAGGAAATTAGGGAAACTGTGCCACTAAACATGGCAGATTTTCACATGGCTTACATGAATATTTACAGCTGCATAGACATCCATGCATTTTCAAAACCGTAGTCTCAAATGGGTAGTTCATCCTAACTTTGAAAAAAGTTCACTCTCCATGCACTTAAGCTTTCATCTGCTGATCTCTTACCAAGCCATGATTAGATACATGGATGAAAATAATGTTACAAATGAGACTTTTTGCAGTAAGACAAGGAGAAGAGTAAAAGCAAACCCTAGTGATGATAACATTTATGTCACAGAAAAAAATAACAAGTAACACTTACCCATAATGTTTTTTCTTTTAACAATATAGTTTTAGGTAGCCTTTTAGTACCATCTCTCTTTGTTTCTTGAGGCTTTCTAATTCTTTGGGAATATGATGCCTCTGTTTGTAGTCAGCATCAAACAGAAACCCCCAGAATAAGAACCTTTAAACACCAGAAAAATAATTTTTAATGTAGTAAATGGCAAGTGTGACTAAAGCAACATAAGCTGTCTAGCAATGCTAAAATCAGTGGGTTTGCTGCAAAGGTGCTATCAAGTGCAGATAGCTGAACTAATTTTTCTTTCATTGTCCCTTTATAGATCCTTTGTCTTCCTCTATATTCTGTGGGGAGAAGAAGTATGTCAATCATGCAGCTCCTCTTCTCCCAAAATAATACATCTAAAACAGCTCAAGTGCCCACTGTCCTCTATTTGCCTCCTTTAGCATTAGAAGGGTCTGATGCTGCCCACATAAATTCAGAGATCTTACATCATCCAAAGTCAATTCAAATTACATTAATCCCCCCTGAGCAGTATTACTGAAATAAACTGGTTTCTATTCTGGAGGAAGATGATAGCTGATACCATTCCCTTGTACTTTAGCATTTAAAATGCTAAACAGGATATAAAAATAATTCTACTTATTTAGAAGTAATTTTGTATCTACTCCCACTGAAGCACTGCCAATAACATACCAGACATGAAGCCATTATACATAATGAAAAAACTACTTTCTCACCTATCCCCTGAACTACCTAAGCATCTAATAAAAAAAAAATACATTTATAAAACATAATTAGCACTGTGAGAACAATTAATTTTCCATTTTACTGACCAAAAGAAATTTAAGAAAGTGTTCTTCTTTCTCCTGAGAAACAGCAAGGGGGGAAATCATCTATTTCTTCAAAAGGGCTTCACTGACTTCCTTTCTCCATTACACTGGCATGAGATCAGAAGTGTTTATGGGAAGATCTCTAATGCATGGCCAGCACACTTAAATATAGTCTTCACACAGCGTACCATGTGAAATACTGTCACGTGAAAAGGAGGGAATTCACCCAACCCTTAGAGAGGGGAGATTTTCTCAACACACTGAGAGTTTTCTGTCTGTCAGTGCCCCAGGGAAAATGAAACCATTTATGTCCGACGAGTCTGTCAATTGCCCCATGAGAAGGGGGACTCTTCACCAACAGAATCACAAGATCAGGGCTTGATTTGATTGCCCTTTTTAGGGGTGGGGATGGCCAACAGTGTAAGGGAAACCCCTCAGTGTGCTTTCCAACATGTTATTCCACAGCTAGCAAACTGTCAGCACTTTATAAAGGACTCACTCTAACAGTTTAGGGAATAACACTTTTTATTAATACAAATTGTGACAGGTTCTTCTCATTTAGCCAAGTGTCAGCCTCACAGATCAGAAAAGATTTGCAAAACTAACTTCACACTATACTACATTCTGGGAAAAAAAAAAAAAAAAAAAAAGAAAAGAAACTGAGAGTATGACATGGCCCTGGTCTTTTAAATGAATATCTGGTTTTATCAAGCTATCTTCATACAGGCAGTACAGTAATACTCGTATTAATAAAGACAGATAACAACTACAATTTTCTGAGAAACTGAGTTAAAAAAACTCATATTTTCTCAGAAAGAGTTTTAAAAAAATAATACTACAAAAGTCACAAAGTAATGTGCAGGCAAACAGAATATACATATATACTTATGTTTTTCTACCTCTCATATCTGTTAATTTTTCTTCATTTCACTTACCAGAAAGCCATCTGGATAGATAATAAGAAGTTCTCTTCCAAACAACTGCAACTACACAAAAATAAGGCAGGGGGAAATGGTTTCATAGAGTCTAACTTTTTCCTGTAGAGGCTAATTATGTTAAATCTATGGACAGTTAAATAACAGGTGCTTCTCTGGAGGGCAAGTGAGAGCTCATGTCTGATTCGAGGCAGATGGAAAGTTCTGTTGGTTTGCCCAGCTTAAACCACAATGATGAGCTCATAAAGCTCATTGAAAACTCTAGAAAAGTTTAAGTTTTAAAATTCAGACTCATATATGACCCAAAAATAAACAAATTTTTGAAGTGGCACAACAGACCAGAGATCTTCAGTGATTGTGCTACTTCAACTCCAAATTTATGAGACTTTGTGCATTTCTCTTTTCTATCCTGCCTTGGGCTGCTTAAGAAACAGAAAATATCTTTTTCTCTATTTCTTATATTCTGCTTTCAGAGTAATTCAAGAAGTGAAAATAAAAATATAAAGGAATGTCTATATGTACTCAGTCAAACTGTTCTAAAGTTTCAGAGTTCAGATCATGTTTGTGTTGAGAGCGAGGATGGGAGGTCTTGAGCAATACAAAAAGTCTGCCCATTGCTACCTTAGCATTTACTTAGTTTTCTATTTTACTTAACTGGTTTTTTTTAAGTAGTTCTCTCACAGACTTTTGTGAGGAATGGCTGACACCTGTAGATAACTTCAAGTCCATGAGGAATCTTAAATTAGGATAAGACAGGTGAAACTACACTGTCTGCAACTCCAGAATTTTTCTGCATACTATTTGCTGTTTGTTTCATGTTTAGTGCTGACCAATTGCACCAGAAAGAATCCAAATAGGGAAGGAAACCATTGGGGAAAATTTATGAGGCAAACTACACACATATTCATGCCGAAAGGTAATAGAAACACTTAATGAACAATTCACCGAGCAGTCCTATCGCAATATGCAGCTCTACACTGTCTGCAAGGATCTGTCACAAGCAGATTCCTTATATATACTTGAACTAGCACCAGTCACGAGTGCAGTTGTGTGGGACAAGTCAGCCCAGCCCTGGATTCATCCCACAGCCCAGCTCTGCTGCCCAAAGGTGATTGCTGGTTTGGGTCCCTGAGTGCCTAAATTCCAGGATGTTCTACTAGACAATTCACCGAGGACAACTTCACTCTCTTGCAAGGAGTTTGTTAAGTCTCTTGCATTCCTGCTTTCAGCAACTTTAACCCCTTCTTGCAACTGGGCCTCCTTGCCCTCCCCCTACGCAAAATCATTTCTCTGTTACAAATTACCAACGCTGAGCAATTACAATTAGAATTTCCCTGTAAGAAGTAAATGCTAACCAAGTTATTTTCCTGAACTGCATATAATATGCACTTCTAGGCTGTAGACCATCTCTCTCTCTCTCCCACTCTTTCCCTGTTTCCCCAGTTGTCACCAGCCTCCAGGGCCTCTAACATAACAGGAATTCGCATTGATTTGAGAGTGTTTTACTTCTCTCTATTTTCCACAAACAAGAGATAGAAAAATAAGGGAGTAAGCCCTCACTCTAGGCTGCCTGCTTTCCACAAAAGGAGTTAAGCTAATGTGCTTCATATGCTTTTTTTTCCAGGAGGGTGTTCAAGTACTGAGAACACTCAGCTAAAAATTTCACACATCTCTCAGTCTGACTGCCGTGGATTAAGTGCTACAGTGTTCAATTCATGCCCAGACAGGTGCTGAATCGTGGCAGGTTTTGAGGCCAGAGAAATGTTTTCCTTGGCATTTAGCCCCACGTTCCTAATTCCATCCAGCATGCTTTCATTTGGGACAGAACAATAACATATTGCATCAAGAGGCCAGCCAGTTAGCCATGAAAGGCTGGCATTTACTAGAAAAATAAAACAGCTTTATCACATAACCGTACTCCAAGGTCCAGAACATGGGGGCAGGGGCTAGAAATCTTCTAGCCACAATTTGTGTTGTCTAGCTTTTTCTGACTACAAAGCTGTTGTCTTATTTGTCCTTGCCACAGGCATCTGGTGGAGGATAATCAGGGCTATTTCCTTCCATCAGCACGTGAACTCTGCAATATCAACTCTGTAGCAGAGTAACCTTCACTGTAGTGAGCCTGCCAAATACTAGCCAGACACTGAAAAGGGCCTAACTAGTACAGCTGCCCACCTTCTGCCGTGAAGGCAGTGTGCACATTCAAAATGAGTTAACAATTATCACCAAAATTCACCAAAATGAAAGCTGTCCTCTGGTCAAGTCCATGTGCATTAATCTTATATGTGCTTAGAGTTGTGCTTTAAAAAAAATCCTATAGTCCACAGCTGGAACACACTGTTTAATCACTGTCAAAGTCATGATTGAAGAATCACAGAATGGGTAAGGCAGGAAGGGACCACAGTGGGGCATCTAGTCCATTCTCTCTGCTCAGGTAGGGTCCCCTACAGCATGTTACTCAGGAGTGTATCCAGATAGCTTTTGAATATCCCCAGGGAAGGAGACTCCACAACCTCTCTGGGCAACCTGTTCCAGTGCTCAGTTACCTGCACAGTAAAGAAATTCTTCCTCTTGTTCAGGTGAAACTTCCTGTGCATCAGTTTCTGCCCGTGGTCTCTCATAGTTCTCAGCACCACTGAGAACCTAGCTCCATTCTCTTGAGACCCTCCCTCAGATACTTACAAACATTGATAAGGTCCCCCCTCAGATGTCTCTTCTCCAGGCTAAACAGGCCCAGCTCCTGCAGCTTTTCCTCATAAATGAGAATTTACAGTCCCCTTATCATCTTCATTGCCTTCCGTTGGACTTGTTCCAGGAGCTCAGTGTATCTCTTATATTGACGAGCCCAGAACTGGACATAGCACTCCAGATGCATCCTCACTAAGGCTGAGTAGAGGGGCAGGATCTGCATCAACCTGCTGGCAAAGCTCTTCCTAATGCACCCCAAGATACTATGAGGGCTCATGGACCATTTGTTATCCACCAGGACTCCCACGTGTCCTTCTCCACAGAGCTGCTTCCCAGCAGGTCAGACCCCTGCCTGTACTGGTGCGTGGGGTTACTCATCCCCAGCTGCAGGATGTTACACTTGCCTTTGCTGAATTTCAGAAGGTTCCACTCTACCTCTCCAACCTTCTGAGATCCTTCTTAATGGCTGGACAGCCCTCTGCAGTATTGGCTACTCCTCCCAGTTTTGTGTCGTCAGCAAAGTTGCTGAGGAGATGCTCTACCCCTCCATCCAAGTCACTGATGAATAAATTAAATACTGGACCTAGTACTGACTCCTGGGGAACACCATTAGCTACAGGCCTGCTTATATCTGAGTTTTGACAGGAGTTCCTAGTTCATCCACTCAGGTCTCCTGCCCTTTTTGTTCACTTTATTGCCCACAGAGATATACCATTCTTAAGCCTGGAGAAAATTATCCTTGAATATTGACCTGTCCTCTTGGACACTTCTTCCCTCTAGGGCACATTCCCATGGGATTCCTCCAAGAAGGTTCCTGGAGAGGCCAAAGTTAACTCTCCTAAAGTCCAGTGTTATGATCTTACTCATTGGTCTGCCTCCTCCTTGCAGGATACTGAACTCCATGATCTAGTGGCCGAGGCCACCACTAATCTTCACATCTCCAACCAGACTTCAATTGTTAGTTAGTATAAAGTCCAGCAGCACACCTTCCCTTGTTGGCTCCTCTACTACCTGTACAAAAAGTTATCATCAGTGCTTTCCAAGAACCTCCCGGGCTGATTGTGCCTAGCTGTGCTCTTCCTCCAGCTGATGTCAGGGTGGTTGAAGTCCTCCATGAGAACCAGGGCCTTTGACTTCAAGGCTGCTTCTAGGTGTCTGTAAAAGACCTCATCTACTTCTTCCTCCTGATCAGGTGGCCTTTAGCAAACACTGGCAACAGCACCACCCTTGCCAATCTGCCCTTTAATCCTAATCATTCTCCCTGAGATTGACCTCAAAATTTCCAGTTCCTTGTCTTGCAGTTGGTGGTATGCTTCCTCTCCTGTTTGCTTGGGATTTTCATTAAAGTCACATTGATATGCAAATACTATTCCCTTCAGCGTACAAGGGTGCCTCTGGAGAAGACAGGGCTCCTGGGAACAGAACTGGAAACAAATATAATCTTGAAGTCTCATTCTCAATGTGAAGAACATGCAGCAGATTCACCATTAAAGGTTCCTGAATTTAACCTTCATGAAAAGGCATTGGCCCAATTGAAGGATAAGACTTCTCTGCTCTGCACATAAGAAACCAACCCTTAGCTCCAAAAAAGAGCAAATCTCACCTACTCCCCCCCCCCAAAAAAGACATTCATGACAGCATTACAGGAGACTCAGACAAGACAGACATGTCTGAAACAAAACCGTAGAGTTTCTATTTGGTGCTGTTGCCACAGCTGACAGCATACATTCAGAAATTCATTGTCTGACTATTTTTATTGAATGCTAGGGTGAAGAAAACAGCATTAAGCTCTACCAGGATTGGACACTTTCTAAAAAGAAAGCTTCAAAGTTTTTTAACACTCACTCATGACAACTTTCTAGTGACACAAAAAACAATTAACTTCAGAGTTTATGAGGATTCTCAGTCATGCACAGCAGCATTTAAATTAAAAAATGAAATTCAAAGCAAAAGGTTAAAGATCAAACTGCGCTGTAACCTGCTATCTGTAGTCTACTGGAAGAAAACAGCATAAAAGTGTGGAGAGGAAATGCAAAAAGTCTTTGTGTTCAGCACAGTTAGAGAGATGCTGAGAAAAGAAATTAAAACTTTTTCTGCCTTAAAAATCTATAAAACTGAAGAATGTGAACTTAAACTGGTACTATTTTGTCTCTTAAACTGGTGTCAAGAAAGAACAAAAGGTGCAATGCTGCCTCTTACTGGACAAGCAACATCGATTCTGCACTAGCTGGTGAACTATAGCAGTGACCCAAAATCTTGCTCACTTCCTCTGTTGCCTTTCATCCCTCCACAGCAGTGATATTTGCTAAAATTTTTCAGAGCCTGCATATTTCCTTCTCTTTTCTCAAACAAGTGGCAGCAGAACTCCAACTTGTTACTGCAGAGTACTTCTCCTTGACATGGCTTTCATTTGGAGTTAGTCTTTTGAATTCTTTCTTGACCTATGCCAAAAATATTCTACAACAGGACAAAACAGTACCTTTTAAGTATTGCAAAAACAGCTGTCTGACAAATAAGCATAGCATAACTGACTAGCAATTAAAATAACGGGCTGAAAATACTCCACTCTTAAGAATCTTTTCCAAGCCAAGCATCAATCTAAATGCCAGCTTCCCTCTCTTCTGTCTTCATTCCCTCCCCAAAGGAAAAGAATTTGATCAAATATGGACTAGAAAATATAAATGTTCTATAGGTGTACTGAGCCCATAACCAGTTTCTGCAGATAACTATGAAGCCAGCAAAATGTTTCTGAAAATTTATTGGCTGAACAACCTAATCATGAATCAAGGGCCATTTTATTTTTACCTTATACACAAACAGTATTCAGCTTAGTCTTCTCTACAGTAAATGCTTATTTCCATGGTCATGCTAATACAGAATACAAATAATAACAATTTGGTGACTGGTCCTGCTGCACTGCTTAATAAATCACAACTTACTTCTTTTAATTAAAAAGGCCTTTTAGAAAAGGAACAGCGAGCATACATGAAAGAAGGAATTAACAATGTCTTTAAGAGGTTACACAGAATCACAGAATCATTTAGGTTGAACAAGACCTTTCAGGTCTTCAAGTCTGATCACTAACCTAACACTGCCAAGTCCAACACTAAACCATGTTCCTAAGTGCCACATCTGTACTTCTTTTAAATACCTCCAGGGGTGGTAACTCAACCCTGAGCAGCTTGTTCCAATGCTTGATAACCTGTTACATGAAGATTTTTTTTTCCTAATATCCAATCTAAACCTCCCCTGGACAACTTGAGGCCATTTCTTCTTGTGTCCTGTCACTTGACATCTGGGAGAAGTGACAGATCCTCATCTGTCTAGAACCTCCTTCCACATAGTTGTAGAGAGCAATAAGGTCTCCCCCGAGCCTCCTCCTTTTCTCCAGCCTAAACAACCCCAAGCTCCCTCCACCACTCCTCATAACAGTTGTGCTCCAGACCCGTCACCAGATTCAATTCCCTTCTCTGTAGAATTTACAGTAAGTACCTCAACGTCTTCCTTATAGCGATGAGCCCAAAACCCAACACAGGATTGGAGGTGTGGCCTCACTAGTGCCAAGTTCAGATGGACTATCACTTCCCTTGGTCAAGTATACCTGTAAAAATACAGATCTATATCATGGCCTTTACACCCAAATGTCACATTTTCCAATTTGCATGGATTTGAGATTATTTTTATCCCAAAAACTGTGCCTTAATATGAAGCCACTTTTGTAACTCCAGAACATTTTCAACTACAGAGAGCCAAAAAAAAACCTTTGGGTCAAAAAAGTTATTGCAAGCAGCCCCAAAGGCCAGAGGAAGGTTCACAACAGCTGAAAGAAATGGGAAGGTTAGCTGTCAGAGTTTTTAAGAAATTCAACAAGACTAAATGCTTGAACTGAAGGCTCAAAATACAAATAAATTATTTTCCAGTTAAAAGACTAATCTTGGAAGAAAACTGTACACAGACATTTGGGTTCTACCTTTATCTTTTATCGTTCAGTATATCATTCTGAAATTCTGCTACAGGCAGTATTGATAATGCAGGCTATACAAGATTTCCAACAGCATAACTCGCAAGACTTCCATATGACTTTTCTCAAACCTTTCTTCCAGAAACAAAAATGAACCCCACTATGCCCTATGTTTTCATTAAACAGCTTTTTTTAATCCTGGAAGAACGTCAAAACTTTAGGACTAGTTCTTCCAGCCTCCTGCACTTAATAATTTTTTTTCCTAAATCAGTATTAAAAGGCAAAAGAATCTTTGTTATTCTTCCTCTGAGAGCAATACTTTTGCAATGAGCTCTCAGTGTCACAGGATGAAACACTAGGAGGGCACCAGACAACTTTTTATGTGTTGGTAGATAAAGCTCCACTTTCTTACCATCTCTCCTCAACCCAGACTGGGCAAACAGTGAATGGTCTGGGAAAAATCACAAACGGAAAAGCACAGCAGCAGAGGCTGCTGAACAGGGTTGGTTATTCTCAAACTTTGAGTTCTGAATTGTGTTCTCCACTGAAGCAGAAAGGAAGAAACTTTAGAATGTTTTCACAAAAGAGAACTATATCAAACATTTATGTTATGACAAAACACATTCTTTAATGAAAGTATATTTTGCCAGAAATGTTTCTATTGGCTCAATATGAATTGGTACTGTCAGTAAGATAAAGTAAAACAAAAAGTATTCCACTTCAGGAAAAAGCAAGGAGCAGGGCAGAAACTATCACTATCACCGTTCACCTCTCAAGGCTAACAGAGGTAGTAAAAAATCAGTTTAGTTCCACATACATATAATGAAAACATTATCATCATATCATTTGTGTCCCAAACGTTTGCATTTGTAAGACCTTAGTCTCACAGTCACCTATAACATGACTTTCTAACAAAAGTGAACCACTAAGTACATTTAGGTTATTGAATAGGTTAAAAATATCAGTTGATTTCACAGTTATGGGTTAAAAATGTCAGTTGAATTTGCAGTTATCTCCTTAAGTCTTAAAAAAATCTTTTTTTTTTCAGTGTTGGAGCATACTATGATTTACCCCCAAAGTGTGAAAATATCCTGTTTGCAAAACATGCCTTCACTTAAAAAACAAGAACTATTTAGTCCTGATGATCAGATTACATTGCACACATTATGTTAAAAGACAAATGTGTTAAGCAATGTGATAGTATTTCATAAAAAATTATTTGTCATTTCAACTTAAAATAAACAGAGTCAAACCTGGCACTTTATTACATACCTAAGTTTACTCAGCTTCCAGTGAAAAATGCACAGATACACTGTCAGGCTCTCCAGTATTCTCTATTTATTTCAATTTACATCTAAGGAAAGACAGAGGGATCATCCCACAGAAGATAAAGATGTATGAGAACTACTAAATAATTTGGGAAAATCCATTATTTCTGAATTTAACAACAGTTATGTTAGAATAGGGAAAAATTAAACTCAAATATTATATTATTCTTTATGGAACTGTTTTATATTAACGTAATTGCAAAAAAAGAAATTAAGTCTTCCTGCTGAAAAGTAACAAGGCTATGCAATTTACTCACAGGAGTGTCCTGACTAAACTGCCATTTTTTCCTACAAAGATATCTACAAGCTCAAATAGCAACATGTCTCCTTATAAAGGAAGTTTCTAAACTTTCAGATAGCATGAGACTTTATATTAGACAATACTTTTGTGGTAGGACACAGACTGTCTACCTATTTGCAAGCGGAATAAAGCACATCAAAATCAAGTATCTTTGGTGTTCTACATTTCCAGTTTGGAAGAATGCAGCCACAAAAAGAAAAGCTTACTTAACAAATTTCTAGCACCTTTGCAATGATAATAGTACGTATTTCATATGTCTCTGTTCAGGGTGCATGCAAATTTATTTTTCTCCAGGAGAAAACTGTTCAGAGTCCATTATTTTCCTTTGAATGATAGGAAAAATGTTTTATATTGGCTTTTTCATTAGCTTTAACTTTCTTACTATCCAAAAGCAACACTCTCAAACAAGTTGTACTTTTAAAATCTTTTAATCAGTATATGGTTTGGAAAGACATGCAGTTAATACTAAGCATTTCTTTACTTTTTTTTTTTTCAGTTGCAGTAAGCTAATTATTACCACATTATAAACCCAGAAATACTTCTGCATCAAGTGCTTCACTTTTTATCCTCCTAGAGCAATCAGCATGTACGTAGAAGGAAAAAAAAACAAAACAACAAACAATTACATTTACTTGTCATTTAGGTTGGTTTGAGCTAGGTGTAACTACAACATAAGTGAGAGATTAGTTAAAGTTGAAGACAGACATACAGAATGATTGTTCTTGGAACTCTGGGAACGCTGTAGCAATGTCTCAAGTTGTGTTAAATTTATTCAGAATTCTATTTCAGTTAGTATCAGAGTAATTATTCTTATTTGTTGAATGTTTATTGAACAGTGAGTAGATATGAGAATATTTTCTAAGAATGGCTTACTTTCAGGTGATGATCTTAATGTTTTATTTGAAAGTGCTGTCACAATCCATTTGTATCTTTCCAATCTACAGCACAGCCTCCTCTGTAATTTAAACTTCATTTCATAAGCTCATTCAGAAATGCAACAATGAAACACAATAAACAAATCCCCTCTTGCCCAGAGCAATCTATCATGTGAATCCACTTATTCACCCTTCAGGTCATAGGATTTCAGAACTTAATAATCTTAATATCATGCACTTACAAGGAAAAAAATATTTATCTAGCCAAGGGTGAGAATGTTCATCCTTCCATCTTTGTCACGGTGCAGATGTCCCCTGGGTCATACCAGGAAACACGAAATCCTCAGGAGTCTAGCTGCTGTTGGACCCACTTCAAAAGCTTTCTGGGCTAGCTGGCATTTTATACCTTCAAGGTGTATTTAGAGGATTCACATCTACCCATTCCATAGTTTAGTGGATTCTGATAACACTGCCAAAGAAAACATAATTTCCAGAGGAGACAGTAATTTTGCAAGAGACAATTGCTGCATAATGGCCCCGTAAATCTTTCTGGTCACCTGTCCTGCCTACATGGTGCTCCTCCTTTGACCTAATGGCACTGCTCCCAGCATTCATCAGGCCTTAGCATGAGCTGGCTTAGCCAAAATCTAAGCAGCAGTTGAGCAAACAGTCAAAGTGCTCAATAGGCCATTTAGGTGTTCAGGCCATTCAGTCACTGGAGAGGGAAGAATAAGATACCTAAAAATAACTTACAGATGACAGGAAACTTCTTACAAATAGGAACTGAATCAAGCAGACTGTAGAGCAGAACTTCAAAGTTCTGTATCCTACTTTGCATTCTTACCCTTTGCTAAAGGGTAAAAATGAACCTGTTCCCTTACTGGGGGGAGGAACAGACTGGAAAGGTATTTAATTCAGCTTTTGAGAAATTGATTTTGTGAAACATAGAAGATACAATTCTTCACAGGTTCCACAGAAGAACCTTACATTAATGTACTTTCAGATTTTCAGTTTTAATTTTAAGTACAGATCAACACGGTTTCCTTACAATTAAAAGTTGTAGTGTTCTATAAAAATAAAGAAAGTTTAACTTGTCTAAAAAGTTCTATAGAAACACTGATAATGCAGTGAACATAATTCTCTTAGGCTTCTCTGGAAGTCAGGGCCTCAAATATGTTTTAATTATTCTTAAAAATTACAACAACAAATATGGTTTGAATTATTTCTTCATTAATGTCTGGGTTAAGTTAGAATCAACATCTTACTCATGTATGGCAAAGTAATCAAGAAAATATTTTCAACTGGTTTTATTCGCTTTTTTAAATATGCTGTCCAAATAGCTTAGTTTTGTCCACTTGGAATGATGCATTTGACAAAAACTATTTTATTCACAAATTACAACTGCTCTAAACACAAATCTGTCCTTGGGTTATAAAATTAATTTGACATAAAACTAAATACCTGAAAAATATATAAACTATGTGACTTCTATTTTCCCTGAACACTGTCCCACACACCGAGTACGCAAATAGCTCCATGCTTTTGAGGCATTTGCCTTAACTGCTCCCACTTCCTATAGCAGTACAAGAAGTCATATGACACAACACTCTTAAGGGAAAGGTTCAATGCAGCAATTAAGCTGGAAATATGCTCAATTAAGTCTCTGGACACTGTGTGTGCAGTGTTTTCATTCACAGTATGAGAGAAACACAGCACAGTAACTGGAGCCACAGGAAAACAACAATTACCAGAGCAGTACTTTGAAAAGTGGTTATTAAACAACAGTGCTTTCCTGGCAAGTAAACGGAGCTGATCACAGTATATGCTAAATATGCTGCAATTCAAGCCTGAATTAAGTTTAGTTCGTTAGAGCATGGGGCTAAGAACACCAAGGTTCCAGGTTCAATCCTGCATGGGCCATTCACTTAAGAGCCGGACCTGATGGCCTTTGTGGATCCATTCCAACTCAGAATATTCTGTGAAACTTTATTTTTTTTCCTTTTTTTTTTTTTTTCATCGCATCACATTCTTTCTCTGCATTAGGAAGCAATACAGCACAATAAGGGCAGGTTAGTACAGCACAGCAGTTAGTGCTGAGGACTTCATGTCCACAACACTTGGATTTGGAGGCTTTATTTTGGAGTAGCTTTAGCCTGGGCACCTAGACTGAGCACCTGTTAGTGGTTCAATTGCATTAGGTGTACTTTTGGAGCACTTTTTCTGATATAGCTGGGGGGATGGTGGGATGGGGAGGGATGGCAGAGAGAGAGGCAGGAAAGCAAGAGAAGTAGTTCATACATTTCAAGACTGTCCCAGGATATGAACCAAAATATTTTCAGTGGTACCAATTGAGAGATAAAGTGCATTCTTGATGCAGCCTTAAACACTAATATAGATGTTAGTTATTCAAAGAAAGTGAAAAGGAATTTCAGGGGAAAAAATCTGCAGCAAAATAGGAATGCTGTTCTATTTCTATTTCTTTATAGATGCAATTCCATCAAAGGTAACTTTATTAAATACGTCAGATCAGGTATATTAACCAGTCCTCTCTCTTTTATTCTCTACCACATATGCTACATAATACGTGATGCTTAAAGTCAGGAAACCCAATGTATTCTGTCATTTGGATCCCTTCTATTTCCTGACATATCCAAGCTCCCCATTAAAATAGATATGTAGTTATGAGTGACATGGTGTCCAAAATGAACAATTTCTACAACAGGAAATGAAAGAGATTACTGCAATGTACTGTCTATTGTTTAAATAATTATTATATATCTTAATAGATATATAAGTTTCTGGATTATTGTTCCATAGCCTGCTATAACTGATTTCACCAAATAACTTTCCAACCACAGTCATTCAGGCAAAGAAAACATAAATACCTACATTAGTTAGCAAGCTCAAATAACGGACATTCTGCACCCAAAGTAAAGGGGACACTTAGGAGCATGGCTGTTTCTTCTTTCTTAAAAAACTACCACCTCACTGCTCACAGAGGATTGGTATAGTTGTTCTACTCCAAAATATACTATAATATCCATAATTTGTATGTGTGAACAGATGTGTTACACAAAAGCCTGATAAGATAATAACTCTGTTTTTGAAAACATCTTACCTTAGAGCCACTGGCAGGCCTGGGAACCATAGCTTTGAACAAATGTGAACTACATTTGTGGAGTTTAAAAAACAAATTGATTTATTTTTGGCTTTTGCAACATGTCCACTAAGTAAAATTTAGCATCTGTAAATGGCCTCTGTGTCCTAGTGAATGGACTCAATCTTAACTTGAGCAGAGCTTTATGGTTGGCCCCTCTCCAGAGTCTGAGGCTTCAGGCTACATTCCTAAGATTTGCTGTGCATGGACTCTTTTTTTGCTATGATTAGGTAGTTCTCTGTTAGAACTCATGGCAACAAATCAATGTCCTTTTCATATTACCTGCTGTGCTTTTTTAACCTCTTGCAGATCAAAACCCAGAGAGGCTGTATTTCATTCCAGCTATATAGCATACTGGCAATTTCCTGTTGATTAACAAACAAGCTTCTAATGCTTACTAGTGGTTCTACCCTAATCTTTATATGCATTTACCACATCCTGACTGGCAGAGATGGCAATGTAATCTGTCCAGGGAGTAGACAACACATATGTTCCTGGATCAGCTAACTTAGCAACTGAAAGACATAAATACAAGAAGATAAAAAATAGCATCCTGTTGGGAAAACTCTAAGAAAAATGTTCTAACACACTTTCTTTAGGAACTGGTAGTGGAAAAGATGATGGCAGGGGAACTAGGATCCTTTCTTCTTTTTCGTCCTCTGGTCTTTGAGTAGAAAATGAGATGTCAGCCACAAAATCAGTAAGGGAGTGGTGCCTCTTCTTGCTATAAGGCTTTACATTGTTTCTGTTCAGACTGAACTACAGTCAATATGGGAGCTACTTCTTATGAAGTTTCCTTAACTTCAAAGTCCAGTAATATATGGTATACTCATCTGTATTTCCTTTTAAATGGGCAGATGTGACAAGTGTTTTTGAAGGCTTTGTCTTCAGTTATCTACAAATTGGCAGTAGAAAAACCCTTGTAAGATTCTTTATGAATGAGTGACACCTGCTGGACAAAATAGGCTTTAAAATAACCATTTCCCTGGAGTTCCATAATCTTATCATTCCAGAAAACAGAACTCAAAACCAACCACAGCTTCCTTTTAAAAAAAAAAAAAAAAAAAAAAAAAAAAGGAAAAATAATTGCAAGCAACACATTGTTTCTGCTTCAAAGTCCTCAGTCGAATCAAAGTGAAGTTTGTGCTGAAAACACATGAGCTGTCACAAAATTATTCTCATTTTTCTGTCTGGAGAAGTATTCAGCAACAAACTAAGCAAAGACACTGATTACTTTTCATGCAGGAGTCCAAAGTCTTCAAATACAGTTTCATTTCAATTTCAGACTTACTGTACCCGAAGTTCTCTTGGAAAGAGAAAGGAGCCACATCTCCAGTGCACGTTGGTGTGGGGTGCTGTAGAAAAGAGGCATTAGCAGCTTTCAGCCAGGGTCTGCTTTTGTTTTAAGGGAGTACATATACCCAGCTGGGGAGGCGGAAGTGGGCTGGGAGGGGGGGAAGAGAAAAAGCAAACAAACGAAGAAAGGATAAAGAGAGGAAGATAGTAGTCCAGTTCTGCAAAGAAACTGCTAGACATCTAAGTGCTTGAGGTGGTGGGAATTCGGGAAACTCTTTCTGAACTCTGCCTGGTTGCATTAGGACCCCCGTTAAATAAGTCTGAACTGTTTTCTGGAAATAACTTGCAGAATTAGGATATTCCCACGGCAACAACACACATCAAGAGAGGGCTTTGTTAACATAACATTCATATATACATAGCCCAAAACAGTAAATGTACCCTTTGCACAGCTCTCATTAATAGGCTCTCATATTGATAATATATCTGCTGTGTAACAAAGCTGCTTTCTAGAAATTGTAGATAAAGGCTAGAGGTTTTGTTGCCAAAATAATACATATTAGAACAATATTGAGAAATCAACATCAAGCAGCAGCTAGATCACCAAATATAGAATATATGGATGAAGTCTTTAGCTGGTATCAATAAATTGGCTACTACTTCTGTAAACAGTACTCCTATTCCTGTCTTTCTTCCTTTCCCACTAGAACAAGTTGAAGAGTGCTGTGATAATACTTAATCCCCCAGAAAGATACATAGCATATTCATACTACACCTCAAGACATTTCATGGAAACACAAAGGACCTAGAAACTACCTGTACAGTAATTTTCTAGTCAAGGAATATTTTCTTTTATTCTCTATAAGGATTCTCCCGTAGTAGGAATAACCTCCCCCCCCAAAAATAATGGCTACTTGATACACAGACTCCTAACCTTTGTTTGAATACATCAGGACTTTTGTACTGCTTATCCAGACCTTCATAGTAATGTCACAAGTAAATTACATGTTTCAAGTAAAACATGTATTCCCACCAAAACATGACAATCCTTGCAAGTAGAATTGTACTGGCCTAGGCACATCAGTAATAAAACAAACATGTCCAACCATGCAGCATATTAGTTCATTGTTTGAAACTGTTTGAATGATGCTCACAAAAAAAAAACAATCCAAAACAAATCTAACAATCTATTATGATTGAATTCTGTTCTGCACATCAAATATTCCCTAATCAGTATTGCTTTTTATTAATATTAACTTGTACTTTTTTAGCTACTACTAGGTCCTAATTTCTTGAGGAAATGAAGATCTTGCAATTCCACTTCTTGTGGAGTAGATTGCTCGTCAGACTTAAGAGAAAGCCAAATCACATGCAATTTGATCTTTTTTTAAAGCTGTTTTGGTATCGAGTTCAGGAAGATGTTAAGGGTTCGCCAATTTTTTAGAAACATCATGAGACATCACGCCAGTAAGACTATGAAGATTTAAGTAGAAGTGAAAATACACATGTATACACACAAACATACTTTTGGAAAAGGGAGATTTTGTCTCATGAACCCTCTGAAGGGGTCAACAGGCTTGTTAGTCTAGTTGGTATATGGGCAGGGATTGCCAAAAAGCTTTCAGGAAGATCCTCCCCTCTTCCAGTCAGTGGATAAGGATAGCAAGGGAAGTAATTACATTTCCACATACAGAACAAAAGGCAAGTGCATTTTTTACAGTGAAGCATCATGGCCTCTTTGAAAATACTTTTGTGTAACTGTTCTCTTCCTCTACCAGAGAAGCTATTTAGTAAAGGAGAAGCAGTATTAGCCACTTTCCTCACAAGTGTCCCAATATACTGATCTTAAAGGCATTCAGAAAGATGTAAATTATACAGCAAGTCTTTCACCCATAAATTGGCTGTAAGATAAGAGGAAGAGGAAGCCTCCAGCAAGGTGAAGGAAAGTCAGGTTAACCAAAAAAAAAGCAACAAACAAAATTTTGCTGAGATAAAATTCAAAATTAAATTCCCCCTGCCATGGTGTCTATGGCAAAATTTGGAGTTATACATAAGCTAGTTAAAAAATTTCTTTTTCTTGGGAAGTTACAAAACCAACCATTTTTTTTTTGCATTCTTCTCTTTTTCAAGACATTATAGATTTCTTCTTTCCCAGGCCAGGATTCTCACATTGCCTTTTATCCTGTCCTGACTTAAGTAATAGATACGGAGAACCATGCACTAAAATTCACACTTGCCTAGACCACTCCTTTGGTTTTACTACTGCCCACCATTCCTGTGACTAAAACAGCTCAAACAGAAAAATATTTAAACATGTATTGTCCAAATGCAATTGTGCAAAAAGATCTGACCCACCATAACCTTTCTGCCATGGTTTCTCAAACAAAGGGTGGTGCTTTGCAAAGAACAATTTGAGAATATCTACTCTGCCCTTGATAGTTTCAGAAACCATACTAGGGAGAAAATACTTATTGCACATGACAAGGCAGGGAAGGGCAGCTGTTTGTTCTTCCAGATAATTAACTTCCACCATGAGGGAGATTCTTCTAGCCACTTCTCCACCTGCACGTTCTGTTGAAGGACTAAGATTTCGTTCCTAGATCAAGCAATTCAAGATTAAAATATAATACCCACAAAATACCTTCACAAACATACTAAAGTGAGATAGGGTTCCAGACAGGGAAGTACTTAAGTTATATTTAGTTCTTCTTGAAAATGAAAGAGAAAAATGCCGTATCTGTTCATAGCAGACAATCCTGCCTAACTCTGTCAAGGCAGACCTGAAAAGGAGAAAAGCAAACACCCTTTCTGAGAAAAAACAGACCTGAGCCAGATGGGCAGAGCTACGAGAAGGTAATGGGCTCCATCAATGGCCCCATCACTGCAGGGGATGAATCAGGTCCAGGGCCCAGCCAGGTGAAGCAGAAGATACGGCTGTTTGTAGAGGTGTTCTGGGCCAAGCTGACCAACAGCCCCTGCTCAGGGAGCTGCAGTGGGATCTAAGGCAGGCAGTGGGTGCAGGTCCCAGGCCAGGGCTGTTAGGGCTATTAGTGCCCTCCAGGCCCTGATGTAAAGCAAACAGCTACTTCAATAATTTTCTCCAACAGCCCAGGATTAAGAAAAGAAAAATACCTTTTGGATTTGACATCTGAAAACTATGCTAAGGCACACCCACAAGACGGCCGCTGGCCAGATATTCAAGCCTGAAGTAACAAGAAGTTTCGAATTCATACAGCATGTGCCAAAACATCTGGACTGGCAAATCAGATCACAAATCACTTATTTTTGTCATTCACAATATAATTTTGACAGGTTATCCTTGCCCAGAATTTCCAATGGAAAGGGACTGAGTAGTGTGGCAAATTGCCCCAGGTACACTGGCCGTTCCTTTTTTCTTACCTGAGCATGTCTGTCAGCAAAATGGGATATAAATAACTGAAGAATAATTAGTTACTGTCCTACCTGTAGTTACTCCACATTTTCCTCTTACATGCATATGTAACAAAGTTAGTTATATTTGTCTATTACCTAATACTGCAATGCTTAGCACTTTTAAAAGACAAGAAATACCCTGAAATATCTGCAATGTAACCTGTCATCCTAGATTTTGACAACCTAAATAATTATCTTTATATAAAGTTGCATTTTTCACTAATTGTTTGTAAAATTTAGTGCATTATAGTTAATGTTTTATTCAAATAATTCTCTATTTGGTATAGATTCCTGCAGTGTTAAAATTAGGAGATCCAACACAGACTTGACTGGGTAAAAACTTAAATGAATGAATGAATTTTTTTATAGAAAACAAAAAAGCTGTGGAAAATAAATATGAAATTTTTACCCCTGATTCTACAAAACCTCTTTTTCATCCCAGACAAAGGAATTTGCACTCTCCTTTATGGAACAAGCTGAAATCTATTAGTTGCTTCTGCTGCACAGAACAAGTCTTCATTCTGTATCTCTACAGTAAAAAAATTACTGTCTGTATAAAGCATGATTTACTGCTTTAACTTCATTAATGAACATAGAGCTTCTCAAATGAGAAGAATATCATTCTATCACTTCTTCAGAAAGTCTTTAATCACTAGGATTTTGTTAAAGATTCTGGGAATAGAGTATTTCACTGCCCAACTCCACATAAGCAGTAATAGACATGAAAAGATATACCTGTAAGGAGAAGCCACATTTATTTTCTATTAAATTACATCAATGATACAGTTAAAAACCATCAGCACAGCCATACACCCATTGTGCATATAACCCAACAACAACCCCTTTCCTAGGTCTACTGGTCTACTACTCTGAGAATTTACCAGTGAGGACTATTTGTCAAAAAAATGGACCAAACCACCATACCTGTATTAAAAACAAAACAAAAAACAAAAAACAAACAAACAAAAAACCACACAAACAAAAAACACACACTATATGAAGAAGGCAAGAATTTGTGAGGCATAAGCCAAAGTACCCTTTCAAGACCACCTACACTTTGAGTGAGAATATATTCACCATACAGTGCAGAAAGAGAAGGAACAATTTTCAATATTTTTGTGTCCAGGTCCAAAGTAAATAGTTAAGATACAAAAGGGGAACATCTGCAAAAATATAGCCTCTAACAGGCAGCATCTATTTTGATTAATTCATCTCCCATATGTAGTGCAGTCAAAAACTCCGTTCCTGCAATTATATATGATGTGGCAATAATCTAACTACTAGCTTTACCTCTGGAGTTGGGAGCATCTCTACCAAAGTACTATACAGGAATACAATTCTCATTTAGAGGCTAATAGCAACTGATATTGAAGATGCTGATTGTAATTCTACTGTTAAAAAAATTCAATTATTCTCTAAGTGGAAATATAAAACCTTCTCTCTGTACTGTGCATTCCTCAGTTGAAAGACGTGCTGGAACTAAATCAGTTACTATCATAGAACAGTTTCCTTCTAAAGGGGATCAGTTCAGTCTTTCTCCTACCTTAAGCCAGTTGATACAAACATTCAGAAATATTATCATGTTACAGTGTTTCTTTTTCTTACAGTAGACAATAGTAATTTCAATTTGTAATAAAACAATGAGTCTTTAATTGTAATAATGTTATAGAAAGTAAAGGAGATACTTACACAATAGTCTTCTGTAAGGCCTTTGACATGGTCCCCCACAACATCCTTCTTTCTAAATTGGAGAGAGATGGACTTGATGGGTGGACTCTTTGGTGGATGAGAAATTTGTTGGATGGTCACATTCGGGGAAAAGCCTTGATACTTTTCAAGCACTATTCAACAATAGCTGGTTATGGCTGAGCTGGAATTAATTTTCTTCACAGTGTCCAGTTCTGGGCCCCTCAGTTCAGGAAGGATATTGAGGTGCTGGAACAGGTCCAGAGAAGAGCAACGAGGCTGGTGAAGGGATTTGAACTCAAGTCCTATGATGAGAGGCTGAGGGAGCTGGGGTTGTTTAGCCTGGAGAAGAGAAGGCTCAGGGGTGACCTCATCCCTCTCTACAACTACCTGAGAGGAGGTTGTAGCCAGGTGGTATTGATCTCTTCTCCCAAGCAACCAGCAACAGGACAAGAGGGCACAGTCTTAAACTGTGCCAGGGAAGGTTTAGGTTGGATATTCAGAAGACATTTTTTACAGAGAGAGTGATCAGACATTGGAATGGGCTGCCCAGGGAGGTGGTGGATTCACCATCCCTGGAGGTGTTTAAGATGAGGCTGGATGTGGCACTGAGTGCCATGGTCTGGTAACCACAGTGGTGTTGGATCAAGGGTTGGACTTAATGATCTCTTTTCCAACCCAGCTCATTGTACGATCTTAACTATCATGCTGCCAAGTAGAGATGGCAACACAAGGGCCTTGGCATCGCTTTCTCACAGTTACTGATAAAGCAGTAACCATCTTTTAAAGTCTTTCTTTCCATCCCTTTTTTCCACTACCCTGACATCACGAAAATCATCTTATTTCCTGGACTTACTGCGCACTAATATTCTCTTTTCTTACCAAATGCTTAGTTTTGTGTCCATTTTTTAAGATTCATGCAATGTGTGAAATCTCTTCTCACAGCTAGCTTTTGTAATAACTATTGAATATAAAATGCAGCCCTTAATTTCTTCAACACATTTTAATTGTTCAGTCACGTTGAAACCTAATGTTTGAGTCTGACTGTGTGAGTACAATAAACTGCCAGTAGGGAAGCATTTACCCAGCCCTGTCTTTATCTCAGCTAATAGTGTCACTTATACCTTCATGCATCTCTTTTCCTAAACAGGTTTACAGAATATTCAACTGCAGAAGTAACTAAAATAAAAGACTTGATTTAAACTGGAAACACGAGTTCCAAATGTTGTTCTTGCAGAAATGCTACAACTAGGTATACGAATACCCAGAAGCCTTCAATCCATTATGTACATGCCATTAGAAAAGACACAGTAGAAAAATGTAGATGATTCGTTGGGTTTATTATTTTAATATATAAGGTTAACAAAGAGTGAGAAGTCAAATGACTGAGGTTGTAGAAAAGATCAGCAATGTTGTCAGAAATAAAAAACAAACTCCTATCTACACTGTAACCTGCACTGAATCCTTTAAAAGCTATATGAATTGCCACATGATGTGGGATTTGATAAAAGATTAATCTAGTATCTCCTAATAATAAAAAAATTATCATATTGTGTTTCATAGGAAAAGTTTGCTTAAAAAGCTTGAATAAAGTTTTCTAATAAAGCAATTCACACTAAATTCTCATTGCCTTTCTCATCATTACAATCTACAGGGAACATTTTTATTATTAAACTTATTTGGTTAAATTAAAATCCTAAAAAAAAAGGCTGCACTGTATTTGTTCAGACCAGAGATGTATTCTCCCCAGGGGCAATTTAAAGTACTGAAGTGGAGATTCTTCCTCTCTAAGACTTTTCCTTCTCCTCACCTACATAAAAGGTTTTCTGGACTTTAACAGCAGTTATCATAAAGTAGTGCTTGAATTACAATTTCTCTCTTAGTGGAAATAATAAATAACTAAGTAAAGACCTACTTGTGCTTTTTTTTTTTTTTTTTCATTTACAAAACAAATGGTATATTTTTTGGAAACTCTTCTGTTTCAGTCTTCTACCACCAACTGAACATCGGACAGTAAAGGCTCATTTCTCCAAGGTCAGCTGCCCCAAAAAGTCATCTCCAAAAGTTAAACTGAAACAAAGTGACATCTTTTGCCAATTACTTTAGATTTTATGCTCCTGTAAAATACAATTGTGTACAGAATTAGCACAGTACTCTTTACAGCCACAATACTTTGGACAGAGTTTTATAAGGATATCTGGGATGTCTTCCCACAGCATATTTTTAAATGTTTGCTATTTTGTACAAGGTCATTCGAAAGGGGAAACAGTCCTAATTATTTTTATGAACCTTAAGAGATGAGCCATATCTGGTAGAGAAAGTTTAGCTCAATTCAGAGAAGAGAACTCCAAAAGATAATAATTTCTACTCCCTCACTTTATTTGGATGAAGAATTGTGTTCACCTCATATCCACACTCTGCCTCAGAGGAACTTCTAGAGCAACTTATGCTCCCTTCTTTCTCAAGCAAGCCACTGACACCAGAATCAAAAATCTTCTTACAGTTACATTTATTCAGTTAAATTTGTCTAAATGTAAATTAAATAAAGCTACATCAAAATAAGTCTAGTTTGAGGTCAGAGCTAATACAAATGGTAAGAGTTCCAAACAGAACAGAAAAAATAGATTCCAACTTAATAGGATTTTACAACATGTCTGTAAATAGGACAAAATATGTCCTATGACTTGTCGTTCAAATTCCCTGCTTCAGCAGTACACTAAAGACAAGGAGTGATGTTTTGGTTAAGTGATAAGGACTGAGAAGATGACTGTGTTCACCCCCTCAGTAAACTCTGGGCAAGTTACGTAACTTTGAAAAACTCCTAAAATAACAATTTTACATCAAGATATACTCACTGGAAAACAAAAATATTTTGTTCAGTGTTCTAATAAATCACTCATTTCAGTTGAATATTTCTTGATTGTGTACTTCTCAGAAACACAGTCCTGTCCACAGATTTCAACTACATCAGAGGTCAGAATCCTGGACCTTGTAATCCCTCATATTAACTATAAAAATACCTTGTATCAAACGATATGTGCCAATGTCAAAAAAATAACTATATGAAAATTGTTAGAAGTCCACCTGTGGCTGTGTACAAGTAAACAACTTGTGAAGAAGAGCAGAAGAAAAGCAATGGAGGCACAGAGACTTCTCATTGGCCAGAAAGTCAAACAAGGCCTGTATAGAAATGATGGGAGAATTTCCATCTGCTTTCAGTATGATTAAGATTCCACTATCTGCCTCATGACTAGCAATTCTACTGAATGACACTGTTTCTTTGAAGAAAGCCAAAAGAAACATGCCCATAAGAGAGCCAGAGGTCCAAAGCTTATTTTTCTGAATACCTCACTCCAGTGCAGTTATTTACCTCCCAAGATACTCTCAGATTAACTGATCATAACCACTATAACAACAGTTGCTTTGGAATATAACATCTGTCGAAGTTAGCACAAACAAAATTACCATGCAGTTTTAGAAATCTTTTTTTCTCTTTTCCATCTAGCACTGATGGCTTTCTAGGTTTATTCTGCACGTTCCAAAATAGGTTTCAACTAAGATTTGAAATGCAACAGGAAAAGGACATTTACTGATCCTGATAGCTTGAATGAGATTCTCATGTATTAGATTTATGTCAATGCTACATGCTATCTCTCTCATGATGTGAGCAAAATGGTTATTTTTTCAGCCATAATTACCTTGCTTTGCAAATTTCCCACTCCCTGCTGCTCATCAGATTAACACCAAAAAATAGAAGCATCTCCAAGTTTCATAATTGACTCTGGTCCTTGGTATTTCCATGCTTATTATTGCACTTGGTACTTCCATGCTGAATGTTGCACTTGAAATCCAACAACAGTGGACAGAGACTTCTGGACAAAGGCTCTTATTACTGACACCCTAAATAATTGTAGACTTAATCCAGTGAAGTGGAACATCCTGAGAATTTAAAAAACAAATAAACAAACAAACAAACCACAAAACAAAACAAAAATATTTGTAGTCGCATTTTTACATCTAACAATGACATTAATCTGCAGTTAGCCATTTTCTCTGACCTTCAAAGCCTGTTAGTGACTATGTTGCTTTCTTCTGTCAGGCACTGTTGGACTTTTAAAACCTTGCTACAGAGTGTCACTGAAGAAGAAGTTTTAAATAAGTGGCATTGTTATCTCTACAAAGCTGCAAACATGAGGAAATACTCTTCTCCCCAGGCATACATAGTTTTTGGCAGTCAGTCATCAGTATACCCTGGGGAAACAGAGTAGATATCAATTTGATATAAGTAGGAACTTCAGCACTGCTCTGGCATCACTGAAGACACGTGCTAGTGCGTCTGTTCATTATAAAACAGATATTTACCCATGGGTAAAAGGAAATTAAAAATAACATTGAAAATCTCAGTGGCAAATAAGAAATATGTCCTTTATTACTCTGTAGCTTCAGGAAGGAATACATACTTCAAGCTACTTAACCCAGTCTTCAAACACAGCTTGATGCCTAGCTCCTCTTCAAATCAAGACAAAGACCTAAGGCTCAGCTTTCTTTAACCTTTTTGTCTACACTAACCTCACATGTCTCTTCTTTCAACATCCTGACAAGATTTCATAGTAAGAAAGAAAGCAATCAGACACAACACAGTTATTCTGTCTCAGTGAGTCAAAAATAGGTCTGTACTGAAGACAATATGAATCAACTGATGTAACTCTGAAGAATCAGCATGGGTACCAACACTAATTCACCCTCACATACAAGTATATTTGCCACAGTTGGGCTTTTTTTAATATTTAGAGTTCGCTTTAATTGAGCTGAGTCAAATATATCAATGCTGAGCTGTCACGTTACAAATATGCACTCAGTTCTGCTTTGCACTATTTAAGGGGAAATAAACACACAAATCTACTGGCAATATTTTACCAGCAAGTGCCCAGGTGTGGTCTCTGGAATTGGCTACCCAGACCAGGTACGACTGGTTCCAGATAGTTCCAGCAGTCCCAGTGCAACCCCTCAACCTGTCAGCCATGGGTGCCATAGGGCAAGCACAACTGAGAATGGGCAGAGCACTGGCCAGTGGGTGGTTGCTGAGGGGAAAAAGGAGAAAAAACAGCTCTTAAATTTACTTTCCCCAAGTCATGTCTGTTTTGGCTTTATTATGTGACTTTCTTGACTTTGCCTTGACCCACAAGAACTATGATCAGCAAGAATATAGATATAAGACTAGAGAAAAAAAGATCATGCAACCAAGAATACCTGATTTTCTTCTAAAATTAAATATCTGAGGCAAGATCACACTGTGTAACTTGTATAACTAATTCAGATTGGCTTGGTTATAAATACTATCAAATACACTGCAAACTAACTGAAGCAAACCAAGAAAGCTCTCAATTTGTAAAATGAAGTACAGTATATGGTTAGCTACCAACCAGCCCTATTGCAATTGTTGTGTAATAAACAGGAGAAAGAATTAACTCTTATAGTCTTAAATGAAGCTGTTGTGAAGACAAGCAAATACTGAAAAACTGGAAAGAAGAAAATACCTGTGGTAAAAATTGACAAAATAATTCAAATATATACAGCCATCAACTATTTCTTCTGAGAAGGGAAAATTAACCAGTTTGAACAGGGAAGAAGAAACGTGGAAAAGGAAGCGATAGTGGGAAAAAAGCACAATAAAAACAAAACAGAAAAACACATACCTCAGTTATGGGAAGAGCATTTCCTAAATGTCTGGTCAAAAGTGACAAACGGAACGTCCTAGGCACCATGTAGATGTGTAGAGACACACAAATCCCAGCCTCAGGACGTTTGCAATTGCCTTGTCAGGCTGGCAGATGGGCTTAAAGAAATGTGAGTTGGAAAAACAGGGTTAGCAATAAAACAAGTGTTTAGCATAAAAGCAGTTGTATTAATTAGAGTGTTTCAAGGAGATGGGAAGCACTAGCAATAAACAAACTATCCATTTTGGGGATGCCCGCTCTACTTCAGGTTATAGAGCAAGAGGGCAGAGAGTCTCACTATTTGGAAAGGAAGAGTAAAACTCCACAGCTAAAATGCTTTAATTTCCTAGTGCTGGAGAAGGAAACAATAAACATCCTCTTGCTTGAGATTCATTTGAAGACACTTCGTACACTGTTAAAAAAGAAATGTTATTCATTCTTCACTGTCAACAGGGTGGGTGAGAAATCAAATTGCAATTTATATTAACTTTATTGCTTATTTTCACTCTTTTAGAGAGGAAATTGTGTCCACTACTTACATGTTATTCCCTTTGACTAATGGTTTTTGGTTTACTAATTTACTGCAAGTAACTGTACAACAAATTAAAGATGGAAAACATGTTTCTGTCTGCATAGTCTAAGAAGTCTTCCTCATCCTTTGAAAAACTGAAGAAATTTCTTCACAGTTCTTCTGATCACTC
The DNA here is from genome assembly GCA_035584735.1 of Pseudotriccus pelzelni. Lineage (NCBI taxonomy): Eukaryota > Metazoa > Chordata > Aves > Passeriformes > Tyrannidae > Pseudotriccus > Pseudotriccus pelzelni. Next base: position 54,747,879 of record JAWMRA010000078.1, on the reverse strand, counting down.
TTAATGATTTGGTCCTGACTTCACTAGGGCCTGTTGGCACTTGCTGTTTTAATCACTATAAATGAGGTTGCAAGGGCTCTGTACCAGAGAACATTCGGCTGTATGTGCTACTCACCCTTCAAAGCGAGGTCAAGTCTCAGACTCATATATCAAAAACAAGCCAGCGTTGGCCTAGGCTCACCCCTACTTTTGCAACACGAGATCACTGACTTCTGACTCATTTATCAGCTGCTGATGATTTGCTTGTTTGTTTTTCCTTTCATTGTACCAAACGTTTCTTAGATGACTGTAAACTTTGTTTTCATTTTGTTTATGTGTTCTGGAAATGTGTTTTCCTGCAGAGATTCCTGAAGCAGTCATCATCCCTTCTTTCCCAGATCTCTGTGTTTTGAGACACAGAATTCAAGTAGCGACCTGTCTACTGCCAGATGTGGGATATCACATTAAGTGTAGCACAAGGGAAAAATATGCCAAGAACCACAGATTTCTAAGAATGTAAGTCACTTATTCCAGGAATAATATTCCTGGTGTACACCATACTGAAGCCATGACCGCCGGGTGCTGTGTTTGTTCACGTATGTTCACAGCATGGACCGAAGTTCCTCAAGCTGTGCATTGTTAGATCCAGCCAGTCTGCCCACTTACTAAGTCATATTTTATGGCTTGTGTGCGGCATAACTAGTCCTTGAGAAGCCGTTGTCCTACATTTGTTTCACGCCTGAAATCAATCAGACCTGTAGGTTATTCTCTTTCGGTGACATCCATTACGCCAACCAGGACTTGCCAACAAAAGCTTAAGGCTTCTACAGGAGAAAAACAACGGTGGTTCAGTGACAGCAAAAAAGACCTAAGTAGATAAAAAATAAAACAGATACTCACCTGCTTAGTGTTATTAAAACAGTGTCTGAAAAACAATTCATTAACTCACAAGTCAACAGTATCACCATGCAAGATAAACTTGCTCGACGGATTAATTCAAAATTAATCTGATCCCAGAGATGAGGACAGCTAGAAGCTCTTCTTTCTAGTTAGTGAACATTGTTCCTCCCAACTATACCTTATACTCTGGGAATATCTGTATGATACAGCTATGTTTTTTTAAGTGCTAAATAATATGCTATCAATTTTACCTCCCTTAGGTTGGGCCCTGAAGTTAACCATTTCAAAATTATATAGTCTCTGAAGCTACTGCATCTAATAATCACAGTCCTTTGAATAAGGCAGGGATTTTCTTTTTATAATACTCTTTTAAAATAAGCAAAATCTATTTATTTCTTACATACACGATGAGGGAAAACGAACCCAAAAAGAGCACTGTTTTACACAGGAAGTTTATGATAGAGTATAAAGCTTAAGTCCAGATTTCTGTCAATCCACTGTTGTGAGCTTAAACCTCATAGGCATTCTTTCAGCTTTCCGTTTATAGTCAGAAGGATAGTCTATTTACATACTTAGCATTTATAATAGTTGAGCTTGATCCCAGCCACAGCTCTCCCCTTCAACCCCCTCCTTGATGCCATGACCATACAAACAGGGACAAAATGTGTCTCTTAGTTTAAATCAAATTAAGGAACACTTAAGCATAAGTGACTGTGTTCTGACTTGCTCCAGTGGGCTCTCTCTGTGTGGAAATAGGAAACCACATCTACTCTAATTTGCTTTGGCAAACAAATCCCTCCCCTTACCTGTTCTATGTGAGCAAAAGGTGACATGTGCCCATCAGATATACTTTTGCTCTGATGCCTTATTTTGCAATTAGAGATTTCCAAAAAGTGTCCATGATTCTTTTCCTGTCCTACTCATTTATTCACACAGGATTGTAGATGATTTCTGTGGTAGAGCATTCTTCAAACACTAATTTAAAGTAGCAACATCCAGTTCTGTTCAGCTATCTGATGTTTGAGTAAGGAAAGAAAAAAAAAATAGAGTGGTATTTACTGAAGAAAATAAGGCTAAAAAGACAAGTCATTCAGGATGGGAATTCACACAACTAAAGCACAGCACTTCAGTATCCACAGCATGCTGTGTAGCAATCTGCCACCAAGAACACAGAACAATAAGACCACATGGGATTTCAAATTGTGCATTACCGTATAGTAGATTACGAGTACCTAAACCTGACAAATACCTGGGATTTCTATGCTTTTAAACTTTCAGAATATGCCTATAAATGAAGACAAACATAACCCATGCCTCAAGGAATAAAAATTGTAATTTCTCTGAAACTGGGAGCCTGCCCCCAAATTGTATGAATAAATCTGAGAAGAAAAAGCAAACTACAAGAAAGTTTTCTGATAACAGGGGCAAAATCCCTCATTTCAAAATTGCCTTTCCCTTGTAATCAAATTCCACACAAAGGCTGTCATAGAAATAACATGACAGCCAATTGCTCACATTACAAAAGTCTTTGTAGGAGTTTTGCCTGGACCCAAAAGCCCTCGTGTCTCTTATCTACTCCCATTGCTTGGATTAGATGTTTCTTTTAATCTCAAATTCTGATGTTATCAAACCCATGGCAGCAGGTATTAAGAAAGGTATAGGGCTTGTACAAAGAGGGTTGCTTGCATGGGTTAATTTAAAATATTCTTTGTTGCTTTCATAATATTTTTAGAATGGTAACTTGCTAGGGAATTGTCCATTAAAAAACACTTCTGCTATTCCAAGTGCTTCAGACTGCTGACTGCCAAAACAAGTAGGGGTGGGATGAGAGGAGTTCAGCTGGCAAAAATATGTCCATGGGAAAAAATAATTTCAGTAAAACATTAAACTTTTTTTTTTTCTCTTTAGTTCACTTCTCACCTTTTGGAAAGGTAGTCAGTGTTACTCTTCATTTTCTGGCAAATTTGTAATGTCCTAGAAATATCTCTTCTGTGTGCTAAACTAGACTTTTAGCAAAATCAAGAAGTTGATCCCTCAAATAGCTATCCCCAGATCAGATTATTTATATTCTAATATTATATATATTATATTCTAGTAAAATACTTTGGATGTTTTCAACCTGGGCATAGGTAGCAGCCATATGCACATAACAGGAGGGGCAGTCTAGAGCACAGTCATGCACATACATTCAAGAGATGGAAAGTTTGTTTACATTAAAGCACTACATGAAATTGGGAAAATTTAGAGATCAGTAGCTGCTTGATCGTAGTGCCATGTGTGTATAATCACAGGTTTTTGACACATGCTAAAACAGTGAATTAAACCAAGCTGGCTAAATCTCTTGTTGATAGGAGATACCTATCAGACTTGTTTGACTATTGTCAAATCATGAGGGGAAAAAAAAAAAATCAGCATAGATCATGAAGCTCAACCAGCAGCTAAGACATTAATCTGATATGTTAGACTAGTCCAGCTCAGGAACTAGGGTGTGAAGGGGTTGGGTATCTGTGATTTTGAGGCAGCAAAATATAGTGGAAGGTGGGACATGTGGGAGGTAATGAGCAGTAGCAATCTTCAGGGCAATAGCTAAGTCATGCTGTTAGCTAATTAATTGATACTCTGACTTACTTCTGTAACTTTTCAGTGTAGACAACAAATTTAATTCCACGTTCCACTTAAAACAGACCTGACTCTGCTGCATGCCTCAGCTAGCCCCCTATTAAACAGACATAATGTTACTCTAAAATTACTCTAGGGATAATTCCAGGAATGTTTCTCAAAACTGTGATAAATGATCAAGAACCAGTGGATAAATCTGGAAGGGACCTCAGGAAGTCATGCAGTTAACTTAAGTGTGAGATAAGATAATTTTAGTGCATAGTTAATGAATTACTTGACTTCAAGAGCAACTGTGACCCTGAGCTGGCAATATAAGTAACATCCCTAAATACTGAAACAGTCATTAAAAACTTCTCAAAACTTAGTAATATTTATTGCCTGCCAATTTCACGCTTAGTTTCAGCACCTGAGAAATGACATAGTGAAACATGTGCTCTCCTTACAACAGAACTGGGAAGCTCTTCTAACCACTTCATAGTAAGCATTAAGAAAGCGTGTCCAGATATTATGCTCTGATCAGAAAACTGTATTCAAGACATACAGTTTTTTTAGACCTGTGGGAATACTCGAAGTCTCTGAAAGACCAAATGCCCAAAGAAAGATTCAGTGGAACTTGCTGGAGCAAGGTCAGGATAAAATATATGGCTTCGTGATGTAACAATAGGATTTCAGTTACCTCAGTCAAGACATACTTCTTTCTAAGGTTTTTCATTCAAGAACTAGAGCACAGTTATAACACACAGTCAAAAGTTAAGCTCCAGTACTGCAAAATGACAGTTTCTTGCCATATATGCAAAAACATACAGACCCACTATAAGGGCACAGATTTTATTTGTTTATAAGAATCTGAATTACTAGGCTCTACGGGGTCTTCTACATGTACTAGTGCATGCTGCACTGAAAGAGAAAGCTAGGAGCTGAAAAACAATTTTAAAAATAGGTGGAAGAAACAAAAAGGAAGACAGGTTCAACAGAGCACAGTGCGTGAGAAAAAAAACTCAGAGGGGAGAAAGACAACTAAGCGACTATAGTCCAAACTCATTGAAATAACATTAAAAGATGCATTTTAAAGTTTTTGCATCGTTGAAGCAGTTTCAGCCCTACTTAATAAAGGCAGATTGAGTTTACTTGTGAAAATACTGCTTTTATTGTTTGTCAGTATGTGCAAGATGCACAAACCTTTTGATACCATTTGCAATTTTTACTATGTTAATATCAACCAGCTGATGAAGCTCAGCCAGAAACATCAAGATTTAAAATCTGTGTCCTTCCAAGTGCTCATCTGAATTATGCAAAGCATAAATACATAAACCAGCTGAAACATCTGGAGAGAGTTCAAGGTTCTCCAAAGAACCCCTTATTGCCTCCCTTCAGTCACAGAAGCCTGCTGTTTAGAAACATTAAATGTTTCACCTCATTCTGATGTTTTGTTGTAAAGATTTTATCTGTTTGACTCACTGACAATATCTAGTTGGTGCTGTCATCCCCAGCCACAAGGGACTAAAGCTAAAGAATAACTGTATGTATCGAACAACAGCCATTTTGGATTTTTTTGACATTTTACAGATTTTTGTCTCTAGTCCTACAGTTTCAACCCTGTTATTTGGACAACTTGAAAATCTTTTCTAATCAGATCAGTTTTGTGCCTTTTCCTTGCTGTTCTCCATCTTGCACATAACAGCAGCTAAACAGTGAAATGTGCCATTTCACCTCTACCATAATCTGCTGAACATCACAGGTCATGAATTCAAGTGAAAGAAAAACATTGCTGACAGAAAGACAAAAGCTCAGTTTTCTCACACTTCATGAGGAGATGGGGGGGTATTTTAACCTTTTACAGTGTACACAGGGTGCCAGTGATGAAATATTTCTCTGGTTTGGCTTTGATGGGGTTCTTTTGCCCAGCTGGTAGAAGCAATTAGATGCACAAAGTTGTGGTTATTGGTCTGGGGAAAAAAAAAGAGATATCTGCTGTGCCAAAGTCACCCGAGGCAAGGAAAGAGGCTTTTGGGACTGGCTGAAGGCATCTTCATTAAGGATGGAGGCAGCATTCTCCATCACAGAAGGGAAATAATAGCATTCTGCTCCTGGGGTAAGGAGATTTAACAGGAAAGAGACTCACTCTTGATATCACATCATTAGAAAAGCTGCAGAAGGACATTCATGCCGTTTTGCTTCAGCTAGACTACCTATCTTAAGAACCACGAGGGGGTCTTGTTTAGTATTTGTGTGTAAAGCTGAAAGCATAGAAATGCTAACAAGGATGAGATTTTAAAAAGCCTGTGACTACATGAATCTCTCAAATAGGAGAGCTGATATTCCTACTGAAGTTGTAGGGCACTATCACTGACACTTGATTCTCGTCCAGCAGCAGCTAATTGTGCAACTGGAAACCTCCCCCATTACACGGTAGCAAAGGGTGGTAAACAACGATGGTGAAAGCTTCAGGCATGGATGGAGAACAAAGACAGGTATTAGAAAACTGGTGCATACATTATATACAATTGGCTCAACAATTTGAAGCAAAGCTTCGAATTAAGGCCCTTCTGGAAATCTAAAGCACAGCCCCAACCACTTATCAATTTACCACCTGGAAAGCTCTTGTTCAGCCTCTGGTGGAAATGTAGCCAACCCTGAGAATTTGGTGACTATTTTTCAACCGAAGTCATTACGTTTTGGAAGTGATCCATGCCACAGACTTGTACATGACACATACTGAATCAGCAGGAGAATTTGCATCTCAGATGAATGTTGTTTGGGTCCTGGTATCTTTACAGCCTTTCAGGTCAACTCTCTCTCTGTGAGTTCACCTCTTTGATATTTACTTTGCAGCTTGAATGCAGCTTTCAGAAACTTGTTGGCTTTATTGTTGTCTTGCTTTAATATATATCCCTAAAACTGACATTCATACAGGCCCTGTGAAAACCAAATATTTTTTAACATACAATTAAGAACAATTTTTATCTTTCTTGGGCCACTGAGGAAGAAACAATGGAAGTGACATTTTCGCCTATAGAAATTCTAACTAATTTATTACAATTATCTGCACATTCTTCTTTAATTACAACATCCCATTATGCCAATATGTACTGATGTATACTGTTTAATTCTTTCTTCATGCAAGTAAGAAGGTGGAGAAGGAATTAATCACTATGATAAATTGTGAGAATAGTGCTTCTGAAAAGTGGTTACTTTGCAAACAGGAAAAGAAAGGTGGGGAATCCATTTTAAAAGTTTGGGTAAAACTGAGCAGCTTTAATTTGTATACAAGGGGATATTTAAGCATAAAAGCAAAAAAATTATAAAGTATCACTTGGGCAATATTTTATAAAATAAAACCACTCATTATCAAAATATCATTTTGAGTGACAAGAACCTTCCTGTTGTTTAGTGCTTTTTTTCTTTTATGCCTCTTAGTCATCTCTTTGGAGAAAAAAATGAGAACAAAATTTTAATGTCCGTTGTCATCTCACAGCCTTTTTATTGAAAATCCTTAGCTTCTGCTACGCCCCTTTGAAAATTAAATGTCTACCTCTCTATTCGGGGTGGAATAGCCAACTCTCTAATTCCATAAGGGGTCTGTAATTCCTTCATTGCACTACCTCACAAACTGTCATCTCTGATTGTTGCTTTACACTGACCAGCTCCTTCCTGACCTGTCACAAGTGTGAGCAGTCAGACAATAGTTATGGCCCATCCAAAACTGATCAGCTGAAACCTTCCTCTGGAGCTTGTAACAACTTCATTTCTGCACTGAATGTAACATACTGGAGAAAACACTTTAGTCTAACGGCTATAACACCATTCTTCCATTAGGCACACATGGGTGACAACTCAATATGAAAACTAAGTATGATAATTTTCTGTGATTTTCTTTGCTGGTGGATTGTAACTAATTTAACCAAATGAAGAGTATTTCTCTAAACCTTTAACACTTTCAAAATTGTTATACAAATAAAGTTATTAATTTTCATGTGACTTACACTCCCAATATGTTTGCCTTTCATTCCCTTTTAAAAGAAAGGGTTTAATAATAATTATACTCTCATATTGATATCACTTCCAAACTGAAATGGACAGCTGGTTTTGAGATTAAATCTTAGCTTCTAGGCAGAATAGGGAGAGAATCATATTTTATTACCTATAAAAATCAGTTCAGGCTGCTTGATGCAGCTTGTAAATTAACTTTTTTGTCAAATCTTCACAAACAAATGTCCATATTGCTGCAAAAACAATTATTTAATAACTTTGAAGACATATTTTTTAAAAAACTTATTTCCTTAGCTCTGAAGAAAAAGAACTAATAAGTTCAATTCAGTTCAATTAGTTTTCTTCGTCTTCAAAACAGACTATAAACATCCAACTCCTAAGAAATAGCACATTGGCTGTCACACCACTGCCTTTTAGAGGAGCAAGCTAGAATTTACTTAATGCACCTGAAAGGAGAGAGGAGTAAAGCTCTATAACAATGTTAGACCATCAGGAAGCTTTTACATCGAGACTTTGCTGCAAATGCATGTATCTGTTGCTGTAGCCTTTTCATTGTTCATTGCAGTCTGATCCATCGTTCCATGAAGTGAAAGGAAATACTTCCACTACAACCCTAACTGGAAAGCAGATTGGGAAAAGCACCTGCAGCCACACTCAAGGGGAAAAGCTGGAACAGCCCCAGGAGCAGTAGCTGTGCAGCCTGGTTGTCAAAGAAACATCCACTAATTCTACCACTACCAGGCAAGTTTTCTGTGGCAGAAAGAACAGGGCTATTCAACTAGGTGTGCTTCTGCAGATATATATACATGAGAAGAGATTGCCAAATTTCCTTTTGGCTCCTAACACTTATTCCTGTGTTTCTTCTGGAGAACAAAGCAAGGGGTGAGTCTACGCAGAATACAAAGATATTTCTTTTTACTAGAGCAAGCACTAGAATTGTGCATTTGATCCTCAAAAGCACAAGCATTAACGAAGTTGGCCATTGGTAGGTAAATGTCCTTTCCTGGCCTGTAAGGCTGAACTGCATTTAGTGCAAGCAGGGGTGGATGTAGCTTCCCAGGGGAGAGAAATATGTCAAGCAAAAGATTGCACCAAGCATCAGCAGACCTGTGCTGATCAGCAGAGCTGCTGCAGGCCAGAGGACTGCACTGACCGGGTTGTACGCTCAGTACTGATCTACATTCTAGAACAAATCCAAGTCAGCCAACGTTTTCCTGGTAGGAACACCAGCTCTAAGGTGTCATCTAAACACACAGATAGCTATCTACGGCTTTATGTGGTCTTTTATATCGAGTTTTGTTGGCATAAAAGCTTCTAGTAATGATGCCTGCCCCAATTTTGCAAGTTATTTATTAAACTATTCTAAAAGGTATACAAAATACTATTTCTAACTCCTTGTAGTTAATGACATGATGTCCTGACTCAGCTTCTACACATGGCTAAGTGGGTAAGTACAACAGAAAGTGAACTGGCTTCATGGAACTTTCTGACAGATGAGTAACAAGCGACATCAAGCAAACAACACCAATTCTCTTTCAACTGGGAGCTCAGCACAGTACAAAGAAAACAAATCCAAAATCAAGGAGAAGATTATCAAAATATCCTCTAAAGACATTGCCACAGATTTAATAGAAAATAAGAACAAGATGAGGCAGCCTTGAAGTGGATCTCTAAGACTATTACAAATGGCCTATTACAAAGATTAATAGATGCTGAGTTACTCTAACCTACATTGCTCTGCCAGAGTTTTTTAGATGTGACAAAGCTGGAAAAACTCCACTCACGCGTCTACTTTTACACTCTGAATCCATCTTCACAGATGATAGGAGTCTGTGACAATAATTACAATGTTGTGAGCTCGCTGTTGTAAGAGTTCACTCTTTCCCTATTTCTTTTGAGAAAAACCACAAAAGGCAGATGTTGGATTCTTCACAGAGCATTTCTCTGCTTTCCATAAGTTTGCTATATAGGGCAGAAGTGAGGAAGAAAAATGTCTATGCTAGCCACAAACAATTTTTTATATTTGTCATTCCATACTTAACAAAAAGCAATTCAAAATATTTACAAAATCAAATTAAAGTATTTACTCTGACCCACATAGATAGAAAACACAAACGTTAGAAAGGAGCAATCCAACCTAAAAAGCCTTTGACTAAATACTAGCTTTTCAACTTTTCCACAGATCTCTATAACTGCTATATTTGAATACCGGTATTTTAAATTCACTAGAACTAGTAACTGATAAAACAAAGAAACTGAATTCAGGCATATTCAAAGTTTCCACTTTGAAGTGTAAGAAGAGACAGCTCTAGCACATGAGAGTTCAAAGATGTGGTTAGAAAGGCCTGCCTGTACAACCGGAAGCATGTGTTGCATTTTGGCATCAATCTACCAAGAAGGTCTTCTATTTCTCTTCATAATCCAAATGCCTGATCATTTCTGGATGTTCTCATTAAAAAAAAAAAAAAATAAAACCAACAAACCAAACAAATAAGCAAAAGAAACATCCCCCCCAAAACACAAAATAACCCCAAAAAACCATACCACAAAATCCTTACCAGACAAAGCAAAAAAACCCATTAGCAGCAGATTTGACTTAATTTTATCTAAGCCTTAGGACACATTAGTTCCAATTCTCTGAAAAGCATTGAAAACGTCATCATGCTTTTTCAGTGTTAACTACATATGGAATATGTAAGGTCATAATAGGCTTCTAATTATACAATAGAATACAAGCATTATAAGGTGTTTCAGAACAGTATCATACACAAATTTTGCTAGAAATTTACTTAAAAGGTGGTATTTTAAAATACCTGTAAAATCCATTCAGAAATTACGTATGCTAATGACTAAAGGAAAGATGTGCGTCAGGCTGTGCTGATGCAGTTCAGGGTAGAGGTTAGCAACACAGCAGGAAAGAGTGATATCCTGTCTCTCTCACAGCTCTTCGTATTCCACTCTGGGAACTTCTAAGTTTAGCCCTGACCAATTGGAAGGAGGTATAGTGAGCTAGCAGAGGGGCTATGGTGGGGATGTGGGGATACAACTCCCAGGAGAGGGGCACAAGAGCTCAGAGTTCTCCTCGGTAGGTTTCTAGACCCCATTCAGATACTCTTCATTGCCCACATTCACCAAAACTACCTCCACAATTTCCTGCATTTTAGAAACTAAGTGGCACCGTTCAGTTTAAGCAGAACGGCTTCAACTTTAGAATAAAACAAAGCTGAACAACTTATGCTGTTCAAAAGAACCATCTCCTCCTGACAGATACAACGTTTCTGCCCCTGTTTTCTGTGGAACAAAAGGTGTACGTGCGATCGCTCTGTGCAGTCTCAACTAGCTGAACAGCACCGCGGAAAGCTCAGCAGCTGAGAATTAGTTTTAGGCGCCCAAGCAGGTCTCAGGCACTGTGCAGTCGCGCCATCTCCTGGGCAGCAATTTTCAGCAATCAGCAAAAACTTGCCAGGAACACAGAGATGAAAGGGTAACGCTGCTGGCAGCTAAGAGAATCCCAGTTAACCAGCCTGTCTCCACTGCAGAGACTTGCTTCGTGGCTGCTTAATTCCAAAGGCTAAGAGAGGGCCTTTAAGCAAGAGTTGGTGTCTTTAAAACTCTTAGGTACAATTCCAAGTATGGCGAAGCACAAATAGTAAATTAAATGAAAAAAAGAATTCCCAACTGCATTCTCTCAGACGCTCCCCAGGAAATAAGACAAAATAAACTCGGGCACAGCAGTAATTCAATGGCAATTAGGACTGTCAAGGGCTCTGAAAGTAAATTTTCCAGGCTTTCACTTTCCTCCATTTCAGCATATACAAACATATAATACAGTGCACATATATAAGCATATAAAAAATAGAACACACCGAGCCCATGCATGACAACAAGTTAAGCAAAATGACTTGCACTCTCCTCACAGATCTAATTAAATAATGCCAAGATTTTACCGATCTTTAGAAATCATCACATCAGTCAGCAAAAAACTAGTGGGTGGTAATAGCACCCATTGTCTTTCCATTCTCCTGAACCACCTGGCCATTCTCCTCCCTACCCACTCTCCACTGAACAGACTAGCACTCAGTATTTAACTCTTGAATCTCCATTTTGCTTGCTTTAAAATGCACTTCTGAAACTCGAGTTCCTGTGAATTAATATCATTTCTATAAGAGCAGAAATTCTCCTCAGATAGGATAAATTCTAATGAAAAGGAAGAAGAAAGTACGTAGAAAATTCACAAACTGAGCTGGATATCAGATACAGATGTGTTTTCTTCTTGTCTGTGAGAATGCATGAGAACAAATTAATCAGGTCCTCTAACACCTCTTCTTTATATAAAAAAGTTTAATGTTTGTGTCACATGTCCCTGAAACAGCAGCCCCTCTCTGTTCTCATCCCTTTTCTACCAACTAGTTGCAATGACAATTTCTCCATTCTTCAGGATAACTTAGAGCTGTCACACAATAGCGGTGCTGTCAGTGTCACACTGCTAAGTACTGATGGACGTGCCACTGGTGGAGTATCTAAAGTACGACCAGTTGCTAATTACAGCAAGGAAGACCTTCAGTTTTAAGTGTAGTTTGGAAAGAGACATTGGAAGCCATGCCCACAGGAGAAATAGGTGCCATATGCAAAGTCTTCTAAGCTTAACAGGTAAAGATTTAGACCTACATATATGGACTTCATACTAATATGTGCATATAAGATTGCTGATATGCAGCAAAACAATATATTAAAATTAATTCTTTGGCATTGCGAAATTTGTATAAAAGATATATACACATATATACACATGTACATATATGTAAGACATGTTAATGTAAATGCACATGTATTAAAGGTGTTCAAATGACTTTCCATTACATATTAAAGCAAGTCATCAGCTAAGCCAACAATTAGACCTTACTGCACAAATGCTCCCTTTAGGGTTATTTGCGTCCCTCATCCCTTCACAGGAGGTGGCTCCATGCAGTGATGGGTGCCCTGCTTGACTCCCTACACACAGCACACTCACATGGTCAGAGAGGTTTCCCTCACCACTGATGCCTGAGACCCTGTGGCTGCTGCACTGTGTGCCCACATTACCAATGTCTGTGGACCTTGTATTTGTGGCCATCCCACAAATATATCTGCATACAGCCAGACAATAATGTCCCATTATGTTATCAGAACTATAAAATAGCACATTGATCTATCTGTATTAATTATCTGTGTACCTCTAAATATGTTCCATGAGATGTGCATTTGCCACTGGCAATCATTACTGACTGTAAAAGTTAGATGATTCTTTCCGTCTTATCTAATACAGATACAAAAAGTGACTCAGCAATGCAATTAAGTTTGCTTATTATCTATGATACTCTCTCCATATGGCAAAGCACTAAATCAGAAGCTTCACAGCAACACTGCTCCATGCATGTGTGTTAACATGAAATAAGTGCTAGAATAATTAGTTTTTTAATTGAAAACCCAGGTGCTGAAGTCATATATTTATGAAGAACGTCACTGGTTTAATTTTTTCCCACCTAAGCCGATTTTTAGACTTCATAATGCCAATATTTAGAAGGCAATTCCATTTTTTTTGAAGTATGAATTATGCTATCTTTTCAAAAGAATTTTTTCCTGTTTTTAAACATTAAGATATACAGCTATGCATGACACATATCACAGTAGATACCCAGATTTTCATATAGTCTCTAACCCTAATAAAGAGCTGGTTTTTCAGTGTAACAATTAGATTTGGAAAGAAGATGTATTAGCATTGTTTTTCCTAAAATAGTTTTTTGTAATACACAATTTCACTGGGTGTCCAGCATTTATAAATTGTTATCAAGACTCAAATACTGATTAGCCTAAAAAAAAATTCTATACGGAATACATTTAGATATGTTTTATGTACATGCTATTGCTGGATCACATAGTGTTTATACTGAGAGGTTTTTCACTGAAAATTAGTAAAAACTTCTTTTGAACAAGAAAGTAAAGTAAGTCACTAACTTGATTCTGGGTTTTGAAGCCTTAAAAAAACCCCACAACCAATAAATGATGGCCAGCTCTTCAGAAAGTCCAAGAAGCTCAGCAGTACTGATGCTTCACTATAAAGAAACTTGAGTTTTCAGTGGTGAAATAGCATCTGTTTTACTTACCTGTGTCATAGGTTTGAAGTACAACTTTTGGATCTTTGCTTGCAGCGAAACTCAAAAAAAAATTGAAAAGGTCTTTTATGCTGTTCTAGAAAAGTGAAGGGAAAAAAAGAGATTCTTCTAATCGTGATGGGAAATGCTCTGGACGAAGTAACGTTTTCTCAACAAAAATGTGTACAAATACGAGGTCACCAAAACACTGTAAGCTCTAGTCACAGTTGTTATGAGAAACACTAAGGCAATATCTAAGCCTGATAAGCCAAAATCTGATCACATTCCAGTTTCTTATTTGCATATATGGAAACAGAATAGAATATTTCAGCTGGAAGGGATCGACAATGTTCACCCACTCCAACTGCCTGACTACTTCAGGGCTGATCAAAGGTTAAAGCACGTTATGAAGGGCAGTGTCCAAATGACTTTTAACATTGACAGACAGGTCAGGCATGACCACCTGTGAAGACCCAGTCCCAAAGCCTCAAGCTTTACCAGGAGTTTTATTTTTATTTAGATTCCAAGAGTTCACCCACTGAGCTTTTGCAGAGCCTTTCAGTTCTTTAATACCTTGAATCCACAAAAAGATAAAAAGTCATAGACATTTTCCCGAGATACTTTTTTTTTAATTTAGTGAGAAAATAAGCATTTTGGCAAGAGGTTTTACAGGAGTAAAATACAAGCACGGAGAAGCATTTAACTAAAGCAGCCAGCACACAACAACCGCAACTTTTAAAGAAATACAACCCATCAATTTTAAGTTACGCACAAGAGATTAAGAAAGAAAAGAGTAAAGAAAGAAAGAGATTAAGAGAAAAGCAAAGAAAGAGGTTAGAAGAAACTTGTATAGCTACCACCAGAGGTCACTTCACGGCAGGTCCAAGGAGGGAAGGCAGGCTAACCGGGAGGCCCTGTGCACCTCTATTTATGTGCCCCAGCCACTGTGGCCACCCCTGCCAGGCGGGACATCCAGCTCACTGACCACCCACTGCCACCCAGGCTGGAGAGAGAGCTGGTGCAGCCACTCCGAGGCTCCAGGGGGTGTGCTGTGGGTGGGCTATCAGACACTCCCTTTTTGATTGCCATGCCACGTTGGCTGCAGGGCTCACCAAGTGGACACTGATACTGGAGGCCTGGCCCCCTCCACCAAACACACACAGACAAGATAGTTGATTCGACCCAACGATCAAACAACCCACTGAGATACAAATCTGGGCTCTCACACTACCTCTCCAGGAAGCCTGTTCCAGGGTTCGACCACCCTCTTGGTAAAGGAATATTTTCTCGTCTCCAATCTGAACCTCCACTGACAGATGTAGGTTTCAGCCATTCCCAGAGTCCTGGCACTGGGCAGCAGGGAGAACAAATCAGCACCTGCCTCTTCACTTCCCCTCCTCAGGAAGCTGTAGAGAGCATTGTAATCACCCCTAAGCATCCTTCCCTCCAAACTACACAAACCCAGTGTCCTTAACTGCTCCTCAGGGCTATGCCTGCCAGTCCCTTTCTCAACTTTGTTGCCTACCTCTGGATGCATTCAAGAACCTTCACATAATTTTTAAATAGTGGGTCTCACACAATACTCAAGGTGAGGCCGTGCCAACAATGAATACGGAAGGGTAATCAACTCTTTGGACCGACTGGTGAAGGTGTGTTTGATGCACCCCAGGACACGTTTTGCCCTCTGGGCTGCCCGGGCACACACTGCTGACTGATACTGAGCCAGCTGCCAACCAACACCCCCAGACCCCTTTTTGCAGGGCTGCCTGCCAGCCACTCCTCACCTAATTTAGACTTGTGCCTGGTGGTACTCTGTTCCAGATGCATTTGGACTCATTAAATATAGTCCCACTAATCACTGCCCAATGGTCTAAGGTATCCTGAGCCCTCTGCAAGGCATCTTGTTTCTTGAGAGAGTCAGCAGCATCTCCCAGTTTGGTACCAACAGCAAATTTGGTAATGGTGTGTTCAAATCCTGCATCCAGGTCACTGAGAAGCATTTTGAACAGAACCGGTCCTAGAACTGAGCCCTGAGGAATGCCATGGGTGACCAGTGACCAGCAGAGGTAGCCCCATTTACTGCAGCACTCGAGCTCTGCCCTTCAGCCAGTTCGTCACCCAGCGCACCATGAACCCGCTCATCCCACAGCCAGGCAACTTGTCTCAAAGCATGCCGGAGAGGACAATACCAAAAGCCTTACTAGAACCCCAAAAAAGTACATCCACCACCTTCCCTTCATCCACTACGCAGGTGACCTCATCATAAGAAGGCAGCAAATTAGTTAAACAGGACTTTGTGAAACCATGTTGACTGTGCCTGATGATTGCATTATTTTTAAATGCCTTTCAATAGTTATGAACTTTTCGGCTGGGGTAGAGTTAATTCTCTTCACAGTAGCTCCTATGGGGGTGTATTTGGATTTGTGCTGAAAACAGCGTGGGTAACACAGAGATGTTTCTCCATTATTGCTGAGCTGTGCTGGCACAGCATCAAGGCCTTGTCCTTCTGGGAAAGGGAAGAGTTAATAACATGCACAGCATAAGCCTTAGACATGCCTTTGGTGGCGAAACTCGTAGCAGAAAATGTCAGGCTTGGCGGTGAAACTTGTTGCAGAAAACAGCCCGGTGCCTATGCACAAGCTGCAAAAAGAAACAAAGTTTTAGTTCTGACTTGTGGACGCAGGACTGAACCCTGCAACTGTCCATTGCAGCGTGTTTTGAACAACAGAACCCTCCAACAGTCTTTTTAATATTGGAAAGCAAGGCATTACTTTATTTGCAGCACTAGGTGTGTATGTGGACGACAAAAATCCTGCCTCCATACAGACACCAATATGTCACTTTTCCACCTAATTATACATTTTTATCAAACAAAGAAATTAATGTTCATTATTAATTAGTATTCTATCCTCTACTGGTTTTTAATCTCTCATCACTTATGCTAATTGATTCATACTTTTAGTCTTTTAGTCTCAGTAGGGATTTTCCAACACAAATAACTGTGCCATTGTTAAACTTCTTTGTTATCTGTTGATTTCTGCAAAAGAGACTTGTTTCCAAACGTTCAGCTTCAGCAACACATCTTTCTCCTCAGGGCCTTTCTTCACTGAAGCATATCAAGGTTAACTTTAAAAAACTTACAGTTTTAGTACTTTTCCCGAGCTATGTTCTCACAAAAGTTGCTTATGACAACTGTTTGCTATATTCTGGCTAAAAGCTATTTAAGGTCTAACACACAACCTATGATTAATTAAAACAACCATGTAAAAGGTTAATTAAGACCACTTAAGAAGTTAGAAAAGTTATGTTAATTTCAAACAGTGGGGGCCCACCATCAAGAAGCAGCCCAGGGCACTGACAGACTGATGGTACACCACTGGATCCACACTGGCAACTCTTCTGCTTGCACTCTTGCTCTCCCCTCCTCTCCCCCATCCTTATCTCTCCCTCTTTCCCCCACACACCTAATGTTAGGAATAAAGTAGGTATTGTTGAACTGGCATTTCGTCGCATTTGCACATTAATTTGGGCAGAGGACTTTAACAGTGGATCCTAACAGGCCCACCCCAGCAGTGCGGAGGCTTGGGGTGCACAAGAAGCTGGGAGGCAACACAGCCAGGAGAGCTGACACCAGCTGACCAAAGGGATAATCCACACCATATGGTGTCATGCTCAGCACATATAGCTGGGGCAGGAGGAGGAAGGGGTGTCTATTCAGAGTGATGGTGTTTGTCTTCCCAACTCATTATGTGAGATGGAGCCCTGCTGTCCTGGAGATGTCTGAACATCCGCCTGCCTATGGGAAGTGATGAACGAATTCCTTGTTTTGCTTTTCTTGTGCATGCAGCTACTGCTTTACCTGTTAAGCTGTCTTTATCTTAGCCCAAGAGTTTTCCCACTTCTACTCTTCCAAATCTCTCCCCAGCTCACTGTGGGGAAGTGAGAAAGTGGCCGTGTGAGGTTGTCGCTGCTTGCCTTGCCGACGCCAGTCGTCAGGCCCAAAGTCAGCTGTGGGAGAACAACCTCCGTTCAGACAAACTCTGCCTTCTCCATGTGTGTCCCTCCTCCTGTGTCTGCTGCTGCTCGTCACACCACTCTGGTGTCCATCGCAAACAGGTACTAACTGAGAAGCAGAACAACAGAGTAACAATTCCCAAAGAGCTGCTCTGGCAATCTCCTCCATGGGGCTATGCTGCCGTGAGCTGCGTCATTAGAGCTTTGTGGCTGTATCATTCCACCAGCTGGTAACAGGTCAGAACAGGAGGAGACAAAAAGGAAAAAGCCCAGCACTTCCACTGGGTTTTTTGTCATTGTAAATATCTAACACAAAAGCACGTAGAAAGGGAATGCCTTGTTCATGTGACCAGAAATCTTAGGGATAACTTGGAAGTCAGAGCCACCCCCTTGCCAGAGACTGAAATGGTTAATGGCTTAAACATCAAAGTTACCAAAAGACACTTGTTTACTGTAGAAAACTGCAAAGAAACAGATGCTCATCTATGGAAGTCCACCCCTCCCTGAATATGCCTACTAATTTGGACTGTGAAAGGACCTTGAGATAAGGTGGTACTCCTGTCCAAGTATCCCAAGCTCAGAAGGGCATGTATACCTGAAGCTACAAACTGATTTCCAGGGAAGGGAAGAGGCTGATAGGCAAATCCTACAAGGTGGGATATTCCTTGTTATCAAGCCCATGTCCTCCCTTACGTGATGACTCAGCTGTGGAAGCCACTCCAGGGACCACCGAAGACATTCCCACATAGCCTGAGCTACACATCTCGGATGATGAACCACAAAGGGCTACAACTACACTGACAGCTGCAACATCTTAGACGGTGTCAAAGTCTTGTGAAATGTCCAATGATCCAGTATTACACTGTCCAGGGGAGGTACAGGGGGCATTTCCACCTAGCACATTATAAACTCCACGAAATGGGAGTTACGTGGATTCCTCCTCCCCACCACTCGACAGATACAGTCTGCAGCCATCGAGAAGAGCACCAATGGGACATCGTCAGAACCTATGGCATGGTGATATCTTTTTCTACTTAATATGTTTCTCAGTCACTTGTAGGGAACCAAGATTATATGACCCTGGGAGAAACTGAGAAGGGGAACTTGGCAAGATAAATGTGCATGTGGTGAGAGGTATCCTTGTGTGTGGGAAACTGCTGTAGCATTATACTTTCATGGACAGAAAATGCTTAACTAAAAAGTAGATATAAAGTTACTAACAGGAATTTACTGATGATGTAATGGGGTATATACACTGTGAAAGAACTGTAATAAACTATTCCATTACACCATATTCCTTAGAGTCCGTGCTGGAGCATGTCACAGTCACTCTGTTTCTCTTCCCTCCCCCCCCCCCACCCTCTCTGCCCTATCTCTCTGTCCTTCCTTGAACCCCTCATTAACAGTTAATGACCATATGGTCTCATTTGCATCTTAATTTGGGCAGAGGCATCTCTCTAATAATGTTACTAACTGGATTGCAACACCCCTTAGACACTCTCCAGATACACTGAGAGCAAGGGCAGAGTTTACAGAGATACTAACCTGAAATACAAACCAAGTTCCAATATACAGTGTAGATATCCTGCAAACAGCCCTATGAACAATGCTATTGACTCTTACAATGTCATCAGAGGTCTCATGGCGCTTCCCTTTGTCTTCCCATAAAGATCTCAGACTTGGCTAATTACATGAGAATCTGAGCTTTACATTTTCAAAATAACATGTTTCTAACCCTGAAGTACTCCTGAAGGTCTAGAGCCCAAGAACATCCAAAACCAGAAAGCAACTTGTGGGACATCCTCCTCATTTCTTGAGTATTTTTTGTAATGTTTTGCTTCTCAACGTCAGCATTTTTG
This sequence comes from Pseudotriccus pelzelni, assembly GCA_035584735.1. NCBI lineage: Eukaryota > Metazoa > Chordata > Aves > Passeriformes > Tyrannidae > Pseudotriccus > Pseudotriccus pelzelni. The sequence goes on along the minus strand of JAWMRA010000078.1, from coordinate 54,728,387 downwards.
GCCAACAATTAAAGTATTTTACATTTTCCTTAATGATCTGTTTATATTTGGATCTTCCACTTTTCAATTTTTTCTTATGTTACTGCTCTTATGTTAACCTAAATGTAAGGCAAATCTAAATCTTAACCACTTACACTTTGACTAGAGTGGAAATCAGAAAAAGCAATGTTGATGGTATTAAAAACTAAATCCCCATGTTCTCCCTATTCACCACATCTTGCTTTCCAAAAACCCTATGCCTAGCTCCATAGTCGCCTTCTTTCCAAGGCTCACATTTACATGTGTTTTCATGGCATACCATACTGTCAGCTCCCCCTTCAGGCATGCTGCTCTTTCTCTCTCAGTACAGCCTTGTGGACAGCGGGGTTTAAGGACACAAAGACCTCAAAAAAATCAGCTTTAAATAGCTCTGGAATGTACCTACCATGTACAAACAGAGATACAAACAGCTCCAGAGATACCAAGTCGACCTCAGCTACTGCAATTACAGCAGGAATGGCTAAAGATATACTGAATTTGCTGTAGCACTAAGTTATATAAACGCATTTTAGCTGTTTTTATATGCAGGGAAAAGTCTGTGTGCCGTAAAACTTCCTGCTAAAGCCTGAATGCCTCCTCTCATTACTTGCATACCATAAGTACAAACAGCTATCATCCACTTCAATGGGAGCCTCACATTAGCTTGAGAACAAAAAGACTCTGAAGTACTACTGAAGTACTAATTTGTACTTTAATGTACAAATCAACACAGTTCCGTTTATTTTTAAAGTTGTACTATTCTACTGCAGTAAACACAAGCACGCAAGTTTCCTGGACCAAATCCATCCCATATTTTGATTTCTCATCCATAGTGCATTTCATCCAAGTTTTCCTGCATTTTCTTTCACCCCTGCCATCTGCTTTACAAATAAATAATGACTTGTATATAATAGAGGTAGCAAGAGGAAAAGGCCCGAAAATCAGGTTTAATCAGACTGGATATGAATAGCTGTAGATACTTAAAAAATTTTTGAGGACAATATGTACACAGTATCAGAAAAAAAAAGTCATTGTTACGCAAAAACCTAATTCTGCTTTTTAAACAACACTGAAAACAACTCTACCAAAGATATTAGAAGATTTTTACAATTATGAAAATGTACTTTAATGATTTTAAAGAGTTAGTTTTTTAAAAGGTATGCAGGAATTTGAGGTGAACCCCTTCATAAAGACTGCTTACCTTACTGGAAGGACACAAGCAGTTAGTTGCAACCTGGAAAAATATCCATAAAACACTGCCAAAATTGCGTACCTAAGAAGAAATCTTCACAAGGCAAAGCATGGGCTGTTTGTTGGTCACACAATCACAGATCATAGAATGGTTTGAGTCAGAAGGGACCTGAAGGTCTTCCCAAAGGGCAGGGAGACCTTCCACTACATCAGGTTGCTCAAAGCTGCATCCAACCCGGCCTTGAACTCTTCTAGGGATGAGGCATCCACAGCTTCTCTGGGCAACCTGTCCCAGCGCCTCAACACCCTTTGACTAAAGAATTTCTTCCTCTAAACTGACCCTCTCTCTTTTTAAACCCATTACCTCTCTACCCTCCATTCTATCGCTACACTGCCTGATAGAGTCCCTCATCTTTGCTGTAGGTCTCCTTTAAGCGCTGTAAGGCTGCTGCCTCCGTGGAGCCTTTGCTTCTCAAGGCTCTCTCAGCCTGTCCTTTCAGAAGAGGTGCTCCAGCACTATTATCACCTTCATGGAGCCAGCATGGCTTCTTCATCAAGGGGAAGTCATCCTTGGTCAACCCAGTAACCCTCTGAGATGAAATGACTGGCTTGGATGAAGGTGCAGCAGTGGATATTGTCTTCACGGACTTCAGTATGGCCTTTGACGCTGGCTTCGGTAACACCCTCCTAGACAAGCTGTTGATGGGGGGCTAGATGAGCAGACAGTAAAGTGGATTGAAAAGCTAATGAGCAAGGTCTAGTTGGAGGCCAGTAACCAGTGGTCTGGTTACTGTGTCCATAGTGGGTCCAGTCCTGCTTAATATGTTAATCAATTACCTGGATGGATGATGGAGCAGAGTGTACCCTCAGCAAGTCTGTCAGTGACACAAAACTGATGCTGAGAGAGTTGGAACTGTACAGCCTTGGAGAAGGCTCAGGGGGGAGTTCATCAATGTGTATAAATGGGAGGGTGCAAAGAGGACAGAGCCAGGCTCTCTCCAGTGGTGCCCCATGACAGGACAAGAGGTGATTTGCACAAACTGAAACACAGGCAGTTACCTCCGAACATCAGGAAACATTTTTTTACTGTGAGGGTGACTGAGAACTACCACAGCTTGACCAGGGAGATTGTGGAGACTCCATCTCTGGAGATACTCAAGCTGACTGGGCATGGTCCTTGGCACATGGCTCTACATGGCCCTCTTTGAACAGGGGAGGTGGACTAGAGGACCTCCTTAGGTCCCTTCCAACCTCAACCACTCTATGACTCTGCGAACACAAAAACAATAAAATTGCTCCAAACATTTCTGCTTTACGAGACATTAAATATCTTCAAAGAAAGGGAACAGTTCTGGTTTGATACCCCTTGCAGTGACATGTAATGCAAATTCCTTCTCAGTTATTCAGCAAGATCCTTAAATTCTCTAAAAAGCTCCGTTTTGGCCTCTTAGTAGCCTGTCTGATTTCCTAGGACTCTTGCAAGCTTCCTTTTTCGGATTTGTGCTACTAAGAACTTCTTTAGCTACTTGCCCTTGTCATTTCCTTTGCACACACTGCCTGATGTAACCTTTGTGCTAGGTGTAAACAGCAAAAGCAGATGAGGGATTTACTCTATCTTCGTGGCCCAAGCTTTCTAAATCCAAGAGTTTCCTAATATAAATATTTTCAAAATCACAAGGCAGCAGGTTATGAACCTTTTTAAGGAGTCTCACTGTTCACTTAAAAATCCCTCCGAAGAAATTTTTTTACTGACCCTCTCAAAGACAAAAACACATAAGGGCTGAGTGCTGACTTGTTTGACCTTGCCAAAGGAAGACTGAGGGACTGAAGGGGTGTCAGATCTCTTGCTATAAATACCTCAGGGAGAAAACAGTTATTCATGCTAAGAGACAATGCTGGCATAAGAACCACTACATATGAACTAGTTGTGAATACATCTAGGATGAATACTGAAAGCAGATTTTCATCCACTAGAACAAACAGACCCCTTCAAATGCACTCAAGAGCAGCACACGTGCACAATGGCATTCAAGGACAAGGACAAGAGTTTAACAGGACAGACTGGACTCTTGACACAGAAGATTCATTTTGCTGTTGCATCCTTGTCATCTGTTCCACATTATAAAGCAATCCAATAAAATGAATACTTTTCATTAATAACTCTTATTGCATTATGCCCACACATAAACCTCACAACAGCCTGTAGTGATGAAAGACAATTAAGCACACTGAATGAAGAATTCCTGCCAGCCTATGCCTCAGAGAGGAGGCATCAGCATAACATACCAGATATATCAGCATGACGTATCAGTCTCCAAAATAATCCTGATGAAGCACATATATTACTCAACCTTCAACGTACGGCTGATATACTGATTTTGAACCTATTTCAGCTAGGGGTGAGATTTCTCCCACCCTCTTGTGCTCCTCTGGAGGGTTTACCAGCGTAATCACTGTGGAGATACAGTTAAATAGGTACAGCAGAAGATGACATCATATTCTTCCTTCTTACACCGAAACATGCAATGCAGGCAAAAGGTACTTTTATCTCATTACAACCACAAATTACCTAGGAAAATCACATGCTTTAACTGACTTGAACCACTAACACAGACTCATGCGAAGTCAAGTCCTTGAAATAAATCTCAGGTGTTTCTTAAAACTAAACCCCAGCAGGCAACCTATTCTTAATTCACGAAGAACGTTTTGCTCATTAGCCGGTTTTGAATACCAGAAGGTAACTTTCCTTCAGAACAGACGGCCATGTCACACTGTGCTGTGGAATTTCACAATTGTAATTTTATTGTAATCTGAAAGAGGTGGTATCTGAAGAGCAGAGAAAATGACTATACAAAGAATTCGGAGAACATTCATTTATATACTGCAGACCTTCAGATGCTCCTTTACAGTTTCAAGAAAAAAGTAGAAATTTTCACTAATAGAAAAACCAAGAAAGAAAAATTAAATTTTTAATGATACTGTTGGATACACTGAAAACATTTTATTAAAAACATGGCTTTTAGCATTTTTGTAGTTTAACACTGTATGATTATAGTAGCATATTTACTAACTATGTTAACAGGAGTCTGGTTAAATGCATGTGTCAACTTGCTTCCACTAGGTATGAAACTGCATATACACATCTACCAAAAATCTTCAAAGAAAGTGCTGTGTTAAAGATTTAGTCTTGTATTTGCCTTGAACATGTTAAGTTCCATGGATATCTTTCTACATACACTACATAATGGTACATAATGAACTATTTTGCTTTGTGCATTTTTTAAATCATTAAAAAGAAAGAGCACATGGCACTATACCATCCAAAGGAATGCATAACAGAAAACCTCCCTTAGAAACAGGGTAACTTCTTTTTTCCCACTTACCAAGTAGAGCTAAACTCCCAGGAAATATCACCAGGAGTTTCAGCATTCAATCCCTTATGCTTTTGAATTTAGAACACCTTGAAAAAGCACAAGGAATAAAAAATAAGGCCCTGAATGGAAGTAACAATACATGAGAAAAAAGACATTTTATTTTCAGCCCAAAGGCCAACATTTGGTGTCTAAGAAGACACACTAAAATTTAAGCATTATCTACAGAAGTGAAAAAATAGAGTAAAAAATTCTTCCTCATTTCAATGCTCACAACACATCAGATTTAAATCTAACTGAGACTTAAATCTAACTGAGATGTCAGCTGAAGAAATTCTCTGGGCTCTGACTGGCTGACTAGATTAGGCAACTGGAATCTTTGTACACCAAAAGAATACTAAAAGAAAACGTCCTCACATTTTTAAAAAGGAGCAGAACTCCTGGAAGTAAGAACTGCATTCTTTTTCTGGATGGTACATAAAGTCTTTCAGTAGTATACCTCTGTGTCAGAAGAACAGAAATATTTGTTAAAATCAGAGGTACTTGCCTTTGTTGCTTCAATGGTAGCTACTGCACTTTGGATTGCTTCACCCTTCCACAGACATCCAATGCCCACTGCTACTAATGCATCACTTTCTGGTCCCAATACATTAAACTTCAAATCTTTTTTCTCCTTCCCTCTCTTCCCTACCCCCTTCCTTTCAAAAAGCATAAAGTTATTTATACAAAATTCATAGTTACACAAATAAAACACTTTGGCTATGGTCACTGAATAAGGTTTCCATGGCCCTAATACTTCAGGAAATAGAAAGAGAGCTATTAAAAAAACCCATCATATTTTATACAGGACAAACGTAGCTCAAAATTGATGGAACCCTCTTAAAATATAGCCCAACCAGAGTTTCTCATTCCATTTAACCATTGCTTAGTCACAGCAGATAAAAGGATTAAAATCTAAAAGTGGGTACAGTTGCTAGTTACTCCAGTGGCTCATGCATTCAGCATGTAGTAATTCAGCAAGTTATTTTATTCCTCAGGTGATTAATATAATGTTGACAGCCACACGTGAAAGAAAGAGAGGCGATGAAACTTTTCAGCACTTGCAAACACTAAAGCTCCTTTATTACCGCTAGTGCTCGTACAGGGGTCCAGTACTGCTCTTGTTGAGTGAATGGGAATTACACAGTAGACCTCAGAGGCTTACTCTCCTTGTGCAGGCTTCCACTGAAACCTACTGTATCAATTTTCTGGAAAGCTAACTAGCACTTTCTTATGCCTTTCAAATATCCATCTTTTTAGAAAAATACCGAGATATGTACAAGTGCGATGGTTGTAGAAATCATGACATAAATGCTCTTGAGAAAAGGGACAGAGGCACAAAATAAATCCCATTCACTGTCAGATCTCCTGACTCAAGGAATTATAAATCAAAAATAGTTCCTACGGATAAAAAAAAGTGAAAAAATCCTCAAAAATTCAATAAAAATGAGGCAAAAGAACCACAAATATAATTAAGTACTAGGTAGGGGAAAAATGTTACTACCAAATCAGTATTGCAGAGACAGAAAACGATGTATTTTGTCACTGTAACACAAAAGTGTCTCTATACAGGTTATACACACTTTTACTTACACAAAATAAGTAGAGGCAAATCTCAGCAACGGTGTAGTTTCAGATGACCTGTATAACATATCAAGACCTGAGATCAACTATAAATAATCTGGCACAGGTAGAAATATATAAATTATACAAATTTCTTCTTTGCTTTCCCCTCATTGTTATCCTGTAATTATTGAAGTGCAGAATCTTCCCTGCTTAGTGCTTTGTATAAAGTCAGTACAAACCTTCCTAATTACAGATTTCCAAACTTTTTTTGTTCTGCCACTTCTCCCTTATTTAAAAATTTTCAAAGTAAAACAGCCCAGCCTTCTTAATACTAAATACAGAGCTATCTTACTGAATATTCGACTGCCACTCCTTTCTTACCAGAAATCAACCTGCACAAACCTTCTCTTCACATACATCTTCCCCCTTCTCCATTCAGTTCCCATCACTGGTCACAAAGACGAAGGGAACAACAAATAGTCTTCCTCCGATGATCTTTCTCTTAAGAGCATGCTTGCAAGGCCTAGAGCTACCATTGATGCAACCATGGCAAGTGTGTTTGTGGAGGTTTTACACTTTCTGAACAAAGAAGTAGCACAATCTAATGAGCATTTCTGCTCCAATAAATGATGAGAAACAGCACGTGAAGATATATTAGAAACCCTTCAGGAGAAAAGTTTTTTGTTTATGCTTCATTCAGGTATGGGCTACGTGGGTTTGGGTGGCATCCAGCTTCGTTTTATTCTCTGATATAAAAACAAAGAAATAATGCTTTGTGAAGTCAGAGGAATCTTCAAATTTAAAAGCCTGAACTCTTGCAAACACAGTACACAGACCATCCTCTGCTTTCCTTATTGGGAATGACAAGGTTCATCAGACTGTTGCTGAATAGCCTTTCTCCCTCTCACAGTGATTTCCTTCAGTGAAGTCAGCGAAGAGCTCTAAATCAAGGATGGAAAGGCATCAGATCTTCTTCTGGGATCCAATCATGACCTTTGATACAAAGTTCACAATGGCACTGGCGGGTTGCTCTGGATCGTGCTCTGCAAAGAGGTGGCATACGTTGTCTGTGGCACTGCCTTGCTTCCTGGCAATGAACCCAAACACTCTGCAAGGGCAGCAATCACAGCATGTCAGAGAACAGACAGACAGGCATCACCTCTCTTCATAATGAGACTGCAGAAATGAAGGAAAACAAGTGCCTGAACTACTCTGTTTAGGTTATTTCTTTTGGTTCAAGAGGGACAACAATGTTTGCCTTCAACAGAAAACACCTTGCAATCCACTGGCAATTATATATTTATGCCACACATTACAATTACTAAGAGTATTTTCATCTATGTATCACGGGGGAGATTTTTTTTTAAAGATATCATTTTAAGTGAGCTTGTGGTAGTGTTGCTGGACAACTGGAACATAAAACTGAGTAGCAAATAGCTCTGTTTTAACTTCCTAAACCTTAGTCAAATCACAGACCTGAAATCTAAATCAACCAGACATCCCACCATCACCCATCACTTAATTAGGCCTCAACTTGAAGAGGTGTAGCTGAAGCAACTGAAGTCTAATTACAGTGGGCTGCGACTTCTGTCTCTGAACAGCTGCTTTCCCTTCTATATCTCTGACAAAAGTAGTTTACAACACCAAGAAACTGATCACTTTAATGATATTCCTAAAACATTCAGTTAAAAGAGACTCATAAAGGAGGCGTCCACTTACTTTGCAGAACGGCCATCTTTCATCCATCTTGTCCATTAAGAAAGCAGCAAAAAAATAAAATGGAGAAACAAAAATGAAACTTATGTTAGTTTTGGTCTGGGGGGTGGGTGTCTTTGTTTTTGTGGGGGTTTTTTGTTGGGGGTTGTTTTT
>JAWMRA010000078.1:54680518-54720115 GCA_035584735.1 Pseudotriccus pelzelni | reverse complement strand
TTTGTGGGGGTTTTTTGTTGGGGGTTGTTTTTTTTGGGGGGGGGGTTGAAGGGGTGAGGTTTTTTTGGTAGATCAACAGTACAAACAGCGTATTAAAAATACTGCTTATCTTCCTTACTTTCTGTCCTGTGGATCCAAAGCACAGAAAATAACAGTATTGACTGAATAGTGTCGCCGAAAAAAGAGTCTGGATAGGAAGAAATAGAGCAAATTTCAGAAACATTTTAGATGCTTAAAATTTTTAAACAATAAACAGATCTGAAAAATAAATTATTTTTAGTCTTAACAAGGAAAACATATCCTTTTTGTTACTTCTGAGTGACTTTGAAAGCCACCTGAACTGCTCCAAGCAACATGAACTTTTGGAACCAAAGGAAAACTGACCCTCAAGCTAAGAAAATGGACTTAGGAGTATTCTAAAAACTGGCCATTTAGATAAGATGCTAGTGCAAAATGCAACTTCTTGGAACTTGTGCATGATTTGATTATGTTACTTTTCAGAATATACACACTCCTAAGCATTACAGTTCAAGGTTCTGTCCTTGATCTGCTGCAAACGCTTGCAGACCCCATGGGATTAAGAAGTCTGGCACTTTTTTTTTTTTTAAAATCTATAATGAATTCCTGTTGTCCCTTCTTTGTTATTGTTATTTTTCAAACTGAAAGAGTTTATTATGCCTAAATGGTATTTAATACAAAGTAAATATAAATTAACTTTTTATCACAGTTCTTACAGGCTATCCAAAGCACTGTTTCAAATACTGGAGATACATAGCATCTGCTTCAGCCAACTCTGTTCAGTGATACCAGTGAAAGACATTGTGAAAACAAATCACGTCACTGAATAGGTTCAACATCAAATGCTGGCAAAGCCATTATCTTCCTTTTTTATAAGAAACAGCAACCAAAAAAAAAGCCATGGCAAAATGACCTTCCAGAGGGAAAATATGCCATGTAGAAGTAATGTACATAGCTTAAATACTGCTAATGTCCATAGCTCCAGTAGTACAGCCAGCTTACACTGTCACCATCATTCTTTAGATAATCCTAGTATCCTCTAAGAATGAACATTTTGCAGAATGTAACTAGGAACATTAAATCAACAGCAGCCAACACTTGCTGGGGGCAGGGTCAGATATTCTCTTCCCGTCCCTCTTTTGCTTACTTTCTTTGATTATCTGTCAGTGTGATTCCCTGCGCAGACACCTTGAAATGGACGACGGTTGAGACAGGAGAAGGATCTTGCATCAGTGTCAAGCTCAAGGCTTTCTGTACTGCCTGGTAGCCTGTGAGGGACTCCATCTCCACTGAATTCAGGTACCAAACATTACACGCTGTAACAAAAGAGTGGAAAGACGTTGAAGGGTCATAGGCACTTTGCTCTCCCTTTTTTTTTAATACCCTTATATTAAAGCCAATTATTACATTTATCTATTACCCATCCTGAAATTTAAATAAATATAAGACATCACCAGAGTACACTTGGAGGAACTACTGGAGCAAAGGCTTTCCTGAGGGGAAAGCAGGGGAGTATTTTGCTTTTAAGTTCAAACACATCAGTCAATGAGAAAATACACATTTGCAGCATACCTTCAAACATTTTTCAGTTTCAAACAGTATTTAAGCTATAGTCAAATTCGTCTGTTTAACAAGACAAAAATGTTTTCAACCCAGAAAGAATTGAGAGTTGTTGCAAAACTTGCTTCTCGTTAATTCCATAGTGTTTTGTATGTTTAGTGATTTCAAGGCAAAAAAAACACTGATAAAAATTATTGACATATATTTTTAGGCCTATTCTTTGCTTCAGCATGTGCTTACTCCTAAAAGCATTATTTTTCTCCCAGAGATATTAGTAACTTCTAAAATATCTCCATAAAATAGATGCTCATTGGTTTCTAAGGCTACCAAACAACTACTTTTTTGACCTGGTTTTGTATCAAAGCAGCAGCGAGCACTAGGGAAAGATGTACTAATCTTATATAGAACTATACAGTAGTACTATAGTACTGTATAATACCACATAGTACAGCACTATCTAACATTGTGCAGTATGACTTACCATCATATAGCATTAATAGAATTATTCACATGCTTACTTTGGGACTGTGGTATGAAGTCAAATTTACAAACAGATTAAGAACAAGCAAGAATGATTATACACATCCACAGCTAAACACTGGTACCAACAGATTTTGTGTTTGGTAAAAACATTTGTGTGGGTATCCAGGACAGAATTTACAATTCTGGCAGCTGACGCATACCAATTACCACGATAATATTTAATTTGTTTAGCAGTTTAGCTTGGCTTGCCAACATTATGAAAGCAAAGATCAAATTAAATCTAATGGTTTCCCTTTTCATATGGCTATTCTGTAATCAAGACTTAAGCTTTCTCCTATTATTATCTCCATACAGAGCTAGACATTGGCACTTTCAAAACAACTGAGTAATCACACAGTTGAAGACTGCATAAGCCTAAGTTTGATTCCAGCATGATGATCAGCCCAGTAACTTCAAGCTCTGAAGTCTATCAGTGAAAGATCATGAGATTTGATTTATTTGATTTGCAAGGGTAAAATTTCCAAAATGTGTTTGCACATCGGTGTGATGGTTTCAGTAACTTTTGCTGGAATCAATGCACAGAGGGATTCAAGATGATGGGCAGCAACCCAAAACTGTAAGCACCATTCTAAACCATAAGCTCTCCTCACCTCACTACTGTGTATGGTTGATACAGATCTAAAGCTCTTCATTATTCTGTGAGTCTCTCCCACCACAGGAAGCTTCCCTTCTTTCACAGTTACACACATCACCACTTCTGTAACCTCAAGAGTCCCTCTTCTGCCACACAATGCATTGGTGTCAACAGACTGTATTCAGGTTTTGTTTTTAAATTAAATAGTCAAGCATTTTATCTAGATCGCCCTCAACGTGACAGTTCAAAAAGCAGTTACCAAATACAGCGGATTACTTCTGTAGCACAAAAAATAATAAATGAATCCTTTTTCAAAAGCGTTGGAAAGTGCGAAGATTGCTAGCTTAAAAAGGAGATTATGGGAAAGGAAAGGTAATGAGAAAGGCTGCAACGTTGTTGCTCTTGGTCTTTCACATGTAGCATTTTGGAGCACATCTGTGCCACCAGCAACAGCTTAACAATGCTGCTTTTAGACTGGCAATGTGATTTGTTTCGAATGCTTAGTCCCTTGACTGTATGAGCAGAAACAGAGATGAAGAATTGTGATTTATTTGCTGTAGAAGATTCTGTTGCTGAACAGGAAGTTTAATAAAGGTCTGTTCTAGGAAAAAGCCTCTTATCTGTATGGTTTCTAGTCTTCAACTGTCACTGTCCAAGAAGCAAAGGATTTCTAGTCGGCTTCTGCACTTAGATCATAACTGGAAATGCTCATTAGGTTTTCAGATAGCTATAAAATATAATCCTTCTAGGAGAACAGGTAATGCTTTGCATGTGGAGTGGCAGAGGGATGGGGTAAAGAAGGGCAGGGAGAAAGTGTATCTGCTTTGAAGTTTCTCTGAAAGGACAACATTTACATTCAGGTTTGCACTTCAGTGTTGAACTCCACCAGCTGAATGTCTCCGTGACTGGAAAGGGACGGCTGAAACATGGAAAATCAGTGGGAAATGATGTATCAAGGCAAAATAAAACCCAAACACCTGATAATCTCTCCTAGCTAATTTATCTATTCAGGTTCCAAACCTTTGTTTAAAAACAAAAACAACAATGAAACAGGTTAAAACCAAATGTACTAAGTACCCCAAATGATCCACGCTATGACAGCCCCTATATGACAGCTGGAGGAAGAATTATTTCTTTTTCTTTGAAAAGCATTGTCTGAGCAAGGAGAAACCAACATTTTTTTCCGTGTTGTCCACAAGAAACCCCAACCAGTGAGCCAATACATGCTCACTCCCAGCACAGCCTCCCAAAGGCTTGCTATTGCCTCAGCCAGATGTGCCTGCTCAATTACAGCCCTTGAAGTAGTACTTCGCATTTTTAAGTCAAAGCAAATTGCTGCACAAGCAAGGAGCAACATTCTCTCCAGAGCAGCTCAGCTTGGCAACTGCCTCCTTCAAAAGTGCTCCAAAACAGGTGAGGGCTATGAGGCAACATTCTTAGAAAGGCATACCTGGCCACAACACTCACTTGTGGCTCCAACAGTAGACTAAACTCAAAGGAGAGAGGCAAGTGTAGTGTATGTATTCCCATGCTCCAATGGCACTAACTGGGTGGATGGAGAAATCCTAGGGAGAATTCACAGCGGCCTGAAAACCAGGGAAGGCTTGGACAGGATTTCCTGGGCATGCCCACTGTATAGCGGAATAACACAGTGGCTGCATTTCTTCTTAGGAAAGACACAGGACATTTCCTAACAACACGCAACACAGCATCAAGCGAAGCACAGGGTATTGTTTTGTTTGTTGGTTTTTTTCAGACTGATGGAATAGTAAGCATTTTCCAGTGGTATTGTTGACTCCTATGATGAGAACTTAACCTTACTGTACACCTTCCTTAGTCAGCTTTTGCAGACCTCAGACATAGTTCATGAACCTCTACAGCCACAGGTTGAAAATATCCTCTCTCTAAGATGATCAGTTATGAAAGCAATGTCACTGCTTAAAAGCTGCTGTCCTTCAAGAAACCTCTTTATACCTTGCAGTCTCATGAAATACACGACTGGAAAGCAAACACATGATTGTAGGACTTAGGAGCTGGTTGCAGAAAACAGAAAGAACCTGGTACATATCCACACAGTGCCCTTTACACTTCTACACAGCACTCCAAATTTAACTGCTCCCTTTACGCATCCCTCAGTCCAGCCTAAGCTTCAGCTCTTCCCAGCCTGTAAGATACAAACTTTGGTGACAGTCAAATGCAAAGAAAAAGTTTAACAGACCTGCACCCTGTTTGAGGAGCTCTGCAGCTGAGTTTGCAGCAGTTTGTGGAGAATTTTCTGCTATCTCCTCCAAGGGATCTGCAAACAGAAAACACTGTCTGTCTCTTGTATGGACTTGAATCAACAAATCAAAGCACATAGTCAATTAGGAGTTTAGCATTTTTAACTGTCATCTCATTTACTGGACAACTCTTGGCCAGAAACGTGAAACAATCTTGTATCTGCAGTTATAATAATTTATGTGGGGTTTGTGCTGCATTAGGTCTTTTTGCCTTGAGCACTGCATGATGCTCAACCTTTATTTCCTTATGAAGACACGTTCACCTGCATTCACAGGCATATGCTGCAGGGGCACACATGATGCCACACTGAAACAGTACTTACAGATATATTCCCTCACTACAACCTGACAATATTTTAAACAGTGAAATTTTAACTATCTCATTGTATAATTTAGACTAATTTACACAAAAACTTTGTGTTACCATGAGAACTCAATTAATTATATTTTGATTCAGAAGATGACAACACAATGCTCCATTCTTCTTGCTTAAGTAGAAAAAAAAATCTCAGCCTTTAAGACAGCAGTGGAATGTTTGCCTCCCAATTGTTTGTTAAAATTAGTAAGAAAACCATCTACCAGCCTGTTGTTTCAGTTATACAAATGCATGTAAAAACATCTCACTTACTGCTTCATTTAGCATGATGTATGCTAGCTTTGAAAGTATTCAAATGAGGAACAGAGCCATAATACACTTTGTGACACTTATCACATGTCTAGAGTTGTAAGTTATCCAGATGCTTTAAATACTCCAGGCACTGCATCCTGTCATTAACCACAGAAGATCATCTTAAAACATGTGATCAAATTGGATTAAAAACTAAACGCAAAATAAAATTTCACTGTGGTATATTTACTCAGGGCAAGGCAAAAGTTTCAGTACTGTACCTCTGGCAGAGAGAAGTAGTTTTCCATTTTAGGTGAGGAGGGTAAGGAGAACAAACCCACCTGCCACACTGTTTTGCCATATAAAAGAGATCTCTTGTCACAACTACCATAGCATATTTTCGTGCTAAAACGGTTTCATTAATGTATTTGCATAAATCAAATGCTATTTTTGAACACTGACATACAGTCTTTAACAAAAGATTAAAGAGTTCAGTCAAAAACCCCTAGAACATTTAACATTTCAGTAATGCATCTGAGGTTAACTTAATGTGGGAGAATGTTAGACAACAGTGTTATGGGACAACCACAGCATCATTTTGCTGTTGTCCAAAAGTGGCTTATGAAATCACCATAACCAAAATTAGAACTACAATCCCACAAAGCAACACAGACTTTTTGATCATTTACTTACATTTGAATCTGTGTAAGTTGCTATGTCCTTCCTGCTGGTGTCACACTCAGGGCACCTTCTGCTCTTTATGCACTTGCCCGTTTGCCACTCAGACATGAATGAGTGGTTAAATCTAACCATACATGAGTACAATATAATGTCTAAGAAGTACTTCTGCCTTCCTACCTGCTAGATTACTGTGTGGATTTCCATGATGCACAGATGTTTATGACTGGAATATCACAGTACTAGTGTGTTTACAGCCACACCTTGGATAAGGGTCATCACCAGTACTGAAGAACCACTTTTAAAACACAGCTTGCTTCCCTGTGCATTTTTGCTTAGCCCTCAACTTGTGACACATTCACCTGCCTTCAGACACTGACACTGTGAAGCAGAGCTTGCCTGGGTATATTCTCTTCTGTACTGTAACAAGCATACCTCTGTCTGGGATGAGGAGCTTGCAGGGCAATGCCAGCGGAGTGATGGAATGCTGATACACCAGAGCTGTCAAACTCCCTGCGGTCAGAAAAGTAACACATGCACAGTTAACATGGTGGACAAAAAGAATGTGTAAGTTATGTTTGCTTTCAAGTATTTTATAGACCACGGGCCCTTTTTGCTTCCCTTAAAAAAAAAAAAATCTCCTGGTACCAAGAGACAAAGAAGGACCCCAGATCATCTTGGGTCAACTTTAGTGTATTCATGATTCCCAACACCATCCTAGTTGGATCATCTTGGACTCGTTAATCACAGTCATATGCCCCTTTCCCTGCTTAAACACATTGCTTAAATCCTAACCTAAATGTCATTGCTTCAAATGGAGAACGCACAAAAATGACAAAATACAGTCAGTAGATTCTTTTCAACACTCTTAACTTCTGCTACATTAAATGTAGTAAAATCTTATGAAGATGATAAGAACACAAGAGGTCACTATTCTATTATGAGGCAGAGAAAGACTGAGGAGTTCTACCTCTTAGCCACCTTCACTGTCTAGTGTTCTGTCTACACAGACCTCTATTTTGTAGTTCTAAACGTGTAAAAAATGGTCTGGGTAAAAACCCCTTTCATTCAATGCAGCAGTGAGGTACGTCAAATTCTCTATTAAATTATTCTTTTTTAATCAAGGTCACTTTTGTCATTTATACTTGACTTAATTAAACATTAATCATCCTTGACATTAGCATGTGAAACTCTAAGCAGTGAGAGGAAAGCACAATATTCATCAAACTGTTTGTACAAAAAGCCATCCTTCAATCCCATTTACAAATAAGCATCAAACATTATAACTGTGGAGAAAAATCCCAGTTCAACCAAAACCAACCTCATTTTTACAGTCCATCAAAAATTTCTTTCAAATGGAAAGATGACCCAATTCTCACAGAAACGTAAACACCAATTATTCCAAACTATTATACCTTCACTGTCTTTCCCACAGAAGTGTGTGATAGTGCCTGTCCACCTACTTTGCGAAGCAGTTTTGAGGTGGCATACACTGAAAGACTATGACATTAAGAGATGCTCAGACTAATAATTAGTAGGGCTACATATATGCCATAAACAGGTACTTTGAGGTCAAGGTAGGACTGGACTAAAAATTCTGAATTTAATTAAGTCTCATGCCAAACACTGACAAACTTGAATTCGCCTTTACTTTAAATAGGATTTGTCATCTTACACTTGTTTATTTAACGGTAGATGGCCCTTTCATGGATGTATTGGGCATATTTGACAAGGCTTGTGGCAGGGGGTGGGAGGATTAGGGTTAGGTTACATCCAAGCTGACATTCCACGCCCCGTAGCCTCTGGAGGCCCTCATACTGGAGCAGATGGACATTTTCTGAAGGAGCTGGTCTACATGTGGTCTACAGAAAACACATGCTGGAACAGATTTTTTTTTCTGAAGGATGCCAGTCCCTGGGGAAAGCCCCATCTTGGCAGGGAAAAATTGGGAGAGAGATAAAGAAGCAGAGGAACTGTTCTGTAATGACCATATGTCACCTAACCCCCTGTAGTGGGCATGAGAAATCTTTGGGGAAGCAGTGAAATTGAGCCTGGAAAAGGGGAAGGATAAGTGCTATTTTCATACTAGTCTTTGTTTCTCATGTTAAGGAATCTTCTTTGACCAAAAATCCAGGAGCCACTGCTGGCTGTCACTGTCACACCATGTGAGCTGGGACTGAGGCCCCTTCGCAGGAACTACACGCCCCACACTCATGGTCAGACCAGTTCCCTTACCACATCAACCCAGGTTTCCATAGCAAAGTCTCAGACATCCCAACACTTAAAATGATTTAATCTTGGTGCAGTAAACTAAGTAACAAAATAAAAACTCGAGCTGTGTGCCTTTAGGAGGAACCTCAAACACAGGAACCCCTGGGCTTTTATACCCTTACAGTCCAAACAGGGGAAAATCTGGGGGTCATTGGCTCCTGCCGTATCTCTCAGCATCCTGTCCCCTGGCTGAACCACAGGTCCACAGGCCCTTTGTTATACAAAGGGTCGGCAAGTCACGGCATTTTGACTGGGGCTTTCAGCACTTGCGCTCAACCTGCAGCTCGCACTGCAGCTGCACACTCAGCTACCTGCACTGAACGTATTCCTCAAAATCTTGGTGCCTGAATATTGATTTGAATTGGAAAAACTTTAATTTTCCCAAAGTTGAGTTTCTTTCGCTCGGTAACTGGTTAGCATCTCCCTGTTTTCATCTCTACCCACAAGCCTTCTCATCCTACTTTCCCCTCTGTCCCCACTGAGGAAAGCAAATGACTGAGCAGCTAGGTAGGTGTTTGGCTGTTGATCATTACAGATATTACATTGGGTAGGCTGACATGGCATAATGTACTTTGTGAACGTATCATTCTGGTCTCATTTTAGCCAGCTTATATACAGCATAAACATAACACAGGACAAAATAAGGCAAAGGTCCTGAATAAATAAGGACCATAACAGTAACCTAGCTCAGCCCTCTGCAGCGACACTGGCAGTGGTAGACAAGCTTGACCGCTTGAAGCTTGGTCATGTGCATCTGTGCTAGAGCACCCTGCACATCTGCTTAAGGTAAACGTGTACAGGGCTCCTTTAACCTCACAATGGGGTCCTACAGCAGTCATCAGGACTCCAGGAAAGTATTCTATCATTTGCGCTCCACCCAAGTCAGCACTGGCAAATGCAAACTGCTTCCATTTTCTCTGTCCCTATGATGCACAGTACTTACCAAAATATGGTTCATTCGGGCATCCTTTCAAGCGTACCCCCTTCTGAGTGCATTCAATTAGAAAATGCCTTACAAGTTCATTTGACAAATCTCCAACTGTGTTGAAAAAGAAAGCTCATGAAAAGAAGCAATGAACTGACAATTCTCACAAATTAGCAGGTCTTCATGAAGCAGTTTCACCGTATGACAACCAATGTTTTATAAACAGCACACGAAGAATACCTTTGAAGAACTTGGCTGCAAAATTACAAGCTGTAGTAAAGAGGCCATTTTGTGACAAATAAATAAGCAACTAGCTCACTTCAGACGACCAGAGGAAATGGTTTTATATTCATAAGTGACTGACATCCAAATATACACTTGTATATGTCCAAGCATGGTCACAACTACAGATGTGAAGAGAAATTTGGAAAATGAATGGTTAGAAATTTTGATGCACTTGCCCATTAAAAGAGCTCATAACCAATGTCAATAGAAAGTAGAACTACAAAGAAATATTCCAATTTCCAGTGACTGTTCTGTTTTCAGAACTTTTCCAGATTAAAACAAAAGGAGATTTATGAAGCTAATGATGCCAAGTCTTTCAGTGACTTTTTAAATTTAAAAACATCTGCAGTTTTATGCTAAGTCTCTGCTGCTGAAAACCAATATATTACATGAAACATTCAGGTTTCACTAGATTTTTAAAGAAAGTTTTTATCTCTGGGATCTAGGACAAACCGAAATTGTTAAGTTAGATGTAATGAGGAGATTCAAAGTCCAAGAGACACTGAAAAATTCCCTT
Organism: Pseudotriccus pelzelni; assembly: GCA_035584735.1. Classification (NCBI taxonomy): domain Eukaryota; kingdom Metazoa; phylum Chordata; class Aves; order Passeriformes; family Tyrannidae; genus Pseudotriccus; species Pseudotriccus pelzelni. The sequence goes on along the minus strand of JAWMRA010000078.1, from coordinate 54,709,858 downwards.
GAAATTTAGCATTCTTTTAAACATATACATATATATGTAGACATACAATTAAGGCAACCTAACTATTTCTTGAAAGACGTATTCACAATATTTCACACCTAACTACAAACTGATTCCCACTCCAAACAATTACAGCGCTACTTTACAGCAAAGAGACAAAGCTATGCAATCATTCAAACCTTAACAAAAGAGCACCAAATGCAAATGCTCCCTTTGACTCTGATCTAGCAGGAAACACACCAAGGGTTGATTTTCAGGCTAATACAGATAAACATATTAATATGGACAGCAGAAACTTCTATGCAAGCATGCTTTTTCAAACAGTTTACTGCTTGCCATCATGCTCTCACAAAATTAAAAATAAATGACTACAGAAAGGAAGGGAAAGCCTGGAACAAGAAGCCCTACAGGAAACTAAACAAATTTGTGCATTCTGGGATGAAACAGTGGAAATCAAAAAGGCTAAGTATCACAAAGTAAGAAGTGGAAGAATGCTAGTCTTACTACTACTTGCCTGTGGTACTACCAACATAAACTGTCTATTAAAGGCTAGCAGGGTTTGAACTTTCATGGCTTCCTATATTTGTTGTAACTATCACCACCCTCTGTTGTCTTTGTGACATTGAAGTGGTTCTGCTGAAGTTTATTGGCAACAAAAAGAAGAACTACATGGCAAATGGTTATTAAAAGTTGTTTCAAGGTATCAGGTTGAAACAGAATTTGAAAGTACTAATGTCATAGAGGTGGGCTGCTAACCTAGCCCCAGAGAAAGCAAACCCAAACCCAAAAAACCCAAACCAACAGCCAAACAAACCAACAGTCAACCAAGTCAGACAAAACCACACTTCCATAATAACAATCCTAAGGATCCTTGCTTTCCTATGATCTCTGTTGCTTGGCTCACCAGCCAGAATGTACTAATGAAACCTAATAAGCTTTGTAAATGAAAAACAGTAGCAATAAAAATAACCCCACTACCCCTGCAGTAGCACAAATGGAACCAAGAACACTACAGATACTGGAGGCTGAGTTTCCATATATCAATTAATGATTTCTACACATTATTCTCATTTTACCTTTCACAACCATCAGGCACAAGGAGGCACTGAAGCCAGCAGAGCGAGTCTATTTTACCGCTTCTTTTAAACAATTACCATCCTTCCTTAGGGAACCTCCTCAGATTTATATCTTAATAGAACTGTCTGAAAACAGAACTTTGGTGTCAAAAATATTCAACCCTCCAGCCAAGTGAGAGCTTTACATGGTGGACCGTGAATCAAATGCAGACTTCTGATTGCTAGGGAGGACTAATTGCTGAGATGACACTGATTTTCTTTTAGGTTGAGAAGGTACAACACATGCACAGCCACACTGAACAGATTTACAAATCATGGTGAAACTATACAGTACAACAGGCATCTTACCCAGTCTCATTTAACAAGGTTCCAAATGTAGCCTGCAATTCAAGTTGCACTTATGAGAAAAGAGGGGAAGATTCCAACAGATTATTACCCACTAATAAGGACTTCCTACTACGTGTGGCTTGTTTAATAATATATAAAAGCCCTTAAGTACCTTTCTTTAACTGCAGCACAGAAGGAGGTGGTGTAGCAACTTTCATTGCTAGCCCATAGGCTCCCCGGAAAGAATGACTGTCTCGAACAATGAACGACCCAGGTTCCTTGTCCTTGAGAACAGCAATGGCTGCAAGGTATTCCAGGAAAGAAAGAGAGAAAAGCAGTTAAAGTACAAAGTACAGACTCAAAACTTACAGAAGTGCAAATCTATAATTAATACAAGATTACAGGAAATAAGATCCTTTTCTCTGTCCCAACTGGTGTAGAACAGAATACAGTCAAGCACAGCTGGGGGACCCGAGTGGAAACACCTCGTCCACATTTCAGATACTTCTTTCAAAGAAGCCTGAAGTACGGATCCCTACTGATTTTTAAACTGAGAAGGGTGCTAAGGTCCCACCAGGATTCCTACAACCAGTGCAAGAGCTAGTTGATTTCTGTTTAGATTTTATCAGCTTGTTAAAAGTGTTACAGACTGCACAGCTCTCTGTAATTCCCACGGTAACCAGACAGCACTGGTTTTCACTTCCTATTCAGCTTCAACGGGCAGAACAGATTTGTTTTCATCCACCACCAAGTTTCTGTCTCTGCAAAGCAGTCTCACTCCCTCAGTAGTTTTAAAGCAAAGGAAGGGATGTAAGTGAGTATTTTGCCTTTTGACTCTCCAAGCATCGAAATATTTTACATCTATATTCCGGGATCTCTTTTGCAAGTGTGATATGAAGACCTCCCCAGAAGGAACAACTTGCAGTTGCTTTGCATGAGTCTGCTGCAGGCTTTGAAATCTAGTCGCCCAAAATTTTAAACTTATTTTGAAAACAGACAAAAAGTTAATCTAAAGACTCATCTTAATAAAACCTTTGCACTTTGCTTCTCAACCCCCCAACTTTTTAGCAATACCTGTGTTTGTTTCAAGAATTTCTTAGGATGAGAAAGCCTTCAGAGAAACCCTAGAAAAAGCCCAAATTTGACCCTGGACTCCATAATTGTCTGTTTACGCAGAACATGGATATCACGCATACAGGGCACAAAGCCATATTTTGCAAGGCCTGAACAATGATTAAATCATAAATACATGTATTTTTTTCCATTAAAAAAAGGGAAGTTAAAAAAAAAATTGAGAAAATGAAGACATAATTGTCTCACATTAAAGCAAGTAAAGCAAACATATATACATTCTGTTCCATTCATCTTTCTGATGGCAAAAGAAAAAACTTTTTTTCACAACAACATAGGTTGAGAGGATGAGGATGAATACATAAAACCTTGCAATTCAGCAGTACTCACAATACTTCTAAGTACACAGAAATAACTTGTCACAACAACATTCTATTAAACACAGAAAAAAGTAACAAATGCTCCTCCTCCTCAGCAACAGTATCTTAAAACACTTTTAAAAAGGAATTTTACTTCAAGAAAAGAGGCACATTAAAAGGTTGGGAAGATTTTCATCTCATTTGTTCAAGCAGTTAAGATTTAAAATTCCTTCATGATCTACTTCCCTCCCTGGACATGCATCATGTCAGAAATATTTTTCTGTACTTTTACAGACTCATTTCTCATTATGGATGGTGAGCAGACAGGGGATGAGGATTGGAGTGAAAGGACCACTAAACCATCATTCAAAAATGAATTAATGTTCGGTTTTCTACTATCTTTATTCCACTGAGGGCGTATTCACCGCTACACAACCACATTCTCACCATCTGAGAACCTAACAACTGGACAGACACAGCAGTTCATTGTTTGCCAATAGCTGAAGTTCACAGTGTTTTTTGGTTCAGTATGAACACCCTTCTCAGTGCAAAACTAATTAGTAGCTTTTCCTTTCTGACAAGCCCATTTTAAAAACTGTAGTTTAAGATCCTGTCATAACTCATTAATCGCAATTCAGTTTACAGTATGAACACAAGCACCATCAGACCAACTGCATTTGCAAAGCACCGAGCATGCTCCTTTATGCACTGTTTCAAGGGACAGGATGGAAGTTCATAGCATCACAGAATCACAGAATGGCCTGGGTTGGAATGGACTTTAAAGATCACACACTTCCAACACTCCTGCTGCGGACAGGGACATCTTTCATCAGATCAGAGCCCCATCCAACCTGGCCTTAAACACTTCCACGGATAGGCATTCTCTGGGCAGCCTGTTCCATTGTCCCTCCACCCTCATAGCAGAGAATCTTTTTCTAATATCTAACCTAAACCTATTTTCTTTCAGTTTTAAACCATTCCGCCTTGTCCTGTCACTACATACTCTTTAAATACTCTCTCTCCATCTTTCTTGTAGGCTCCTTTCAGGTACTGGAAGGCTGCAATCAGGTCACTCCGAAACCTTTTCTTTTCCAGGCTGAACAAACCAAATTCTCTTAGTCTCCATCCCTCTAATTAACCCAGTGGCCTTTCTGTGCACCCACTCTGACAGGTCCTTCCTGTATGGTGGATGCAGTACTCAAGGTGCTTCTAAGGATACATTTTCACATAGGTAATAAAAGCTTTCCTCAGCTCATTCAATAATGTATCTGCATATAAATGTACTGTATCTGTTCTGTACATCACAGAGATGTTCCTCCATGGAAGTGTTATTTCACGACCTTCAAGAAATTATTTGTGTCATCTGCAGTTGACAATTGAAATTCAGGCTGCAGGAGGATTAGTAGATAAGGATGCTTTTGTGATGACTTCTAGCTAATAAATTATTCTGAGGTTATGCCACAACAGCATACATACTCAAAAGGTTTCCGAGAGCAGACAGTTCTTTGGTATTGCTTCGTGCTTATCTGCCATTCCAAAATCTGGAGCTTCTCAGTAAAGGATATTTACAGCATCTACCACAGATAGATCTAAATTACTTCGTAGTTCATTCAGTTAGGCTAATAATTTGTCTGATTAAATGGATGTTTTTTAAGGACTATTTGACTGCCCTCCACACTCAAATTCAGCCTTTAAACTGAAGAAATTAAGTGAGGTTGTCTGTGGCCCTTCTAGGTTTTATATTTCTTTTAAACATCAGGGATGTATCAAAAAAACTTAGAGATTTCACCAACTAGCTTTTCTGTGAGTGGATATACTCAAATATGTATCAGTTGACATACCTTGTTCTCGTGAAATATCGGGCTTATACCAGAACTTGGATGTGTCCTGAACAAATTTAACAGTCACATGTTTATCAGTTGTGTTTTCTGTAAAATAAAAGGGGAAAAAGTCAAGAAATTTTTTTAATACAAAAGCCTTTTTACTTTTCTTTCTAACATCTAATCACCTTAATTACTCAAAAATCTCATCATTAGGACAATTTAAAGATACTGAGCTGTTTTAGAATCAGAAAATACAATAAGATGTGAGATACACCACACTAAGATTCTGAAAACATGTTTGAAGCTTCATTTTGCAAAATCCACAAAATATTAAGAACTCTTATAGTTCTAAAGCTGTATTAAAAACACACTTCTCAAGAGGGTCCAGTGAACACATATCTACATTTTTAACTATTTTTGGCACAAGTCTAAAAGGGACAGAGAGAAGTCAGCCCTTTTTAAAAGAAATTGGACCCCACATTACTCACTTGTAGTTTGGCAGTTGAAAAGGTAGGCTGCTCTTGGCTGACATCTAGGAAGTGCAGGAAGAACTCTGTAACCTTGTTTTCTGAATAATGCATCCAAAGACAGTGAAGTGACACCACTTACTGCAAACATTCAAGTCCTCTGTGCCATTTTCATTTCACTGCTCTTTTTTCCCCCCTCTCATTTTTTTCTTTCTCTCTTCCACTTTTAAAAATCCCCTAAATGTTTTTTATAAACTCATATAAAATCTAATACATTTTGAATTTCTCTGATGCAGAACTTACCTGGCACTGGGGAAGGGCTTAACATTTTTGAGAAATCTGGGAGGACGTTTGGGAAGGGAATGCTGATTGTGCTCCCACTGTGAGGGCTAGAGAAGCCACTTGAAGAAGGTGACACGGAGGCAAAGGAACGGTCTCCTTCAGAGGACCTCTTCTTCTCCGGAAGGGGCGGCTGAGCACGCAAGTTCCCTCCATGGTGCTGCTGAACTGCACTGTTCTGGCTACTGTGCCCAGAGGTCACTCCAAGAAAGTTCTGCGTCAAAAAGCCACTCTCCTCAGCACTTGCCACTGATGAGCTCAGGGTTTTAGGAGAGGCACTAGCATTGGCTATGCAAGCAGCTTTTGTCTCCTCTCCAGGAGAGCTACTGCCACTGATGGCCCCACTGTAGCTCAGGCAGCCACGGGCACCGCTACTGATAGCGTGTTCTTGCTGTGGTTCTGCTGGTGAGTTCTCCACGTTGCTCAGGGTGACCACTTGCAGTCCTGGAGTTTGGAAATGAGACAAGAGAGAGGCGTCTTGCACAGCATTTGAAAAGTCAGAGGGCACAAGGTAACCTCCCGGCTGCCTGGTGTTTCCCATTGAAAACTGAGGTGATAGGGAAGCTTTAGGGCTGCTTTCAAGCCAAAGACGTTCTGTTGCAGAAGAGCTGTCAAAAAAAAAAAAAAAGGCCAAAAACTGAACATAAAAATAAAACAACAGTCAAATCATTCCTTTAAAATGTCACTGTACAACCCATACTTCAGCAATCATTGAAAGCAATGAAACACCACACCCAGGACAATATCTCAGAGTGCTCTTTGAAAACACACTGGGCAGGTAATGCAGCCAGATCAAGGGATTCCATTCTCACCCTGACACTCATTTCTTCAGTGTAGGTTACTGTGTTCTACTTTTCCCACCCCCCCCAGCCATGTCGATGGGATAGTTTCTGAGTCTGCACCATAGAACAGTCCATCAAATCAATGACAGTTAAAAATACTTTGCCTTCTCCTTGTTTGCGAGGGTTACTTTTAATATGAATGACTTTAGTGAGGTTGTTCGCAGTATTGCTTCACATACAGTGGTTCTGCTGAGCTGAAGTTCTACCTGCAAAAGAGCAGCAGGAGGCAAGAATTTCTTATGCCAAAGCTGCCATCAAAGGCAGAGGTTTATAGAAGGAACCTGACATGGCCAAACCAGTTCTTACATGCAGAGTGTCTTTTGCTAAAAAAAAAAAAAAATTTAAAAAAAAAAAAAAAAAAAATGGGCTAAGGAGGTAGTTGTGCACCATCATACAATAAATTAATAACTATTATAAAGACACAGTTCACAAGGCCCATCTTGCAGATCAGGTTTCTTTTAATACAATTTATATTTAAAAAACGAGGCAGGTCCAACTGTTGATTTATTTGACAATGGAGTAATTTTGATTTATAGAATTAGAATTAAATATTTCAACAGTAAACATCAGTTTTTTCTACTGGGTAGCAATTCTACCTATTCAAGTGAAAATAAATAAAAATTCCTTCTAAACGAGAGAAACTAAGCTTCTGATGAAATCATCTGATAAAAGTTTAAGCTGTCTCCTTGCTTCTAAAAATGAATGTCCTTAGACTGTAGCTGGAAAATATTACTAATATTATAAAATCAAGAGGGAACAAACTCATTGTGAAATGTAAGGGGGAAAGAGCTGATATAAGATATATATTAAAAAGGAAAGGATATTTAATTAAAAGGGAACTGTGGACATGGATGCCAGTAGATATGAACAGCTCAAAGTAGCAAGGCCATAAAGAAATGGAATGGAAGCAAATGGAAGAAGACATCACTGCAAGAAAAAAAAAACCTACAGCTGTAGCTATCTGCTAGATGAAATGAAAAATGACAGAAAAAATACTTTGAAAGAAGGGAACAAAATTTTCTCACTAAAGTCTGAAGTAAGAATGTAAACTTGATAATAACTGCATTGCCTGATAAGCTTTTAAGACATATCCACTTATTTGTTCCATTGCATCCTCTGCAGCAAACAGCAACAGTTTTTCCATTCTTACGATTCACATTTGTAATCACAAAACCAAAACATTCTTTCAATGTCTCAGTACTCATTGAAAACGGAACCAATTATATTGGAAGATAAATAAAAGATAAATAGATAACAACACACTTGAAGTACTCACTGAGAGTCTGACACACCAATCAACAGCATTCCTAAATACTTACTGCGAAAAAGTAACCAAATGGCCAAGAACAAGAATAGGATAATTAGCCATAAAGGAATGTTGTTGCATAGTGATAGAGAAGGTAACCTCATCAGGTGTAATATACCACCTTGTCTATTAAGTAAATATAGGGCACAACTAATGACTTATGATTATTGTTATGGTGTTCTGAACCTTCAAACAGTAGCCAGAGACTCTTTGTTTGCTGTTTCTTGGCACTTCTCAGCTTATTCTGTAAGCTCCTTTGGACAACGACTACTTTGCAAATTTATTCTATTCAAGCTCTGGCCCAGAGCCCTACAAGCTTACCACAATACAATTATAAAATAATAAAATTTCTAAGCCTGCTGAGCAATAGAAAGGGAGTCTGCTATACTCCACCAAAACAAACCAACTGACATTTTACTGACTAAAAACGCACGGATTGCAGCAAAAACAGTGCTCCCTTTCTCTCATATTCCAATGTGAAATTTTATGAAACGGTTTCCAGTGAACCATTAGAGATGTTGATTAAGCACACAGAAAAACATACATGAGCTTGTGCTAATACATAACATAACTGAGCTCTAAAATCCTATTTATTTTTGTCTTCTTCTGTATCTTCAAAGCTTTGTGTCCCTGACATATCAGTAGTACCTGTGGTAAATTCAGGCTGGTGGACAACACCAGCATTAAATGTCACAACTAAACTCCAAGTCCCTAGACAAATGCTCTGCAGTGAAGATGCAAGCATAATGTCTTGGCTGGGAACTATAGTTATAAGAACCAAACAAAAAAGTAGGGGGATCTTTTCCTACCTTTCTGCCCCTGGGATAGCACTGTTACTTGAAATGGCACACGAAGATGCAAAACAGCGCTGAAAGGAGAGATCCATCTGCATGTTGGCCCTCAGCAAAGAAGGATTAGTGCCCACAGTGCTGTCAGACATCACCATGGAGTGGTTAATGGCTTCCGTGTAACTTTGAGATTCTGTGGCAAAAAGAACAAAGTAAAAGCAAATTTAAAAACATCATGCATTTGAAGAGTTTTTGTTTATTTGAGCACTAACAAGTTACTTCACAAAATTATGTTGACCGCTGAAAACATCCAGCAGGTCAAGTGGCATACGGAATCAAGATTACAGAACTGCAACACTCAAAACTGTTTGATCAGTTCTCCAGCATACATTCCCCACATGAGAACGGACCATCTGTTCCAAGACGTTTTGCATTCCACAGTCCACAGTGTTAAATCAGGTACATCTAGTCAAGTATCCTGCGTGACTGTATATACCATCTGCACTTAACACCAGAGTGACAGAAAATTGAGCATCCTGGTTCTGGCCAGGACAGGGTTTTTGCAGTAGCCAGAAGGGGGCATGGCTAGAACCTGGAGGTTATTCTAGACCACCTCAGGTCATTGCCAGGGGTGGGGGGGCCTCTTCCAGGTAGAAGGGGTTCCTTCCAGTCAAGTAAGCATGGTGGAGGGAGCAGTGGGGTGGTACCGGTTCCAAGCCAAAGGGAGCAGTCAGGGTGGCATGGCTGCAGCTGGGTCAGGTAAAGCTCCCCAGTGAGCATTTTTACACGTGACTCACTCTCTCTTTTGTGCGCTTTTGTTATTAATACTGTTGCTGTTACTATTCATTTTCTTATCTCATCGCTGTGTCCAGTAAATTGTCCTTATGTAAACCTATGATTTTCACCTTTTGTGACTCTAATTCTCCTCTCCAGCCCACTGCAGAGGGAAGGGGGACGTGGAGCAACTGCGCAGCAGCATGGTTTGGAGAATCTCACAACATTTGGGTATAAATTCAGCCTGCCCATTCAGCCCACTTGCTGAATGAGGCAGAGGACCTGGTGGATAATGGCACAGATCATACTGAGGTAGTCACAACCTTCTTCATATCAGTTTTTGCCAGTAAGACAGGCCTTTGGGAACCTCAAGCCCACGAGACCACAGGAAAAATCTGGATCAAAATGTACCTTCAGTGGAGGAGGACCAAGCAAAGGAGCACTAAAACAAACTGGACATATTTCAGCCTATTGGAGCCTGATAGGTTGTACACACAACAGCTGGGGGAGTTGGCTGATTCCACTTCCAGGCCACTCTCAATAATCTTTAAAAGGTCTCAACGATTGGGAGAGATTCCTAAAGACTGGAAGAGAGCATGCATCACTCATATCTTCAAGAAAGGTATGAAGGGTAACCCAGGGAACTGCAGGCGTGGCTAGTCTAACCTCAGTCTCTGTGAAGGTGATGGAGCAACTAACCCTGGAAACAAATTCCAAACATATAGCAGAAAAGAAGATGACTGACAGTTGTCCAGGCGGATTTATGAAGGCAAAATCATGCTTATCCACTGAGATAACCTTCTTCAATAAACTGACTAGCTTAGTGGCTAAGGGAAGAGTAGTGGATGTTCTTTATCTTGACTTCAGTAAGCTTTTTATCCGGGTCTTCTGTAACATCCTCATAAACACTCTGACAAAGCAAGGGTTAAATAAGTGGACAGTGAGATCTACTAAAAATTCGCTGAATGTCTAGGCCTAGAGGCTTGCAATCAGCTGCACCACATCCACTAGAAGGCAAGTCACTAGCATTATACCCCAGGGAGCTAATAACAGGACCAACACACTTCAACACCCTCATCAGCAACCTGGACAACGGAATAAAGTTTCATCAGCAGGTTTGCAGACAGTAGAACACTGTGAGGAGTGACTTGACAAACCAGATGGTTGAGCTGCCATTTAGAAGTGGGAGAAATGGGCCAAGAGAAATCTTAAGTTCAACAAGGTGAAATCCCAAGCACCATTACATGCTGGGGGCCGGCTGGCTGGAGACAGCTCTATGGAGAAGGACCTGGGTGTCCTCAGGGACAGTAAGATGACCATGAGTTAGCAATACAACCCCATGGCAAAGGTGATCAACCGTACCCTGGACTGCCTCACAAAGTGTTGCCAGCAGGTCTAGGGAGGTGATCCTTCCTCTCTGCTTAGCATTAATGAGGCCATACATGAAGCTCTGTGCCCATTTATGTGCTCCTCCTTACACAGAGACAGGGACTTGTTTGAGCAAGTCCAGTGCAAGGTTGCAAAGATGCCTGAACCATCACTGGGCCTGGAACACCTTTTATAGGAGCAGGGGCTGAGAGAGCTGTGACTGTTCAGCCTTGAGAAGAGAAGGCTCAGGGGTGTATTATCACTGAGTATAAAAACCTCATGGAAAGGACTGAATGTGCATGAGCCAGTCTTCTCACTCTTCTGCTCACATGAGGAGAAAAGGACAGAACTGGGGTTGAAAGGCAGTTTAGCATCACAGAGCAGAACAAGGTTTAGTTACCTGTTGTGCTCGTTTTGGCTGGGACAGCGTTAACTTTCTTCACAGTGGCAAGTATGGGGCCATGTTTGGGATTTTTGTGCTGAACACAGTGTTGATAATACAGAGATGTTTTTGTTATTGCTGAGCAGGGCTTACACAGACCCAAGGCCTTTTGTGCTTTTCATACTGCCATGCTGGTAAGGAAGTTTGACGTACATGGGTGACTGGGAGGAGACACGATCAGGACAAGTGACCCAAACTGACCAGAGAGATATTCCAGACCATCATGCTCAGCATACAACGTAGGGGGAAGAAGGAGGAAGGGGGAACATCTCGATTGATGGCATTTGTCCTCCCAAGTTTACACAGGATGGGGCCCTGCTCTCCTGGGGATGGCTGAACACCGGCCAGCCCAAGGGAAGCAGTGAATTAGTTCTTTGTTTTGCTCTGCTTGTGTGTGCAGCTTTTGCTTTCCCTAATAAACTGTCTTTATGTCAACCCGAGAGTTTTCTGGGTTTTACCCTTCCAGTTCTCTCCCCAGCACTATGTGGGGGAGTGAGGGGTGCTTAGTTGCTGGCTGGGGTCAAACCATGACACCTGTGCAGCTGCAGTTTTCAGGTGTGAGTTTGTCCACATCACAGAGACATGAACATAAAGGAACTGTAAATTATTTTTTAATAGCTTGCAAACAGCACCACAGTAACTGTTTTCAAATCGATTGGAATCTGAAATACATTCAATTTAATGATACTGGACATAAATACTAAAGGATATAGTTAAATAGAAGCATTTGGATGAGGAATAATAAGGATGCTATTACTGAAGAGCTTTATACAGCTACACTTTCATCCTATTCTTTACAGGTACATTTAAATAACCAGTCAAGCTCCAATGAGGATTATATTTAATTATTCTGGATTAGTCTCAAAAAAAGTCAACACCTATTCACACAAGCCCAGGCTCAATAGCACTCCTTTCTACAACAGAAAAAGCCATGCACTGATAGGACAAATGCCCATGCATCTGAATAGCCTCATACACCTGAACAGTCCCATTGACCTCAACACACATTCCTCAACTGGAATCCAGTAAGACAAACACAAGTGAAACAATCTCTAATTACTGTCCCTAGAGTAGATGCACTTTCAAAGACTGAGAGCGGGGGAGGGTGGGAAGAAAACAGAAAACCAAACAAAACAAAAAAACTGCAAAAAACCCCAACAAAATACAACAAAAACTCAACAAATAAAAAAATAAAAATGTAAAAACAAAGAACAAAAACAAACATGCAAACAAACAAAAACACAACACAAGAAAATTATGAAACAATTCCATCCCACAAAGAGTTACGATCACACCAATACAACTTTTCACACAGAAATCTTTCTAATGGAAAAAGGAGGAAGGCCACTGAAACAAGTCTCAACAAATCTTGTTTTTCCTCCAATTCAGGGCAGAGCCTGGTAGGAGCATGCAAGGTACTTAAAAGAAATGCCTAAGATAAGAAAATCTGCAAATCAGTGTCCTGACTATAAACCATCTGAATTCCTCACATACCACACATATTGTACAGAGCAAACATTTAACTGGATGTGGGAAACAGAAACGTGCAACGCTGTCTTCTACTATACCCATTACTTAAGTATGTCCACAACAGCCACAAAAGTGAACTTTTAAAAATGAATAGAATTGTGTGTGGCATGGAAAAGCTAGAGAATTCTAAATCTCTGTCTTATCTACTAGATCACCTACATTACATTCATCCTTGTACTGGCGGAAAGAGAGTCAGAAAAGCTGGCTGCATAAACCCATGATTTAGGCCATATTCCTACTGACATGAGTGCTTCTTTACACACATATACAATACACCAATGTTGACTGTTTACCCAAGTATTATAAAAACTGATGTCAAGCGCTGAGCAATGATTTCAAGAGAAACAGAAAAAGCCAATTAGTTCAATGTAGGCTGGTCAAACTGATGCCGTATGTCTGAAGACTACCGGAGTCTCCCCAGACACACAAATTTAACTGGGCTAAAAGCAGACGAATGTCCAGAGATCAGCATCTGTAAGACAAAGGATCGGAAGTGCAACTGACATCTCATCTCTGCACATCAACATGCAGATGCTTCCCAAGCATACTGCAGGTTGAGATGCCTCCATTACAGTACAGGAGAGGTTAATGCAGGCATAAGAATTATGATCACAAGCTTAACTCCATATGTTTGCTTGTTTTCAGTGGCTCTATGTCTGTTCCTCTGATACCAGACTACACAGGAGAGCCTTCAGAATACAGTTACCAAGAGCCTGGGTGCAGGAAGGGGAGTGGCACTCTTCTGAAATAGCTTAAAATCTTCTCCCACTCTAATGCTATCTCAACTATGTGCATAAGAGTTAATCTAAAGGATACGCACAGCAAACTCTGCTCCTTCTTCCACAGCCCTTCCTTGAAGAAATGGACGAAGACTTGTTTCTTCTCTGTTTCAGGCCTTGGATTGTTGCTATTACCTTTAGAGCACATTACACTGCATGAGAGAAGGACCGCTGTCATGCTCACAGATGCAACATTTCATCCCCCATTTTCACAAGTGTAAAATCCTAAACGAAGAGTGAAAGGCCACTGGCAGCCAGGCATGTCATCTGCAGAAAGAACACAAACTCGGTACAACTCTTCCCAGGCCAGAAACAAGGCACTTCCCAAGACAGCAGCTTTGTTTATATTTCAATTAGAAACAAGCCTGTGGGATATTTCAGCTATGTCCTCTCCATTGTCTGATGCAGAGTCCACACTCAGGGGTCAGCTTTTAACCCTTTATCTCACGGAGTCAGTAACTCCGCAAACTCTTCGCTTCTACAGAATTTCTACATGCATGGTATGAACTACCCTGGCACATTTGAGGCAAAGCATTGGTGCTGCTTGGTTCAGGCCCCTACTGTGCCATTTATAGCTGTGGGAACACCGAGAATACAAAAGTGCAGCTCCCTGCTTCAAGAAGAGACATGATAAACCCAGGATCATTCATTTTTGTGTCTCTTCATGCAGCCAGGTCAGAACTACATTCACTACCACTGCTCAACAACTTTACAGGCAGAACCTGAGAGAGGAACTGGACTCTTTGCACCATACACTACTGAAAAGTGACATTCAGGAACAAAAAGGATACTATTGTGCCAGCATGCAAGGTAGAAAAATATCCAGCTCGCTCTTCTGCTTGGCAGCAAAGGGCAAATACTTTTGAAAGTTGCAGGCCTCTTTCAGGTGTAAGCTAAAACTCCTGGATAGGCCTAGGACACAGGTATACAAAGTAAGATGTTACAGATTAACCTGTATATTAATCCACTTAATCTGTTAAAATAAAAAAGTAAAAGGAATTCCCCCAAAAATCTACCAAAAAAACCCAGAGTGGCCTAACCCACACCATGATCCAGATAAAAGGTAAAAATACTCCTTTTCCTTTTTGGTAGGAGCTGAAGGTAAAAAAACAGCTCACACCTTTGGAGACAATGGTCCAACAATGGCAGGGAAGTGAAAGCAGTCATTCCATTATCACACCTTCTATTTTAGTAGCTTCTCATACATTTCCAACTGTAGTCCTTTCTGTGAGAAGATGACATGCATCACATGAGCTTAAAAATCCCAGTCAAGACCCCGAGTTACATCTTTTGGGCAAAGGGAGCTTTAGGTCAGTTTTCTGCTGCCAAAACCCTCGGCTGGACACCCCGCAACAACTTCAGGCTAGTCTAAAAGCTGAATGGACGCAGAAAACCAAATTGCTCTAAAGTAAGCCAAAGTAACCAAGCCACTGCCCGCCCTAAACAGCAGCAGAAGGATAAGAAGCTTTGTGCAATACTTTTAAATATAACAGTCTATTTCTTGGTCCATCCCTTGATGACTTCAGCAATGGTGAAAAAATCCAGCCTAGCTATGAGACTTGCAAGAAGCCACATCAGATGTGGCTGTGAAACATTCCTCTTACCAACACACTCAGAGGTCCCTCCGCTTTCACCTCTCACTATTCACACCTACAACCAATGAAACAATTCCTTTACACAGATTTCCTGACAAACTAGTTTACAAAGACAGAACTGAAGGCATCCAGGAATGTAATGGAAGAGGTTTTGTTATCTTCTTTACACAGTAGAAGTATTTTTGCGGTTCTGTATGGTTGCATTCTGCTAAGGATTTCTGCCCTTTGGAATGCATTGGAAAAAAGCACACAGCATTCACCAAAAACTCCATGGCACTTTGCAGCTTGGCGTTCAGCTGGCTCCAACAACCATTTGGATGGAGTTTACATTAGCAGTAATGTAAACTCCATCTCAGTGCTGAAGCTGTTCATCCCTCCTTCCCATGTCTATGGAAATGTGAAAGTTTCTATATGAACAGTCTGTGCTGATACAACTTTATCCCTATCTAGGAGACAAAGGGTCAAAAGATAACTCTTTCCCGATATTAATTTTTATTACTCATTAGGCATGTTTACTCTGCCATTCACCTGGATCCTATGCAGAAGATTTACACTCCACTCAGAGTTGAAATGTTATACATACAAGGAGAGGTAGAGCAAGGACTGAATAAAACCCTACCCCTTAGTATTAAACATCAGAACCTGTCCAGAGACACAGTGGATGGCTCCATGGCTTGAACTGTACCAGTAAGACAAAAAGTAGCGGATGAAGATCTTAAGCACATTTTATAAAAGCAGTTTGTTTAGATACGTTCCTTTCCAAACCTTAAAATCTGAGAAAGGAAAAAGTGGAAGAAGCTTTATCAGGGAAACAGTCAATGAAAGCAAAAACCCCAACAAGCAAAATACAGAGCTAATTATACCGACTAGGCACAATTTTAGTTCTTCTACGACCTTTCGCCAGTATTTCATGAACGCAAATGCTGATGGAAAGATTAGTTGGAAAAATCGCAGTTTGGAATAAAAAACTGAAACAAGCAAGATAGCTTCAGTGGAAAAGAGGTACTAACATGACACATTCAGCGATAGCTAACTAGACTGAATGAAGTGAAAAGAACCAAACAATTGCAGCTGCACAGTGTGAGTATGGAGTAGCTCTAGAGGCTTATGCTACAACATAAAGCCAGAAACCCTGACAACAGTGAATTCGGGACAAAAGGATTTGTCTCCCTTGAAAAAGAATCATTCCAATAGCTGACAGAGTCCTAACAACAGAACTGGCACTGATGAAGCTACAGAGATCCTTAGCAACCTCTAAGGAGCTAACCACAAGGACAGAATTAAAAACCCCGCATGTGAAGAAAGGAGGCTGCAAGATGGCCCACTTGAACAGTTTACAAACTAACACCTTTCCAAGTCCATTAGCACTGTAAGATTCTTATGGGTTATCCTTTGCACTCTCTCTCTTGCTTTCCCAAATGCAAAGGTACCAAAATAACTAAGAGAGACTGAAACTCTCTCTTGCTTTCATTCAGTCTGCAAACAATATTAACTTCACTGAAACTTTCCCCTTGTATACTTCTTATATTCTGCTATCAATTTCACAAAAATACAGTGAGCCAAATTATTCCCTTACAAGAAATCCATCAATTTTGGTCACACTGTTCTTTCCTTTTCCCAGTATATGTGGAAATCAATGAAAGATGCTTAGGTCTTGTCTTTTACAATTTCAGATGCCAGGGAAAGGAATAACTTTGTTATCTCTTTTGCACAGTATATGCTATCCTATCCAACATAAGTAGTTCCACCTCTCACTTAGAAGTCGTACATGTCATGAGCCAAAGTCATGCACCAACACGAAGATACCTGTGGTTCCCACGCTTTTCAAAACCCCACCAAATAGCAAACAGACAGAATATAATACGATTTTTTTCATGCTTGTGAAGGAAAAGAGAAATTTCTATTGCTTGGAGATTCTGCTCATGCCCCTTCGAGTTGATCAACTCTCTTTGCAAGTAACCAATCAGCGAGGCTGAACCTGGAGAAGTTCTGAAGATGGTGGCTCAAGCACCCAAGTATTAACCTTTCTGAGCAAGAAAGGCTGGCTTCAATTGCATCATCCGACAGAATCTCAATGGAATACGTACTACATGCTCGGATATTACAGAAAATACAAAATGGGGTGGCTGACAACCTGGGGAACAAAACAACAAATCTGGAGAGGTAGTAAAGTATTTCTTAAGTACGTTTATTTGGTGGAAGAAGTAACATATTCAACAGGTAGAACCCAAATTGCTAATAATTAAAGGTAATCTATGCTGCAGTACTGAAGGTTTTCAACTTCATGCAATTATTTACCGTGTGCATTTAGAAAGCATTCACTGTGTTTTGGGAACCTTTCAAAGGTATTTAGAATTTGGAATTAAAAAAAAACATTCTTGCCTTATGCCTGAAGAGGGTTGTAAATCATCCATGACGCCCCTTGAGGAAATAATCCTTGGCACAGCAGCCCTCCCCAGCAAGCACCGGGTGAGGAAGGCTAGCACTTCGGAGATTCTGCCTGCTGCCAAGATGCACGGCAAGAGTGGGAGTGCACTGGGACATTCCTGTGTTCCAGAACGGCCCACAGAGGCTGCTGCCAGTAACAACCAAACGCAGCCTCTGAAGCTACGCCAGAGGTCAACTTATCTCCAGGCAACCACAGGATGACAGAATTAACTGCACTTACCCTCTGCCCCTTCTGCGGGGGGAAAGAATCAAAAGGGTGATTTACCAGACCCCACTCTCCCCCACCCACAGTCCCTGCCCTAAAGATTATATCATCTGACTTCTTTTCTACTTAGGAAACAGCCAGACTATTTTACAGATAACTTGGTATCATACACTCAGTCAAACCCTAAAATACAAAAAACTCCTATTGGCTGGACAGAATTTGCAACATAGCATCTTCAAAGCAGTAAAACCCTTATCATGCCTTCTGAAGGACTTTCTCATACTAATTCTTTTTATTTTCCCAAATAGCACCAGGAGAAAAAAAAAAAAATAAAGAAACTTCCCTGGGGACTAAAGCTATCAGTTGCACATGTCTTCTCATGTATTTTAAAAGATCTTACAGATGCTCTGCTGTTCACTGTAAGCATAGCTCTGCTGTTTTAGGAATGCAAATCAGCTGCAGAGGCATGTCCTCAGGTCATCCAGATCACATGCAAACAAAAAATGTGACATTTATTAAAACACTCTTTTAGGAGACACACTATCAGTACATAACACATAAACAAGAACATTACTATTCTGTTTTTAAGTGCAGTGCAGATCATTCATGTAAAAAACCAAACCCAACAAAATTATTAGAACATAGTTATTAACATGCCCACATTAAGTTTTCACAGCAAATTAGTGAAGTGGCTTTAGAGACAGACAATTCCATTCTTATCATGATTTATCTCATAATGGAATTTCAGTTATTTGCGTTGCTGAATGTCAATTTTAATTAAATTGTAAAATTAAATTGCAATAGTTCTAGAGCAGAAAAAAAGAACCTAGGAATTACAAGTATGTAAATTAGTACTTTCAAAATGAATAGTAATACTTTCTCAGGCCGAATGCACTGAAAAACCAAGCACCTCTTAAAAAGAGAGAGTAAAATGTCTGCCCTGTGCTCCAAAGTTCATTAGCTATATAAAATTGCTTGAGATGTTGGAGATGCAGGTCTGGGTTGCCTGTGATGAACTCAAGAATGCATCTCGTGTCTACTGACACATACAGTGCAAAGCCAAAGCACAGGGTGCAAGGGTGAACGTAGAGGGGGCAATCCGGAGCAAACTCTGAATGAAAGAAGAATGAAAGAAGCTCGAGCCTGACTTTCCAACACTTCTGAAAAGCAAGCACCCAAGGCTCATCCATGAAATTTTTGATTTTGTGTTATGATCCTATCCACTATTCCCAAGGCAAAAAAGAGGGAAAGAAGGAGTCTACACTCCCCTTTTCCTGTTTAAGTCCAATTCCCTGGTACCAGCAGGCACCAGAGAGGTCCCAATCTGTAACTTTTGATGCCTGAGGCATACTTACCCAGGAAAAAGAATGGAAGCAATCAAACTGATGTTTGTACTTTCTACCAAAAGCCTCACTTTGGTCATAGTCTTCTGCTGTCAGAAATACACTGCCTGAATGTAACACCCTTGAACCTGTTCACTTTTCTAGTAACTTGCCTATAAGAAAAGACTGAACCCAGCTCACTGCAATCTGAGTAGTAAAACAAAGGGCTGCTTTCCGGTTTTCAAGTAGTATAACTAAACCATTTTCATTTTACAATCAAAAAAACAATGATTTTTCAGAAGCTTTTAATAACCTGGAATTTAAACAGTTCAGTTTATCTTCAGTCCTGTTCAGTATCGCAAAACAGGACTGGAAAGGGAAAATCTTTGTTTTTTTCTTGATTTGTCTCCTGAGAACTGTGATTCAGTTACTCTCCTTTTAGGGTTGCAGTGCTTACATACGCCTCTGCTGCTACTGCCTGAATCAAAAAACTGTTTGCATTAAGGCTGTAAGAATCAGGCTCTTTATTCTGGTGCGTCCTTTACATCGCTTCACACAACAGTTGGCTGCTCTAAGACTCAACTATACTTTGATGGAAAATTCAGATCTAGAGTAAGAAAGTAAAAGTATTTTCCATGTACTGCCAGAATGAAGGAATTACTCTGACAGTGCTAACGGCACAATAAACTGTTTTTCTCATTTACAAAGGAAGACTTAGCTTTACAAAGTCTGTGCATTTTTCATGGTTTTGAAAAGAAAATCAGTGCTTTGATAACATTACTAAGAACTCCTCAGGGGAGGAAAAAGACTCAGTCCGGACAAAGTTTTTGTACGTGGACAACAATTACGTTTGTTTCCGGCAGCCCCCATTTCTCCCACCTTGCAAAAACCCCACCCCGACACAGAGAAAATTATAAGTCTTCCTCGGCAGAGAAGCGACGGCACAAAACTCTCCAGCCCGGCCTCACGCCCCTCCACAATTCCACCAGCGACAGCAGGAAAACTCTCGTCCTGACAGACCTCCTCGTTCGCAGTTTCGGGAGGGGGGGGGGGGTTTCCCAACGCCGCTACATCACTACAGACCACACGGTTCTGCCCCCCCCGCCCCGTTTCCACGGAGCTCACAGCACCACCACCACCAGCACCACCAGCACCAGCACCACCACCACCACCACCAGCACCACCAGCACCACCACCAGCACCACCAGCAGGCCGCAGGCTCCGGGCGGCCCCCGCTCGCTCCATCCGCGCTCCCGCCGCCCCCTCTTCCCCCGGGGTCACGTTTCGCTGGAAGCTGCCGCCGTCCGGCCAGGGCGGCCGGCCAAACCCGGCAACCCGCGACAGCAGCCCTCGGACTGAGGGAAACGCGCGAAACGCCCAGGAGCTCGGGGGGGACCGCGGACCTCACCTGTGGAAGCCGTGGTGGCAGCAGCCCTGCCGGCGGGCCCGGGCCGCCCGCAGTGCCCCTTGCCCGCCGCCGTGCCGCATGCTGCCCGCCTCTCACCAACGCGGGGCAGCGGGGCGAGCCGCCCCGCCGCGCACGGACCTGCGGGAAGGTAGCTCCCACCTCTGCCAGCGCCCTCCGCTCTCCCCCGCGCCTTGGAAGTTCACCGCAAAAAAAGGGCCCCAGCCTCTGCAGGCTCCCGATCTTAACACGGCCGCCCGGACGAAAACAGCCGGAGTTCTACTTCATCCAGGCGGAAATCAATTCCCCGATTGTTGCTGGGCTGGGTTTGCCGCTCCGCTCCGCAGCTGAGCTGCCGACTCGATCTGTGCTGGCTCTGCTGACTCCACCTCCTCTGGATGCGACTCCTTCCCCCGCCCCTTCCCCGCGCAGCGCCGGCGGGGCGGAGAGCGGGCCGGGCCGGCAGCGGGCTGGTTTCGGTGGGGATTTTTGGGTGGTTGGTTGGTTCTGGGGTTTTGTTTGTGTTTGGTTGGTTGGTTTTGGCTGGGGGGCTGTTGTTCGTTTTTTCTGGGTGGTAGGGTGCTCTGGGTTTTTCGGTGGTGGTCTTCCCCCACCACTTCCTTTGACGTTACAGATTTGTTTCTCTGAGAGAGATGCAGGACGCGGAACCGAGCACTGAAAGATCAGTGCTTTTTAATGTGGACCAAAGCCCAGCTGCTCTGTTATACCAAACTGGCTCAGCGCTCTAGGATAAATTTAGCATCCAGAGCTCTGAGTAACGTTTGACTTGCCTCCCAAGATCTGTTTCACAAAACACCACTTGTAACCTTACGGTATTGTGTTCGACATACCCCGTCGCTGTTCTGAGCAGGTTTTATTTACGGGTCAGGAAGATGAGTGGAAACACTGCAGCTCCACAATGAGCAGCACGTTTCCTCCTCAGATTGTTCTTCGGTGCCCCAGTGCACCGGATTTTCTGAAAGGATGACTGTAGGAAATTACTAGGTATAGACAAAAACAAATATGACATTTAAAACTTCCCCATAATGAATTACTCTATTGCTTTAAAATTTCTACCAGCAACATATTTTGAACGTGTGTATTAAATTCTTTCGATAATTTAAAAATATACAAGTTGGCTTGATTAGAGAGATCAGTCCTAGTAAACTAACTAGAATTTTCCTTTCTTCCACAGATCAAAATGTAAATCAAACTATTTCTTTGTAAGAATATTCATTCCTATTACTGTTTTTCTTCATACCAGTTATGCCTAATTAAGCAGGTTTCATAATGGTTGCACTAAGGAGACCCGAATAGCAAGGGTTAGTTGTGATATATACCATAATATCAGGTAAAGAGAAGAGAAAATCCTTGCCGCAGGGGCAGAACCAGTTATTAATGCAGAAGTCCCGAGCTGCCATCAGTTGCTTCAACTAATTCATTATACAACTACGCTGTCTTGGATGCTTCCTGGCAGAAACAGATGCAATCAAACACAGCCTTCAAACTCCTAAAAACAATAATTATTACAGAAAATTGCTCTCCATAGAAAGCATTCCTGGCTCTGCATAAAAAGCAATGTAATCACAGGAATCTTTGGATATCTCATTTCCTTCCTGATTTTCAAACCTTGGAGGCTTTGCTTGTTTCGCTGTTTACACTTGCTGAATTAGAAGAGACAAAGAAGATACATTTAACAAAGCAGATAACTGGTCTGACATACCATGCGAAGAAGGCTGCGATAAGCAAGAAAACATTATTTTCTTAAGTAATGTAGGGATGTAACATAAGCCGAAATCGGGTAATTAAAATTATCAATACACTTGAGTTTTGACAACATTTATCAAATTCACCCTTTCTTAAGATTTTCTTTTTTGCATGGATCCTTTCAACAGAATCAGGCTCAGTTATACTTGGCAGATTATTCATCAAGGAAATCTCTCTCACATGGACAGTTAAACAAAACAGATGCAAACAAAAGGCACATGACAGAAAATCTCACCTTTTGTTTGTCCTGTCACAAATTCAAAGTTTCAACCACATGAAATGAACTGCAGGGGAAAAAGAAATTATCTGAAACTCTAAAGCAAGGCTGGTTATATACAAAAAACAAGACTTAGGAAGGGAAGGGTAGTGTTGGATGTCTTAGGTAAAGAACTCGTTGGGTTTAGGTGAGTGCAGTTTTTAAGATAATGCCATCTCAAAAGGCAAAGGTCTGTTATTTGGCAAGGAGAATTGGTTTCCTGGCTGTTCCAGGCATGGCAGAGCAACAAGGATCAGTTCCTCCAACCTCTGCCAGGTGCTAGCATTTACTCACATAGGGAGTTCTCCCAGATCAAGTGCACAAGTTTTTCGGTTTGATCAGAACCCATCACAGTGCAAGATCTATCCAAAGTAGCTTAAAATGCAGGGCTTGAATTGTAACACGCACCTTTCTCCAACAGGAACCCATGGAGGAGGGTGGCTATGCCATGGCCCTCATGCAAATTCAGCAAACACTACACTTTGTGAAGGAATGTCATGCATTTCCCTGCTACTCCCATAACTGAGAGAAATGTGGGAGTCAATGTCAAGTGGTTGCACATTTCAGATTTTGTCTACAAGGTGCCTGAATATAAATGGCTTTGTGAAATAACGTGCCTAACTCAGGCATGAAAAAACACAGATTCATTTAGTTTTCTTCTCCTCTGCAAGAGGGAATAAACATGAAGAGAAATAAGGTGGAGGAGAACAGCATCTTAAAAAACATAGAGAAACATGACCTTTGGACTATAAACAATTAAGTGCAACTGAACGTGTATTTCCTCTCCATTCACACTCAACACTGTCAGGTCTGTAACTCTGAAACCGTAGAACATCTTTTACTTGTCAATACAGTAGACAGACCTTCCCAGAGACTCAAACACAGGATCACTTTAAAACTTCACTTTTTGGAAAAAGTGTGCTCAAGCTGTTTGGACTTCCTTTTTCAGCCTTCCCTTAAACGACATGGATTACTCTGGTACATCAGACTCATGAAGTACCACATCATATAGTAGGAGGACTCACCCTGGAAAAGTTGAAAAAATTTCATGGAATCATAGCAAGAGAAGTAGTTGTTCCCATGGGCTTTTTTGTTAATTTAACCTTTTCCAGACACAGTGACTAGTGACATCTCAAAAATGCATGCTACACATACATGTGCATGGCTAATAAGCATCATCAGGTATGTGTAAAATCAAACCAAATCTGCCAGACTGCCTGCTCATTCAATCTTGTATTTCTGTTAAACTGTTGATAGGTTTCTGCCAATGGCTTATCTCTTGCATCCTCAGAAGAAGCAAAATAAGTGGCGGACTTAGCTCCAGATTCTTCTGGTTTTTATATATATCTAAGATATTATTCCTCTGTATTTCAAGGAACAGATTCACAGAGAGTTATTTGTCAAATGACAGATTTATGTGGGGAAATGCACAACTTTTCCCACTGAAAGGGAAAAAAACAGAAACCAAGCCCTCTAAAACGTAGTGCTTTAGCCATCTCTCACATAATCAATTTTTCAATGGTTCTTAGTGAAGAAGAAAAAGGGGGAAAAATCACCAAACCAAACCACCATCACCCACCAGTGTATTATCAGGGTGTATTTCAAACCTAATTGAAGAGGCACATCTGCTTTGAGATGTGATCAAGTGACAACACTGGATTTATAAACACGTTTTTCCCACGTAATATTTGATTATGTAAACAACATTTTTTGGTACTTACAGCTTCAGAATTACACGGTTTATTTTACTCTCTGAATTTTAGAATTTCGAGCTCTTACAGATACCAGTGAAACATAACAAAAATCTGTGTTCAGCACCCTTGGAAGTGCCATCATCTTTTCAGCTAATAGGTGCATATTCCAAGCACAGTCAGTTATTTTGGATGGCAAGTATAAAAAAACCTCACATAAATAAATACCAGATAATGCTACTGCATTCTCTCAAGAGAAAATGTCTTTGGATTGGAGCTACAGGAAGGATGTAAGCTGCGGGCTGCACAATTAAACTTTCAGATGTGTTGTTGCTGAATGAAATTCAAAGCCCCAGGCACAACCCTGGATTTGCCATGTAAAGCCTTGGAAGAATCAATTCATTTGATCACCTAAGGCTAGGTAATAAACCCTGCACAAGGGAGATTTTATGCTATTCTAGAAAGCTTACAACTCCCAACCAAAGGAATATTTTTACACAAGTGTCACACTTATGGACTTTAAGTAGTCTGACAGAGTTAGCCCTTTATCCCTGTCAGAGAACTTCCTTTAAATCAGGCCACAGATCTGAATTTAAGTTTTCCTCCCGTGAGAAGTCTGTTCTATTCTAATTTGTATTAAATACTAATATGTATGAACTAAGCCAGAAATAGAAATTTGGCTCAAAAGCATCTTAGTTTTCAGACTTGCATAGGAAAGCCTAGTTAAAGACCTGCTGATAAATCATGCAGAACAGGAAGATGACCTTGGATGTCTTCTGAGACATATGAATTCTTTAACTGGCCATTAGATTTATAGGGAAAAAGTTCCTTCTTATAAACATGATATAGAAAATGTCTAGTATTTAGGTTCAGTTGATGGAAAATGGAGAAGACAATCAAGCTTGTAAATACTACTGGCTTTAACAGCGTGACTGTGCAGACCTGTCAAGACCTCAGTGGCCCCTCAACTGAAGTCACAGCATTTGCTTTGCTGTTTGCAACGCTGATGCCCACAATACTCACAGCTCTCAGCACTTGTGGTGAAAGTAGTAGGAGGATTCCTCAGACTGCAAAGTTCCAGAGCTGTGGCCATCAGTTCAAACAGTCCCTTGCTTTGGTATTATTTTCTGGTGACCCCAGGCCTTTTCTGACCAGCTTTTCCTCTCAGAGTAACCCAACCTGAAGTTTCCAAAATGCATCCATTTCCTGAATGACATCAGAAGACACTTACTTGACAAACATGTATTTATGAGTCTCTTACTGCGTCTATTTGCTAAGCTAACCCTGGTGCTTAGCAATGATCCAAGTGGAGTGCTTGTACAGTACTGCTCCCTGACAGAGCAAATACAAATTGGAATGAAATTTGTAGAACAAATACTGCATAGAGAGGACACGTTTTGAACATATTCTAGGTTTTCTATTTTGTTTTCTAATGTTCTCTTAAGCTTCGTCTTCTTTTTAAAACATCCTTTATCATTTCATTGCCAAAATATTTGTGGCAATTGAACATAGGTAGGAAGAGTTCTTAAATTGCTAGGCTGCCACTCAGACACAGAAATAAATGGCAAGATAAAAGAAACAAAATCTAAGCACAGCAGAAACAATAACATTATAGACTGCTGTTTCACACAGTTCTGAGCTTCATTATAATTTCAAGAGATGTGAGAACAGTAGGAGATTCTCCTTACTTACACAGGTCACAGCTTTGATTAAAACCCTTACTAATATACCTTAGAACTAGGCAGTTTTACCAGCTGTGTCATCTCCCCATTGGGCATCACATCAGTTTGCAGAGAATTACAGCCAACAGGCACTCTTCAAAAGCATTGGATAAAAGGGATTAATTCTCTTTTAACCAAGTATGAAAGTATCTAAATAAAACAAATGAAAAAAGAAAGCTACAACTGATGTGTAACCTCAAGCAATTTTTAAAATACTCCCACTGTTTTCCAGAACGAAAAATATTTTGCTAATCTTCAGGTAACATTTTGATGTGATCAAGAGTAAAATGGATTTGTAATCTAATGCATCCTGTCTCAGAAAACTAGGCTCAACAAAACTCGCTCAACAGGGGGCTATACTCAAGAGGGCTCTTGAGTGCTCAGGAAAAAATGAACCATTTCTTGACATAATTTATTCCAATTTTTGCATTAAACAGTTTTAACAAAGTACACACTATATAAAATTTACTATCCTATCATTCAACTTTCAGCTCAGCTTGGCTCCAGTAATTAAATATATCTGAATTAATATTCCCTTAGGCTTTTTATACTCTTCATTAACTTGTTCTCCATTTACCTTCAAAGAAAAAAAAAAGTAAAGAAAAAAAATCTGAATATTATAAAAGATAGTAACGAGAAATTACAAAAGTTTTCAGGTTTTTTGAAAGCACTAAAATTCATATGACACACTTTAATCTTCTTAGAGAGATTATGGACTTCTTTATATTAGAGTTTTTATTTCCTAGAATTTATCTGGTACACAAAGGATCCCAATGACTATCTCACAGATTCAGAACATCTCACCTGCAGTACTGCATTATCTTCATAGCTGTTTTATAAACTCCCAGCAAAGAATTTCATTCTCATTTACTCCCCACTGAAAATGTAAATGAAATTTCATTTCATTTTCATTTCTTGAAGTTTTCTTGCAAATTCTTAAAACACTGTGAGAGCACTGACACAAACTGAGAACATTAAAGAAATCCAATTACAATAGTGGGTACAATCTAGCAGTGTGATTGAAATCCTGAGATGGCCTTCACGTTGTTTTTCTTGAAGTGCTATAGATGCACTACTATTTAGACTCTAATTTTATTTATACCCCATTTAGAGCTTTTAACACAGTGTTTGATGAAGGACTGAAAAAAATGAGAATCTATTCTGCTTTCTGTACTAATTCTTAACATACCATCACTACATCCCTTAGCCCCACCTATAGTGACTCTGTTCCTCCCCAACTTCCTTCCTGCTGTTTCTCCCCCAGCACAGACACACACACACAGTTTTTTCCTCTCCACTTTTTTTTCCCTCCACTTTTACTATAGCAAGTACTAAGTCAGAGCCAAACCTTCTAGGAATGGATGAAAAAAAATTCAATGTACCTGTAGCCTCTCAGGGATCCTAAAGTCACTTGGGTAAAAAAAAGTGTATATACATATTAGAG
Source organism: Pseudotriccus pelzelni (assembly GCA_035584735.1). Lineage (NCBI taxonomy): Eukaryota > Metazoa > Chordata > Aves > Passeriformes > Tyrannidae > Pseudotriccus > Pseudotriccus pelzelni. The sequence continues at coordinate 54,682,713 of JAWMRA010000078.1, read as the reverse complement.
AAATTTCATATATCAGGTTTTTAGAGCAGGGAGTGGTAGAAGATGGTAGGAGATAATAATAAATGAAAGCAAAATTGACAATTCCAAAGACTATTAAAAGAATTGCGTGATTTTTCAAGGCTTTTTGACACAACCAGTTTTGGAGAGAGAAAGGAAGAAAGCACACAAGTGAGCGCTCTACATATACTCCTGGTGATTAGATGCTAATCATGCTTGGTGACAATATGCTAACCACAGCGGCATGCGTCATGCAAAACTTCATCCAGGTTTTTCTCAGTTATTAACCCCTTTTGCAAAAAGGCAGTTGTTCCGTTTTCAATTCACAGTGTTACAAAAAGTCAGTCAAGGCCAAACAAGTATCAGACAGATTGCATTAAAAGTGAAGTGCCCCAAATAAGGGATGAGGTCTACAGGCTGTGTCTTCAAGAAGACGAACCTATCAGTAGTTATTTCCTTTAATGGTACCAGTGTGGGATCACGGAGCAGTCAGACTTGTTGAGGTACCATTGATGAAAGACTTATAACATGCAAGAGACTTTAAAGAAACCTTATTGTATATCAATTTCTGTAGGACAACATTTTCATCATAAGATCTGCCATTTCTCTAATGCAGTTCAACATCTGAGTGGACGAGAAAGCACAGAGCGTATTTCTCTCCATTTAGGGTCCCCAACACTTAGACACTCATTTCCCTGTGAAAAAAGTTAATTCACATTTGCTGTTTTAGGCAGAAGATTTCATATAACTGTGTCTTGGTTCAAATGGATAATGCAGAGAGGGCCCTTTTTAGGGCCAGTCTCAGTTCTCTGATTTACTTATCAATCAGCACTTTCCCCATGTGGAATGAAAAGTCATCCATTAAAACCACGAAAATAAAGCAATGTGAATACTTGCACAGGAAATTAAACGTCCACTATAAAACAGAAAGTCTTTCCAAACCAGTATCTGATTCTTTCTCCAAAGCACTTTTAACAGGACAGGATACCATTTAAGGCTCATTCTGATCTATGATCACAGTGTTTCCGTCCACATGAAAATCCTGCTACAAAAGCGAGGGGGAGAGGAAAAGAAGAGAGTGAATAGCTTCACAATATCTCTTCAATGTAATGTCTGAAGTACCTAATCATCACCTCTTTTTTTTTTTTTTAAATTCTGCAGGATTATAGAGAAGCTGCACATGGAATTATGTGCATGTGCACTAAATTATGCATTCTGCTAGCACAGTATTTTCCACAACCATCTCCAGCACGTGAATTTTTCTTACGTTCAACATGACATTCAACATGAAGGTCACAGCAGACCCTATCTCTTTGCAGAAGTTTAGCTCACGGGGCTGCAAGAACATTTCACCATGAAATATCTTTGTCTTGACATAAGCATCGCATTTAAAGAGTTTTTGAATCTGTGATCAGGTACAACATTGGCTACAAAACAAAATGCATTCATGTTTCGGAATATTTTATGAAACTACAGTATCCAAAATCAATGCAAGACAGATTATACTTTACAGAATGACCTTCTGTTGAAAATCCAGTAAAAAAAAAGGCCTAATTTGTAAACTTTAATGTATCAGCCAAAGAAAACACATTTATATTGTCCCACTGCTTTATCATCACATACTATCTTCCACGGATTTGGCACTACCTAGTTTTTTATATTCTGTTATGTATAATTGTATTCCTTTCTCCTCTGAATCAATGACATGTTAGAATGTTTACTGAGTGGCTAAAATATGCATAGTTTTTTTAAAGTTTAATTTAGAAACACATAACACAGCTGTAAACAAAGCCTGTCCATATGCAGCTAGCTAAATTGATTCATATCTAAGCCAGAGCATAAAGCTTTGGTACGTGAAGCAGTGTGGACTGGGAGACTATGTCCCATGAAAACACTACCCAATTTGAGTGGGGAAAAAAAAAAGCTACATTAAAGCTGATTACCAAACAGCTCAGTCGCAGACACTTAAGCTTTAAGTATTTTGGTTAATATCGCTCACTAAAAGCAGGCATAGGCTACAAGTACTTTAAGTTATTTTCAGTTGAAATTTGATTCTTCTGTTACAAGATATTTTCCACCATTCTGGTTGATATAAATGTCATGGGTTTGCCTAGGGGACACTTTTTACCACACCCCCCACAAATTGCTCTAAGGTGAGAGAAGTTTATGCAGACAAAGAGATCCGATTGGGGAGAAAA
>JAWMRA010000078.1:54638906-54669836 GCA_035584735.1 Pseudotriccus pelzelni | reverse complement strand
TCTGCTTTGGTGTGGGCTTCTTCATGAGCTGCAGAAGGGGTTTTCGGTTCCCCACCAATCTTCCACAGGTGGCAGGGATTTTAGTTTTCAGTCTTTTCCCTGCTGAAGGGGGGGGGAAGAAAGAGTTCTCCCCCCTTTGTGGCTTCTCTTCTCTCTCCAGCTGCCAGGTTTGACCTTGGAGGCTGCAGTTATCTCTCCGGCTGGAATTCCTTTTGCAGCATGTTTTGTCCAAGTTCTTGTTTAAGTTTTTTTCTTCTCTCTGTTACATGTCTCAGTCAGGTAGGGCTCCACCACCACCCCTGTCCCCAGCCCAGAGCCGGGGGAGGAGAGAGGCTTGGCCCCCTTGGGGCCTGCTGCCTCCCTACATGGCCCCTAATTTCATCTGCGCCAAAAGCCTTCCCTTCCGTTTTCTTAAATATGTAATTGGCAAAGGCGTTACTAAAACTTTCGATTGGCTTTGCTCTGGAAATTCACCTGGAAAAAACTATTTTCAGCCCCTGGGGCAGGGGGAGGGCTGTTTGGCAAACCCACGACAAGTGTGTATCACAGCTAACTGTGCAAAATAAAGTCAAACTGGAGCAGATAATTACAAAACAAAGTTCAAAAGAAATATAAAAGTTTCAGCATCTTGTTGTTTACCCCTCTATAAGAGGCTCTAAATCACATTAGGACTTCGTGCATGAAGCAGTTTTAATGATTTGAATACTACTGCAGGCCACTCAACTACCCTTTTATATCTCTGCATTGTTCTTCTTGATAGAGGAGGTTTTTTGCTTTTTAAACAAATCGATACATTACAGAAAAGACTTTTAAAACTCTGTAAATAAACTCATTCAAACTGCCCAGGGCAACAGTGTGTGTCACCCCTCAGTCTCCTTCTCTCTGAACTAGACAAACCCAGCATCCTCACCCACTCCTCGCAGAACGTGCCTTCCAGCCCCCCTCCCCAGCTTTGGTGTCATTCAGGCACCTTCACGTCCTTTTTAAATGGTAGGGCCCAGAACTGCACACAGTACTCAGTGAGGCCACATCAACACTAAATACGCCTTATAAAGCAGGTTTATTTGGCAATACTTCCTGCAATCAATGGCAGAGCAGTTTAGACAATGGCAGATGATATCAAATCACCAAGAACTAACTTCAAACTGGACCAAATATGTTTTCATTTACCATATTGCTTAGAAATCAGCAAATATTTACATCCTCTTCAGTGTTTAAAGAAAATGTGTTAGATTGTTAATTTTTATTTGTGATCAAAGGTGATGTTTTGGTTTTTTCAATCAAAAGGTGCTATCAAACTTTGAACGTAATACCTTTAAGTGAAATTTCACATTGGCCTTAACAAGTAATTAAAATCTGGAACGCAAGAATTGCTGCCACCAAAAGGAAAGAAACTAATTCTTTAGTTTTTACAAGACACTTATATTAAAAATTTACTGCAGAAATTATCCAACTGATTGCAAACAGGGTGAATTGTTACAGCATTAAAATACAAATGTCTGAACTCACAAAACTGATTTTAACCACTTCAATCATCAATGCTTAAGAAATAATATGGTAATTTTCTCTGGATAGAGCTTAAGCAATGTTAACTATTATTTCACAGGCAGCTTCTCACTTTCATTTATTCCCCAGCAGGATTTTTGGAATATGCAATTCATTTCAACACTTTCCCTTTCACAAGAGACAAAAGGGAACATCTATACATTCAAGAAAATCTGCCAAACTTCTGGTGGTTTTAGAAAATTACAAACTGTTTCACGAAACAAAAGGACAATTTACTAGGATGTATGTTTAATCAATCAATCAATCAATGCAACATAACACAACAGACAAATTAGAAATCAGTGCTGTGTACAAGCATGTCACACACAGAGGAGCACAGAGAGGAACAAAGCCCTTGCACTTCAAGCAAGCTTCTTACCACAGCTCCAACTGATGTGAAAAGTTAGCATGACATGAGAGGTTCTACCAATTCAACCCACAGATCAATAAAATGCAGGGTTCTCTTGAGAAAGATACAGTGAAAACTCCCATAAGGCTGTTTTTCCAGTGCCCCTTTCACAGACCTCAGCAGCAGTCACGAAGGCTGAAATAACACTCTGGGGAGAATTACGTTAGCATTGCAGAAATTCCAGATGCCTTTACAGCTTTTGAGAAGACCTATGAATTACTGTGAAGCAGAGGAATTCAATCCAACATAAGGCTTCATCAAGGAGGGAAAAAAGGTCCGTAAATTAACTGCTAACAGAGGAGCATTTAGAGACTATCCCACAAACTAAAAAATGTTACCAACAACACTATCCAAATCCACAGTGATTTCCTTCTCTGGCACCATTTATCTGCTACAAAGTTTAAGATTTGTGAAACCTTGTAACAATTAAGCTTTCAAGACAGCTTTATGCTTAAACCATAGCAAACCTATTTTCAGAACTTAGAATCAGGTTTACAGTCACACTTAAAACAAAAATACCATCCTCAAAGACAGCAAGACAAAACTTAAGCTAAACACTGCTGTGGTGGAAACAGGATAAGCAAATATATACCCAGTTGAAAAAGAAATCACAGAATCACAGAATATTCTGAGATGAAAGAGACCCATAAGGATTATCAAGGCCAACTCTTAAGTGAATGGTCCTTATGGGGATCAAACTCACAACCTTGGTGGATTTCTGATGCAAGTACTAAAGCAGTATCTTGTTATACACAAATTTTCAGATTCACAGATCTATAGAAACACTGTTTCAAAGGGATTAACTGGAAAAAAAAGCCAACTAAGCTGTGTCTGTGACATCTTCACGGCTTTAATCTCTCTAAAATATAGTGCAAAGTGATGCTGCACCCCATATTTAGCAATGATTCACAAGCAAACTATTCTTTTTACCCCTATCTAGAGGAGTTAGTAGACTAGAAGTGTAAACTCCTTATAACCCATTACTCTAACAAGCAAATGAAAAGGTCTAAACTCTATCCCAAATCCAAGCAGACCATCAAACCTGTCCATGTAGGGCAGAGAGCAGCTTTGCAGGTCTGGACACTTCAGTTTCTTAGCCCTTTTACACTATATCGAGAATGGCTAGCAAGCCTGTTGCAAAATCCAAAATGGTATTTCCAAACCATTAGAGCAAGTTCATAATGATGCTACACCAAGGCTCACATCCTGAAAATTACAGGATGGAAAAAAATTTTTGGAGAAGTACATGACACAAATTAAATTAAAAATTACAGTGCTGCTAAGTGTAACTAAAGTCCTATTTTTAGCTGTAGGTTAAAAATTAGATCAACTACTTTAGTTTAGTTTTAAAATTTAATTTAGTTAAAACTGAGTCAGTTAAAGATATTAATGACAGTAATGACAGTAAAGATAGTAATGACAGTAGACTGAGTCATGTTACTAGGCAGGAAAGAACATATAGAGAGTGAAATAAAGGGGGAACATAAGGCTGCAGATAAAAGCTTACGTACACATCAAAATTTCTTCATGCTACAAACTTGCTGTCATTTAAAATTAAACACTATTGCAGCACTGTGTTATTAGTAAAGAGCAACTCCACTGACTACCAGAAACTCACCTCCGCATAACTCAGCTCACATAAAAGATAAAAATTGGAAAAATCTTAACATACAGTGCAATGATTCACACGTAACACTGAAGAAAAAAAGCAGTCATCAGCCACTGTTCTACATGGTTCATAAAGATACCTCCTAGGAAAAGAAATTCAACAATCACTGTCTGCTTCTTCCTATTTTCAAAAGCACTGAGCACTTAACCCAAGACATCATTTCAGACAGAACCCAGAACTCTGCTGCATGGGCAGTCAGTAGTTTGTGCCATGTTGGCCTATGTTAAGGGAATATGTGTACAAAAACATCTAGGAAGAAGCATGGAAGGAGAGGTACCTGCCTATCAGTGCAGAAGCATATGAGCAGAGGCTAGAATGCACCATAATGTACATCCCAGCTGACATACACATATTTTATTCTTCAGCTTATTCTTCCAGCTTTGTGGGGCACTGGAAACATGCTCGTGCCTTTGAAGGCGTACATTTTCTGCATGTTCATGCAGGTAACTCGACCATCCGCTCAGAATTCAGCCTCAAATTAGGCACGTGCACACCACGCATCCTGCCAATCCCATTCACCTCCAGCACTGTTCGCTCCCACTCATGCAGAATATCTCATTTGTCCGTTCAGACCATTCAGTCCTGATTTGCCAACTCCCTCCATCACAGGCTAATCCATTCTCTTAATATACTTGTTAGGTCCAGGACTGTTTAAGTCACGGGGTATAGAGCTCCCCCTAAAACCTGACTGTGTCAGATCAACCATTGTGAGCAACTGCTGGTTTGGCTATGTTTTATTCGTGGCTATTTCTTCCTCCCCATGGCATCCAGCATTTCTTTATGCTATCATTTCCAGCTCCTGTGCCGCAGTAGTTTAAACAGCTAATTAACTGCCTTGGAGATTTTCCTGCTTATCTTAACTCTATAAAATTCTATGAGTCTACTCCAAGGTAAGATAAACCACATCCAACAACATTCTGGATTATGGCCACTCCTGCCAGCTTTTTGTCATCAGCAAACTTGCTGAGGAGGCACTCTACCCCTTCATCCAAGTCATCAGTAAGTTAACCAAGACTCGACTCAGTACTGACCCCTGAGCTACAGGCATCCAACTAGACTGTGCCAATGATCACAACCCTCTGAGACCTGACTGGCAGCCAGTTCTCAATCCAGTGATTCAGATCAATGGTGTATCAAGGGGAAAATATTCCAGTGTTCCTAATTCTTAACATTCTTTCAGTTAAATTGCTTTTTCTCCTTGTTGCTTTGTGCACCCCATGCACAAATGATTCTGTTATATATCAATGGGGCAAGTCCAGATATGTAAATAAATACATCCTACAGCATTTGGAAAATCAGTGTGCACTGGTTAACTCCTAGTCTCAAGCAGAGGTGACAGCACGTCACATATGCGTTGTTTTAACTTTGGAACCATAAGCAGGTTTAAAATCAAACTCTAGCTAGTGTAAACTGAATGTTACTTGCAGAAGTCAGAAATAGAACATTTTAGCACTTGACATAAAGACAAACTGTAAAAAAAAATTATTATTTTATTATTGTGCTAAAGCTACACAAATTCATTAATTTTTAAAAAATACTGTTTAAGGGCTGTTCCTATGTTACTTCCTGACTGCTAATTCTTTAAAACAAATCCTCTTCCAGACCATGCCCCAAGGACACTGGTCTTTATTTACTTGACTTTAAAAACGGAAGTGACTCCTTATTCCTTTGGGAGATGACCAGAATCTGTGAGAAAAATTCAAGTATCTCTTTTTAGCTTCATATCTTGAAACACAGAACTGTAAAAGGTGGCTTATTCTGAGCGACCTTTTCATCCCCTTCACTAGATTTACTGTATATAAGGAGAAGAGTTCTCTCCTGCTGAAAAAAATCTCAGTTTGTCCATCCACTAATAACTTGGAAAGATTCAAGAAAATTACCAACTCATTAACGTCACAAAATGCATACCATGTATTAAAAATAAGCAGTGAAGCATCTCACATATATTCATCCTGGATTTCTGGACTACTGAATCAAATCCTGGAGACACAAGCTATTCTTTCATTCCACCATGACTGGAGACAGGAAGAGAGAGAAGAGGAAGAGGAGGAAGGAAGGTAAGGGGATATGTCCTGCCAGAGGAATTAGACCACACAGACTCTTCAAATATGACAGTAAGACCAGCAAGAGCTTGTTTGTCATAAATTTTAGCTACACCATTAATAACAGGTTTCAGTGAACTTAGCCAGAGGCAGACTACTCATCCTTTCGCAAAGCTGCTAGTTCTAGTAGCATTATATTCATCAAGTGTTGCATATTTAATTCCACCAGTTGACTTCTGCAGTCATTTCAGAACCAGAAATAACAAGCAAGCACTGGGGCTTGTGAATTTTTAAACAGAAAAAGGTTTCAGAAAGAGCGTGTTTTAAAATACTTTACTGGAAAATATTACACTATTTATAGAAATATTGCATAAAAAATTTAATGCCGGCAGCATTGCACTAAACTTGAAGATAAAGTTGTTGAAGCTTTTCTCCTACTTCTAATGGAAATAATGAAAAAAATATAATAAAAAAATAAACCACAGATGCCTTCAAAATATGTCTCAATGTACAAATTCCGCTCCCTTAAAACTTATAGCAGCACAAAAATCCCAACTGATGATCCATAACAGCTAAGAACTTGCTGAACAGTACTTTTTTCAAGCAAAAAACCAAGTACCCACTAAAACTCACTTATCTTACATCAATTTGATTCCACAATATTTTGGATTGTTAAGCAAAGAGGATATTGGAAATAATCCCTTGATAATCATCCTCAAAGTTTTAAGTCATGACCTGAGGGTCCTGCTGTACCATATCATGAACACACAGGTGCTAAAAAAAGCATTATGTTCAGAAAGTATTACAGCTTACCATGCCGGGAGTGATTCCTGTTTGTGACCTCTAATTTGTCATGGCTTACAGGACTAATCTCAAACCCTTCCATATTTACATCAATGCTGGCAAAGCCATTTACTTGATTTCTGTCGCTGGTGACAGTGTTAATGCGGGTTGGGATAGGTTCAAATGTAGGGTCTAGCTCCAAGATCAGCCTGTTCAGTTGTTCAATGGACTGATCAATATCCAAAGTTGGAGAAGCTGGCAAGTCCCCAGTGTTCTGTCCTAGATTCAGGCCATTTGTGTTCCTCTGAGGCATCGGCCTTGACTTAAAACTCTCAGCACTTGCATGTTCTTCAGCTTCTGCAGCACCCGGCATACTTCCCAGTCCTCTCTGCACAGCATCTCTGCTGCTGGAGCCACGTGTCGGGGTGTCTGGGATTCGGGATTGGCTCTGGACGCTGTCCAAATTCTCCACAGCGTTATGAATGCCAACCCTAATTTCATTCTCTGGGGCAAAACCATACTGGTGAGCAGTGACCATCTGCTGCTGGCGCACCCAGGTCTGAGTAGAGTAGTTACTTGGGCCATACGCTTGAGGATGGGCTGAGACAGGAGGATTCCGTTGCAATTGCTGAGTTGACTTTGGCTCAGTGCTTCCAAATGATCTCTCATAGAGGAGATCCACACCAATTCCCAGGTCTGCAGCAAAAGCATTGTGATGCTCTTCCCCAGCATTACTTCCAAAGCCATCTGAAAGCAGGGAGTTCTGACTGCTTTTGTGGCAACTAAAGTTCCCTAGGTGAGTGGAGTGCTGCCCTTCTGAGGAAGACAAAGTTCCAATGCTGTCCACACTGTGAAGGTCATGATTAGGCATTTCGTCATCCAGAATATCAGTCTCCCTGTCCTTCAGTTTGGTGACTCCATTCATGTGAACTTGAGCTGGCACTATGCGGTGAGTCCCACTGTACTTGCTTTGAGCATCAGTCATATCCTTGGTGGTGCTGACAGAATCCTCCAGACCAAAGCCACTAAGTAGCTGGTCCAGTTCTGCCTTCTCTTGTGGGCTCAGACCACATTTGCTTCCTGGCATACGGTGTTCCTCAGTCTTGTCTGTCCTGATGGAAGCTGTGGAGTGTCCTGAATCACTACCAACGGACAGGGTATGATCACTGTGATCAGGACTGCCAGTCACAAGAGCACCCTGAGCAACACCAGGGAAGTTGCTGTCTGAGGAGCTCTTCTTTCTCACTTTTGCATACAGACTGCCATCAATGGGACCTTGGGTATGCAGCACTGTGGAGAGATAAGTGAAAAGAAAGGGAGAGGTAAGGACAAGGCATTATATAAGGGTTTTGACCAGTGTCATACCACATGAAGTATTGTTAACACTAATAGTATTGTTTACTTTACAACTACAGCAACCACCAATGGCATTATCTTCTTCCATTTTACATTTCAATTTATAACAGTTTTCTAGAATAAAATACAGCATGTCATTTAAAGCTCAAGATCAAATATAATTCACTCTTTCTATGCTGTTTTGAATGCATATTTATGGCTCCGCAAACTCCTCATATTAATTTGAAGAATCACACTATTGCAGTGCTAGAAATTTGAGAGGAAGCTACTATGCATTCCATTCAGAGCAAGAATGGTAGGAACCTACCAGGAATACTTGCCTTCAATATATACATTATACTAGTTCATCCATTTCTATTTGACAGTCTAACTACACTATGAAGAATCACCTTCTCCCTTTCTTGGTGGTGCAAGGAAGAAACAAGCTTTCAATCAGAGCTGCAGTCCTTGGAATATATATAAGGCCTCTTCACAAAGGATGCACAAGTAAGTATTAGAGTATGAAATCTCCACATGTGTAAAGGATCTAGCGTGTGTTTCATGGTTTTGTTTCAAAAAAGGACTAATGAACTCAAGTAGATGGCTCCACTGAAGCAACTATATTGACTATGATCCCAGAACTGTTACTGGTATCTGTAAACCCTGCTGCTTCTTGCTATCTCAAGACATGCATCCTGTATTTTTATTCTGATCTACTGATTTTCTTTCACGCTGCAGCCATCATTATTTCTGTTCAATAACCAACAAAAAATGAATGCAAAACATACGGCAGAAAGTCAAGAGAATCAAAAGTTAAAGACTCAAATCTCGGCCTCAGAATTGTCTCCTACCTACATACCTCTACATGTGTTATCACACATGTAATATTTTAGATACTATGCTTTATTGGAAATAGAAATCATATAAAATATATACTCAACAGTAACAGACTTCTTCATGCTGTGATTTCTCATAAGCTGTCACTTCTAGGACAACGAAGCACACTTGGCGCTTCGTGTGGAAGTACTGAGTAACTATTTGGTGATGCTTTTCTGCGTGCTTAGTTTTGAGTTTAAAAACTAGAAAAGAAACTAATAAAAAAACCTGCTTTGTTTGGAGTAATTGAATGTCCTGACACAACACAGACTTGAAGAGGTTACAGATCTGAACTGGAACACAGTTAAGTAAATACTGAATTAATATACTTAAATTATTACAAAGTCTTCTTGTCTGACTTTTCTCCTAGGCACAGTGCTGTAAACCCTTCAGACAGGCTAGTCAGTCATAAATACCTCACACCAGATCAAACATTCCAGCATGCACATTTGGTTCTCCTTGCAAAAATATTAAGTGCAAAAAACCTGCCAAATTCTTAAGTACAGCTATGGAAGCAATGGAAAATCTTTTGTGTATTTCCCTCTGTTAGCCTTCCCTGTACCATCACACAGTACCATCCAAGCATAGTGACAGCAGTACAAGTAAGAGGATGGACAGACTGCCAGAGGACTACTGACCCGAGTGTTTTCCACATGTGCACTCTGTAAGATTAAGAGAAAATCCTGTCCAGTACTTCAACCCTAATACAAAATTATCAGATTTATTCTGCATGTTGCCTGGAACACTAAGCAACCACAAACTATTTGGGGGTCTTCTGACTGTGAACTGTACAGCTTCCATTCCAAAGAACAGATGCGAGTTCAGCTTATTAAAAACTCATTTAGGGGGAAGAAGAAAAAAAAGAGCAAAAACCATTAACAGAAAATGGAATACAAAGAAACCTACAGCCACATAATTGGATTATAAATATCAAGAATTATTCATCCCCCCTCTTAATGTTTCCACCTGAAACAAAGAAAGCTTTTTTTAGAAAGCTGGGATTTTTTCTCTTTAATCTGTATAATAATGCTACACACAAATTGGAAAATGTACAAAAATAATTTCTCAATTCATTTTTAATGGGGTTAAGAATTAGCCCCATTCAGTGTAAATATGAATACAGCTTTCAGAAGATAGGGGCTTAGTTGCTTATGATCATTTTTTGCTGTTTACCTATTAAGTATGCTAACTAAAGCAGGTGCTTCCTTCCATTAGATTTCAGACTAGATACAACAACTTTACAATATTCAGGACTTTGTTGGGATTTTGCTTTTTTCAAATTCTGACTATTTTGCATTTTTTAGGGACTGTTTTTCTTCATACTGCATTTATGTGTTAGTACAAAGCTTAGCCTTAAACTACTTCAGTATTCTGAGATATCTTTTAAGTAACTTTAAAAGTATCTTTTTCTGATAAATGGTGAAGCTAAATAGCTGGGTTTGAACTCTCAAATTATCCCATTGTTAAAACATTTAATTAATTACCACTAAAAATCCCAGTTTTAATCTGAGCTATACTTTGTAGCAAACACTGAGATTGTAAAAAGTTTCATGCTTCTCTGAATGGTTAGCATTACCTGATAAGCATCAAAGAAGGAAGTGGGAATGCTTTGGGCAAGTAAATCAGATGAAAGAAAAAAATTCTGCTAGAGGAATTTCCCCCTCCCCTAACCTGTCATGTAGATGAATGAAAATATCTTTTTTGCAAACAATTTTCAAAAATTACTTAAAAGCACAGATGTCTACTACACTGAAGAATGACATGTGCACCCCTTAGAAGCCTGATTGATAAAGAGATACTGGTGGGAACAAGAGTCTTTGTGGGACTTCTCATAGGGTTTGGCTCAGAATGGTCCCCCCCCAAAAAAATGGTTAGAACAGAGGCAGCAAACTTAAGAGACTGAAAGGTTCATAGCCAGGAGAAAAAAGCTTACACACATGAGTCTGTATACGGAAACAACTGGTCTGAGGCTTCAGCAGTAACCATGTTTTGGCTACAACATGGCAACTGTTAAAAATAAAATCTCCGAAATTAGAAGTTTTTCTAAAATTACTAGAGCCACTTTATATAAGCAACCGACAACTGTGAGTTGTCCAGGCTTCCCAATTATTACATATGCAAACGAATCGCACAAATCTTCGGAACTGAACACCATGGCTGCAGGGATTACGACTGCACAATAACATCTCCATGAAATATTCTGTTACCGTAAAACTGGCAATTAGGTTTTGTGGCACTCAGTGTCTCACCCTACTAGATTGCTAGTATGCAGAATGCCAGATTAAAAAGCTTGAACATCTGTGAACGTGAGTACTACCTTACTCAGTGTCAGCCTAAAACTGTTCTTAACCAAGAAAACCACTCACTAAGAACAAAGTCATAATTAAATAAACCAACATCTTATATTTTATGCATGCTGCATTGTTATCTGATAAACGTAAATTATTTAAATTGGAAGGATATGCATATATATGAGAGCAGAACCAAGAACTCAACATGACTAAACGTGCAAGCAGTTTACCAGGATTCCCAGTCCTGCATGAACCATTTAAAGTGAACATTGAGCTATATAAAAAAGAAATTTAAGCTGCATAAGAAAAATCTAATCAGTAAAGTGTGGGAACTAGATGTCTTACTTCAGTATCTATATCTGAAAGTCCAGTCCACTTCCAAGTTTCAAATATCTCTAAGGCAATTTCTTAAAGCAGTGGCTTCCCAAACAGAGGTCACACTGGTCACAAGTAGGACGGTGAGCCTGATAGACATTACTTTTGATATTTATGCTAGAGCTCAAGGAGTCATATTATGTTATCTGTCTACAAGCGAAGTGAGAAAGAGAAAAGTTTGGAACCTGCTGATTTTTGGCTCTGAATTTAAATATCAATATAATATTGTTAGATTTCACAAGGAAATACCTGTGACTGTAGATCAAAACAATTTACTTGCAACTAGACATTTTGCTCTAGTAGACAGCAGTCTTTTTAGGAACGGAAAAATTATCACTGCATTAGAAACAGATAGGAAAGAATGAGACTTGCAGCAAAACAAAAATCTAGATGTTCTGTGGAGTCTCTCAGCAGGGCTGTTCTTGATCTGTTCATCCCTCCAGCCTGCATTGATATCAGGGCATGTCCCGACCCAGGTCCAGCATCTTGCAGTTGGTCTTATTAAATTATAAACTACACATATAAAAACTATATATAAATCATAGATATAAAAACTATATATATATAGTTTATTTTTTTCATAAAACTAGGACAAACGAACTACTCAAATACTATAAACCTCCACAATACAAGATTTTGAAGCTGTTCTTATGTAACACCTTCTTTTCATATGCTACCTTTTTCTTAATCAGCATTTTAGAATATGACTGCACCAGGACTTCTGGACTTCACTTTACCCTGGTCTTCATCCATATTTTTTAAAAAAAAAGTGATAACCAACTTAATTGCAAAAGTTAATCTATGCATATAGGTAGGGGGAAATTTTGAACAAAGAAAGTGAGACAATATAGCAGTGCACATTTCATTCTGTGCACCTTGCTAAGTGACGGTACCACAGAGCATTCAATACCTCCTCTCCACGCACAACTCAATCCCTGCTTTTTTTCTTTTTTCAAGGAAGCAACACTCTGTAAAATGCAGGAGTAACACAGCTGTCAAAAACCAAGGAAAGTTCACAATGGAGATCTAAGTAATGCTGGAATTTGGTTAACCAAATCAAAGGGACCCACATTCTTTCAACCTAACTGCTCTTCCCAGGAGCTGTTCGAACTCTCTGACCTGCCCAGGCTCAAGCCCAATTACACCTTCTCCTCCCCCCCAATGTTAGGGACTCTCTTATAAATGAAAACCTCAGAGCAAAGGGTACGTGTGTATTTTTATTCCTCTACCTAATACACAAAGAGCAACTTATTCAAAAATTAGGACCTGAAATACTAACACATACCAAATTTAGTGGCACCCTTCCAAGTCTGAGTTTTCCTGGCACTTCCCTCCTTAAAATCCAAATATACAAAGGCAGGCTTGTGAATTAAAAATAATATTTCAGTCTTTCGGTATTTTGACTTGTCCCCACAGCTACCCTCTGCCCACTCACCACTTGGGAAAACACATTCAAGTGAAAGCCAGTGAGGTAAACTCATATACCACAAATTCAGCTAGAGCAGTTCTGATCCAGTCCACCTGAACAAAAACAGGATGGCTGCTAATACGCAAACTTTTGCAAACTCTACCCTTGTTCATGTTGCAGCAGGAAACATTACAGAACATCTGGATTATTTTTTTCAACCTCATAAATAAATATTTTTACCTTCAGGCAAACCTGGACAAGTCCAGAGCTGCATTCCTTCAAAGTTAAATCTTTTTTTGTGTGCTTTCCTTTCCTTTCTCCCTCCCTAACAAAGACAAGCTTTCATTCCTTGCAAGCTTTTCCTGTATATTTCCTGTAAAAATCCATACAGAAATACATATGGTTTGTATTTCCAGCTCTCGAACAAAGCTTCTTACTTCTTTACTAGGCACAATCAAGAACTTTCTGCAATAGTCAATCAGTAGCTCATTTAAATCAACTAATATTCTTTAAGCAAAACTGTGCATAGAGGAAAGCCAAAGTTAGGGTAAACCCCCTAGCTTTAAAAGGCCAGAAATGCCTCTACTCCTGCTGTTTGAGCTGCAGCTGCTGTTCCTGCTCCTGGAGGTAAATGGTCTTGCCAAAGAAGCATGAGACTTGTATCAGCCAGAAAAAGCAAATGAAAATGTAAACACAAGGGAGGACAATCAAGTTCAATGAAATGTGAACTACTGCAGGCAAGGAGAAATGGAAATGTGTCGGCTAAAAAAGTAATTCAGTCTACAAGCTATTTCCTTACAATGGTTCTTTTCACAGACTGCTTCAATATCCAAATGAAGCTGAGTGAGTTTTTGGCATCTTTTTTCCTAAAACAAACAGATGCTAGAAAAACTTCTCCTGCACTGAACTGCTCTCAAGCTCCCAGACCCCAGCAGGCTTTGCCTTCTCTGTCTTTGGGATGACTCACCTCAAACTAGGGGGGAGTGAATCTCTTAGTTCCTCCTTTAATAACAGCTGTGTCTCACCACACAGCAGCTCACAAAATGTTGCTCTAAACGTTATTCCAAATGTACACATGCATCACCACCAGGCAGCTGTGGCCAACGTTCATTTTCTATTTCAGGGACTGTCAGCACTTTAATGACCTCTCAGTTGAACAATGGATAAAAGTGGCTCTTGTATCCTCAAGAGAAATCTGCCTGTTCATTGTTAATGTAAGAGTTAAAAGTTCAAACTTCATTGACAAAGCACACACTTATTGGTTCAAGTGCTTCTGTTCTTGCAAATCAGTAAATGGCTGCACATGAAACAAGTCAGAACTACGCTGGCAGTACTTTCCGAGAACCACAGAACCGGCTCTCTCCTTTGGGATGATGCAAAAATGCTTTTAAGCTGGGAACCGCCTGCATCTGCCTTGAAGATATGAAAAGAAACAAAAATGTGTATTAAAAACACTTGATGAAAAACCATGAGTTTCACTTAAGACACAAATCTGGGTTCTCTGGGAGGAAAGAAAACCAGCTATTTCCCTTGCTTCAATTACAGGCCTCTTTTTCTCCTTCATAAGCCTGAATCGCATGTACATGCTGATGATTTCAGACTATTAACATTCTGCATGCTTGAATACAGGCTGAGGCTCAACACTGACACCTGCAGTTAGACAGATTACTAGAAGAAACATAACAGCATCTCTGTATAAATTAATTCATCCTACAGATAGTTTACCTGCAACAGATTCACTCAGGCAGTCACCATGTTGCTCAAATATCATTGTTCTAGATACAGAACAATACTGGTGCTCTTAATGGTGCTTCATCACAAGAATGCTTTGGAATAACCACTGGTTAAACCTATCCATGGATGTGTTTAGAAAGATGTTCTCATACCATATCACTTAACTGTTTTTGCTGATGCTTCTGCTGTTATCAGTTCCAGGCTTTCCGAGACACATCACCCTTTGCAGTACTAGGTACTTCTGGCTGCATATTCCCACCTCTGAGGGCTATCAGGTATAGAAGATTTAAATTCTGTAAGTGAGGCTACAAGATACACCTCTTCAAAGCTTTTATGCTGCAAGTACAGATGATACCTGAATTGGTGGAGAGTTGCATTTAATGCAGGTCTTGATTTGGTAAATTACAAGGCTGTGAGATCAATTCCTAGTTCATAAATATGCATCTGGCAATCCTTTATTTTTTAAGAGCTTTTAGAAAATTATAATTTGAGGATAACAGAATGGATTGGAACAGAAGGAAAAAGGTATGAAGCCATCTTCTGTCCAAGACATTCAAGTAACGGCTGATATTCATATATGCATTACATTTTGAAAAGACCTAGTTTTCCAAAATGAAAGAGCAGTAGCAAACTCATCGGGAATATGTTTGATTTGCTGTCCTTCTTAAGTCCCTGACTGTAACAGAAAATAAAGGAGGCTGAAGAAAACAAGGCATGTATTACAAAAAAACAAAAAGTGAAAAAATACTATGAAAGGAAACAAACTGAGGGGAATTGTTAGCAAGATGCTAACAGGCAGGACACACAGGCTTACATGAGGTCCCTAAACCCTGAATGTCTTGAGAAGCAAAAAAGAGAACATCCAAAACCCCACAAAATCTTTATGTTGGGCAAAAGTTAACGTGTGTAGGAATAGTTGTGCTTTTGGGAGAATTTGTAACGGGAAAGCCAGAAACTCGTTTTCGTTTAAGAAGCCTGCAAAGTGCCTTCTCAAGAGGGTTAGATGGGCTTTTTCCCCTCTGCAGTCCAGAGGGGGTTGCAGAGAGAGCTGTGTTCTCTCCCTCACTGCTACGCCGGAGAGAGACAACCCTAACAGACATGTACAAAAGGCGGAGTGAGGGGGCTGTTGGGAGAAACAGAGAGGGTAAAAGGGCCCTGGAGAGGGCATCTTCCAGGGCTCAAAGTTGCCTCTTTTTTCCCTGGGGCCCTTTGCTTAAATAGCACTGTCAGGTATTTGTAAGTTTCTCATGTTCTGCACTTCTAAATAAACTTGAATTCTTTCCACTGCCTTGGCATTTCTGAGGATAGCTGTGTATCCTATTTACACGTGTATTTCCCAAACGTTCAAAAGGATCACACTTGTACTTTAATGGTTTCACAGGTACACTAGAGCAAGAAAATGTGCTTCACAAAGCACAAGCTTCTAGACCAGAGGTTGGCCGCTGTCCAGCCTGTATGGAACAGAGGCAGAGCCAGCCAGCACAGACTCACCCTTAGAATACCACTGCAATACAACATGCCACTTTTGCCCACCTGGGATCAGAAGAAAATAATACTTGTGCCATGATCCAAATGGCACAGAACAAAGAACAGACTGCTACATTTACTACTGCAATGCAATATATAGAACCTATTGTGTCATTTTGATTCTACTTCTGCAAACTTTTCTCAGTCATTTTAAGCAAAGACTTAACTTGAAGTACCTTGTGCTTCGATAATCAGTAAAAGAACAAGAAAACATCATGGTGTAGGAAATAAATAAGGCGGTTTTATTACAAGCAGGGGTTTCCACAGTTACCTTGTGTAAAAATACCTGGAGGTCACTTTGTTTGGAGAGTTAGGGAGCCATTTTGCGGTCAAGGACTGGTGTGCTGCTACAGTTCCTTACAGTTTACAGTTCTGCTTACAGTTACCTACAGTTAGGGTGTGAAGGTGGCCAGAAAAGCATGTCAGGCAGTGAGGCCACTCTGGGCTAACTACCAGGGGACCACGCGGCCGGGGCAGGGAAACAACATGATAGGTCGGTTAAGACAATCAATGGACTGCTCCAGAAAGCAATGGAAGGTGCAGGCCAGCCCTGAAGGACCCAGCTGAATCCCAGAAGACGACTATATCATAGAATCATAGAATCAGCTGGGTTGGAAAGGACCTCTGAGATCATCAGATCCAACCCTTGATCCACTACCACCACAGTTACTAGACTATGGCACTAAGTGCCACATCCAGTCTCTTCTTACACACCTCCAGGGACAGAGAATCCACCACCTCCCTGGGCAGCCCATTCCAATGTCTGATCACCCTCTTTGTAGAAAATTTCTGCCCTGGCAGAGCTTAAGACCATGCCCTCTTGTCTTACTGATAGTTGCCTGAGAAAAGAGACCAACCCCCACCTGGCTACAACCTCCTCTCAGGGAGTTGTAGAGGGTGATGAGGTCACCCCTGGCCCAGCCATCCAGCCAGTTCCTGACCCAGCACAGAGTGCCCCTGTCCAAGCCATGGGCTGCAGCTTTTCCAGGAGTATATTATGGGAGACAGTGTCAAAGGCTTTGCTGAAGTCCAGATAGACACATCCACAGCCTTCCCCTCATCCACCAGGTGGGTCACCTGATCATAAAAGGAGATCAGGTTGGTCAGACAGGACCTGCCCCTCCTAAACCTGTACTGGGGCCATCTAAAAGGTTAACGTAATTAATTTACTCCTTCTGTTAAGTATGGAATGTGTAATTTCACAGTATTGCCATTATTAATAGAATTGCTCCACCACCCTATGGCACCTTCAATAAACTTATCTTTAGGTGTTTCTAAACAGGTCCACATATCAAAAAGGGACGTTAAGGCACAGATACATTTAGCAGAGCTCTTTGATTTCCTAATCCGCTAGTTGAACTTAAGAGTTTTGCACTGGGACTCAAGAGACTTGTGAGTTATTTTCAAGTATTACAGCAATAGTAGAAGCAATATATAGTAAGTTTATGTGATGATAATTATAGCATTTACTTTTCTCAAAAGAAAAAAGTACTTGATGATCTACACATGCTCAATACAAGCAATACTAATATAATAAGTGTATTTAGTGGACAATTTATATTGTACCTAAATGACTTAGAAACAAAAGTTCTTCATACAAAGAATATCTTACGTGTATTTACTGAAAGGGAGACACGGGACATCTTGACACCAGAAACCTATGATAAGCTTCAGAAGTTGGGCAAGTCTCTCAAATGGGTAACAGATTAGGAAACATTCTTCAGTGTCTAGAGTAAGATAGAGAAACAATATCTAGCCCGTACTACTTGAGAGACAGCTCACTGCTCTGGGCCATCTCAGAAATAACAGAGATTAAGGCTTACGCTTCTATATGCGACAGACTCCAAGAACAGAGAGAATACAAACAAAAGAGCTGTAATAATGCAACTTTTACTTTCACAGCTGGAGAGAGGTGTCCACAACAAGGAGGCCTGGGTTCTGACAGAAAAACTTGCCTCTGCTTACTAGAACTTGACTCCTTCTATTCAGTCTGGAAGGAATTTGAACAAGCTGCTCTCCCCTTCAATATTCAGATACTGCCCATATTTGGAAGCAGAATCTGGAGGAGGCAGGATCAATAAGCAGGCAGACCTAAAGTCTGCCCCCTCTCTCACTTTCCCCTTATTGCTTAGGAGTCTGATCCAAAGCTCTCTGATGTCCAGGGAAATCTCTGCAAAGAACTGCAGCCTTAAATAGAAGGAATTACAGATGAACATTTAATGCTTAACAAGTGAAACTGCTGGAGCAAGGGTAGAGACGCCCAGGACAGCTTTCTGGGATCGATCCATGGATAATAATTGTACTGTCTTTAGCAAAGCTTCACTTGCAACTACCAGGTACCACTAAAAAACTAATAAAGCACTAGAGCTGACTGTGCTAATGGCTACTACTGTTATTGGTACAGCTAAAATTCTGCTGTTGGTCACTTAAAAAGAATATTATCTCCTGGTTGGGAGGAATTTATTCAACCACATTTTACTAGCGGAAGGACACTTATGGAGTGCTATGCTTCACTTTGTACAAACGATGGGATATAACAGGTAGCTCTTCAAAACTGAGATGCTAAAGTATAAAGTTGTGGAACTAGTATTTTATGATGCTCTTTTCTCAAGTCAAGAAAAAACCCGGCAGCACATATATTAAGTGGTTATGTAAGTACTAACGCCTTGAAAACACATGCAAAGGGGAAAAAACCCTCTCTACAGTTCACTCAAGAGAGCCACTATTTGCAGAAAACGTTTTCTGCAGAAATCTTTCCAGGAAAAGTTCTCAGTTCTTCAGTATCTGCTGTATATATTCAGTGGCAGAAACTTAGCACATATGTTTAATTAACCAGTGTGCCAGACTGAACAAAACAGACAGTTACAGGATAATCCACATAAATCCCAGCATGCCAAATTTGCTGGAAGAGACCTCCTAACAAGTGTCATAGAACCAAGCCTACCTGACCCACCTTCATAACAAGCCACCTTCATAATAAAAAAAACACATTTTGCACAAGCTGTAAGCAGAAATTCATCAGGCCTTTCTAATCACAGAACATGCTTGCCAATGGGCAGAATAGGGTGAACAATGCACCACAAAACTATTAGTCTCCTCATGAAGGGAGTGGTGCAGTGGCTAGCTGAAATCCTGAAGTAGGACCAAGCAGAAGGAGTCAATGGAAAGAAATCTAGCCAAAAAAGGCAAGGTACATGACGTTAAAAGACAAGCTAAAGGGCAGAACAATATGACTTCAGGATTTAGAAAAAAAAAAGATTGCTATTGCTTCATGGTGGCCAAAAAAACCCCCAAGAAAACACCAACCAATTTCTTGCTGTCTCTTGTTTTTTAAGTCTTCCCAGCGATTTGTCATTTGACAATCATAACTAATTTGGCATTGTAACTCATATGCAATGCACATGCAATGGTTTTATGACCTCTAACATCATGTGCAAATGGCACCATGACTGATTATGTCCTCTATTCACATTTTCTTTGGTTACTGGACTCAACACTCACATATATATGATGTGCAAGGTAGTTCAGTGTATGCATGCTTTGGTGCAGACACAGATACAGGACTTAAATGCTTCTCCTTCTGGTCTCACAGAAGTCACAGAACAAACAAGCACCAGATTCTAATTTGCATTTTAGTTTGTTTCCTCCCATTACACTTTTAATCTCCAATGGTTTATTCCCTAGCAACTCAGGTGTTAAAATATATCCAGTAAAAAAATATGTCCCATACCTACACCACCATGAAGTTATTTTTCCTTGTCTAATGAAGCTAAACCAGGTGGGATGCCTTATTGCCTTCACAAGAAAGAAGAGTTGTTCAGGAAGCAGCTGCGGGGAGGAAAGCAACTGTGGCACAGGTTTGCCTTTCAGAACTTTTTATTCAACCTGGTCCACTAAGCAGGTTGTAAGATTTGGCATAGGGGCTTCTACCGTGGTATCTGTACATAGAAGGAGATATTGCTTTGGACATTAGTGTTTAAGTTAACAATATTAACAACCATAGATTGTAGTTGACATGACTAAGAAACAAGCACATGCTAAAAGGTAAATGCAAGCCTGTTCAAAAACCCATATAACCTGGGCAAAGATAGACTTGGTTGAAAAAGCAGCATTTCATGATCCCTAAGATAATGCTAGACACAGTCATGTATGTTGCCTTCCTCCTAGTTTCTACTGTCTTTTTCTGCTGTTCCACTGCAGAGCCAGCAAACAGTTGGCTCTGCAGTAGCTTTGAAAGTAATCAACAGGTCTAACTTGTGCTTCAAATAAACCTGTGCACTGTTCAAGACATTGATACTAGGGGGTGTGGAGGCAAGGGTACCCAGAAATGGAAGTACAGGCAGTCAGAGGCACATGGGAAAAAAACAGGCGCCTAGGGTAAATGCCTAGGAGACCCTGCTTCTGTTCTTCAAACATAAGACTTTCATTATTTAGTTTAGATATAACTCTCTAGCTCTTAGCCAGAGGAACTGTTGGAGGGATTCTGTTTTTATTTAAGTTTAAACTCAGCAGCGCTGAAAAATGGTCCCTACCAAAATCTGTGTCCCAGGGCCCTAAGTAAAACGCACATAATTCCTCACTTCAGACACTGCCTTATCAGTACACTTACGTGTTCGGCTAAAAGGTAAAAAATGGCTTTCAGTGTAACTGGACAGGCCAAGTTCTGGAGCTCAGCTTAGCACTTAAGCAAAAACTAAAGACTTTCAAAGATGTATTCAGTATACCTTAAGAGGTATATTCTATATTCTTTTAAAAGAGCCAAAAAACTCACTTTAAATTAGTAAATCCCTTGAAAGTCTGACCCCTGGCTGCACTTAATGGTTGGCTCCTATCTGACCTATCCAAAATATTACAATAAATTTTTTTTTGGTAACAAAAAAAGAAAAAAAAACAACTAAAAGAAAAACAAAGCAACAACAAACCCCCCAAACAGACCAAAAAAACACCCCAAAAAAACACAAAACAAAAACCCCACATCAAACACAACCAAAAATCCCAAATCCCAAAACACGAAAACAAGAGTCCAGAGCAAATATAGTCCAGAGCAATCTTAGCTTATCAAGCACAATCTTGAAAACACCTGCGTGAACTTACATTTAGTCACTCACATACTGAGCTAACAAAAAATTTAAGCCGCAGTTCTTTTATAATTAATGCTGTATTAATGGAGGAAATGAAAGAGAACTGACTATTGCTGCACACTTAGAAATGAAACCTTGTGATTCTGTGTTTGCATTCAATATTGTTAACACACAAAAGAAACCATTTCATATTTTTTCTTCAACTCATTGTTGCCTTCGTGATTAAGTGGACTAACCAGTTTTACATAACGTATGTTCAAAAAAAAGGAACATCCAGTGCTTCAAGAAATAAAAGACTTAAGCTTCCTCAGAGAAAAATCAATTAAAGGCAGACACTCCAAGGCATTTCAGATACTGTTTCAAGCTGGAAGCATTTTACAGTGTAAATGTTTCTATCTTCTATAGGTGCCTCTATTTTCTCTGACAAATAGATAGAGGGAAATTGTCGGAAGCCACTTTTTCATCCTTACCTTCTATCAAATCTCTTTGTCTCAAAGAATATTGCAGCCAACTGGTGACTACAAGCTGGAATTACCATTTATTCAGTATCAATTTCAGCTTCACTCATCAGAAATGGCATCAAAGCTGCTGTTTTCTTGAGTAGTCATCTGCATTCCTGTTAAGGTACCAAAGCCAAGCAGTTTTGCCTCAGCCCTGGAGTTTTGCAATACTGAAGGGGCCCTCTGGGAAAAACAAGTGTTTAACTACTTGTGAGGACACCTCCCTACTGAATAGCTATTTACTTTGGGTTGAAGAGGAGAAGAAAATTTCAATAAAAGTCAAACATCCCATCTCATCACATGACAGGGATGCATACCAGAATGTTGGCTATTGCCTACACGGAGACACTTCTCAGACACTATTCTTTAAGAAAAGAAAAAGAGCAGGAACAAACCAGTTTATAAATAATTGACAATTTTTGACTGATTGTTGCTGATTACAGTTACAGAAGGCTAGAGAATTTCTAAAGCAACATTCTTGAGATATAGGAATTTGGACTCACTCAGCCTACACTACTTGCCTTAAATTAAAAACATCTTTTTGTTGCCAAAGCTGTTTCTTTTCTAATTATCAAACACCATTAAGCAAGCAAATATAGTTTGCTAGGAAATAAATAGCAAGGTTTTGTTGAAAAAGACACTTAAGTTCCTGCCTTATAAATTACTTAAAAGTAATTCTCTTGTCAATTTAAGCAATTTTAAACAGTGCACATGTGCTTTTCTTTCCACAGATTGTAGAGCTGGAAGACAAAAGACTGCAGAGGGATTTAGCGGTTGTTAAAATAAGCAATATGTCTTAAAATGGAACACTGAACAAGAACCAGGTGCATTTCTGCTGCCAATCCACTGAATTCAAACACTATTTTGGCAAACAGTAAACTCTGGGTTTCCCAGTTTTCTTCATTTAAAACCAAATAAATCCTGTATCTCAACCAACTGAATGTTGCAAACACAAATGGCATGCTCTCTCTAGAATAATTTTAACCTGCTACCATGATTACTATTATATAATTAAATAATTTAAATTAATTTCTGCTCTTCGGCAATATGTTTAATTATTATTTTAATATCTTTTTATTTTAATATTTTTTAATCTGATTTTATTTTTAGAACACCTCAGAGCATAGGCTTGTACCAGGATCCACCAGTGGGTTCTGCACAAACTGATGGTTTCCATCTTCCAAAAGAAGACTTGCACTTTGAGCAGGAGGGAAGTGTTTAACAACAGCATCTCTTACACACTATGCCAGTAATGCTGAAAATTATCACTGAGAACTAAAAAGAACCCTCAACAAAAGAGAAAAACCTTTACCGTATACCTCATCCCTCTGGTTGAGGGGGAGCTTTTTTCAAAATAATTTGTCATTTGGTAATGGAGATTTTGGTATTAGAAGACACTTCCTTCAGAATATTAAGAATGAAGGACAAGGAACTGAATTCAGATAGCAAACTGTCCATAGCCTGGCTATATTCAACACATGTACACAACCTTATTAACAAAGGGTTCAAGATCATTTAAAGGCAACTGCTTCTGTCTGTAATCCTGTATCATGCCAGCAAACCAAGAGACCTTGGGCACATTTTTCTTTTATCATGTCCTTTTGTCTTTTTTTCTTTTGGTAACAAGGCCAAACAGTTGTATGATTTCAGAAGACACATGCTGCTTTCCTGTTCGCTTCTAAGTTTTTTATTTAAACACATCAGCTTGAAAATAGCTAACCCACACACAGTATACCTAGAAAGCAAATCCTGTTTGCTTCACAAGGTTCCATTGTAGCCTTCCTGACCACTTTGGTAAGAAATTTCATAGGCCTACATTTTTTAAATTAACAAAAAGGTGTATAACTGTAATATAGGAATTATCTGTCACAGTAACATCTCATACAATCCCTACTGAAATCTGGTGGGAAAACAGGCCCAAGTAAAACCATGAAGACCAGTTCCTACACAAAGCTAGGAGTTTAACTTAATGTGAAATAGATCTGAAACAGGCACTCTGTACGAGACTTCCCTGATCCTTAAACAGACTACCACTGTTATGCACTTTCAAATGCACCTCATTTTGCACCTTAATCTTTTCTGAAGTACAGAAAAGATTCTCTCTTAGCCTTCAGGATTGTCGCTAAAGGCTTCAGATTTGAAGGCTTTTAACTTAGATCACTTTCTGAACGTGAAGTCAGCCTGTTCTCTTAGTGGTCTCTCACCTGTGGTGAAAACTAGGACTCAATACACCTTTTTAACGTACAAGCAAGATACTAAACATCTGCACAAACCATAAAGAGAAGCCTGCCCCAGTATTTAGAACTCTTACATAGAGGATGACTAAACTCCACTATACTACCTCAAGAATCAGACTAAGCTTAAATTTGTGCTAAGTATAGACCTCATCCTTAAGAGAAAAATACAGTTGTCCCCTGTGTGCTTTAGCCCCTCAGTTTCTTCTGCCCATCTTATGCAGAGCCAAATGCTCTGCCTGCAATTCCACTGTTGAATATCAGAGGGTAACAGCCTGCTTCCTAAATGCTTACCTGAGAAGAGAATAACTGGATACATCTCATATTCTTACGGTATATTTTCTAGCTCGACTTGAGTGATTTCTTTGCAGACGCACAATGAACTCAGTATCTATGCTAAAACAGATTTCTGTTCTATCTCAGGTAATTAGAAATGTATCATGCACACAAATTAGATATAAAACCCTTTAATGGCACATATGACTCGTGAACAACAGGCAAAGAAGCTAATAGTACTTGTGAATGGTCTCTGATCAACTCTTCTAGAAGACATGAGCAGCATACAGTTCTGTATCTTCCAACAGAGTGCTGCCCGGACACTCACCTCTGCTTTCAACTCTCTGTACTGATGTAGTTACCTACAATGTAACGCATGAGGATGGGAAAGTCAAATCCATCTAGCCAATCAATCTCAGCAATTAGAAAATATTCGATATCAATGCATTGCTTGCTCAGGGCAAAGGAAAGGGGAAAGGATGGCAGGTGGAGGGAGGAAAAGTAATCACAAATGATATGGAAACATCCTGGGTAGAAATTAAGACATCACCTCCAGTCAAGATTCACTCTCTCTCATGTTACTCCTTCTACACTACACAGTCTTTTCCAACTATAAACGCTCTGATGACTCCCTGTGGAGTCATCTCCTACCTGCCCCATGTAACAGCACCAAATGACTCTTCTCTTTACACTCCCTATATTCCTCTAGTTTTCTGCAGATTGGAGTCTGCTGTGCATTAGGAAATGCTCCTGTATGAGAATGAGGCAGTAAAAAAAAAGTCAAGCTACAAGTATGACTTTGTCCCTAAAACCCTCACTGATGTGGTCCTCAGATGGCCAATGTTGAATTCAGATTATAAAAAGCAACCAAAACATCCTAGAGATCAGCTAATTAAGTATCCTAGC
Source organism: Pseudotriccus pelzelni (assembly GCA_035584735.1). Lineage (NCBI taxonomy): Eukaryota > Metazoa > Chordata > Aves > Passeriformes > Tyrannidae > Pseudotriccus > Pseudotriccus pelzelni. The sequence goes on along the minus strand of JAWMRA010000078.1, from coordinate 54,644,845 downwards.
TTTGTCTCTCAGTTCATAACAGGAGAGTTGTAAAAACCCAGACTTTGGCGTTTCAATACCTTGTCTCATGTTTTTACTTGCAACAGTGTAAGGCTTGCATGTGTGCTGAGGTTTGCAGACACAGGTGTGACATTCTGAGTCCTTACACGGAAACTATATCCATTAAAAGCACGGCATTCACTCAAGCAAAACATTCGAAAATCATCCACACTGGAGTCAAAATCTGAAGGCAGTTACTGGAGCTTTTCATCTTCTACATGTGTCAGCAGATAACAGAAAAAAAAAAAAATCTAAGAAATAAAAGGGCAATGTCGAAACAGATAAATTTACAAGGGGCAATATGCAAATAGGCACATCCTTTGTTGTTTGTTAGTCCACAACAGTCTAGAGTACCTTCTGCAAAACTCCAGATAACATAGAAAGCAAAAGCTAGAAACTCACCATATCATTTTGTTGTTCTTAAAATTCTATGTTAATATTCCAACTACCAACTTTAGGACAAAAAAAGAAGTCTTTAGGCAAATTTACAAGTAATAAGGTAACTCGAATCAATGAGTTGTTTCTCAGTCTAATTCCATGCATTGACAAGAATCTCTCTTAAGGACTACTGTTTTCTTTCCTAAATTAGGGCCACTAACACTTAATAGGTAAGATTAGTCAGCTACTTAACACATCAGTAAAGTGGCATTAGCTTCAAGCAAATGCGATCTCCCTTCTCCTTCCAAACAATCTAGAACAGTTGCAAAAGGTTGCTCCATTGGTCTCATGTGACCAAATACTCACCTTCCCCATCAGGGCTCATATTTTCATAAGAATCCCAGCGTATTAGTGGGTCTGAAGTATTGTAATCAACTATTACTCCATGATCATTCTGAAGGTGTTCACATCCTGAAAAATAACCATGTGTTTGAGACCAAAAATTATCACAGTCACATTTGTAATGATATACACACACAGATGTACGTATGTGGCCTTCTGACAAATTTGCTCCCGAAATGGCAATATCATATTCTGAAATGTAAGAAGCAGCAATAGGGGAAGAAAGGTTAAATATAACAGTTTAAAAAAAGCTTAATTTACAGTTCAAGCAGAGAATTTTATCTTGAACTTCTCGATTATGATGTAGTCTGATAATCTGGATCAACTCCTAAACGCAACTAACACAGATAACCCACCCAGTTGTGCACAACAAAACAAAGAGAGAAGAAAACCACAAAAAGAGATGGTACTAAAGGAATTATAAAATTAGACTTTTTTTTACAGCTCATTATTTTGATACCAGGCAACTCATCATTAGAGATGAATAGGGAGAGCTGAAAACTGTGACTCTGTGTCCTTTTCACTTCCCCAAGGTGCCAGTTCTGCAGAACCTGAGACTGGGCAGCTTGCCTTCAATGTGTTTTGCTGTTTTAAAGTGTGCTCTGCAAAATGTACCTGGAATTTTCAGCAGTAACCCATATTTTTGTGCCCGTACCATGTCCAGTTTCAAGCTACAGAATACAATATATGAATGAAGTGAAGCAAGTTCAGGGGAGCATGACCAGGGGGGTCAGGACTGAAAGACTCTCCCTGTGGGGAAAGACTGAGGGATCAGGGCTTCTTCAGTCTGAAAATGAGATGGTCTTGACAGGGACCTGACAGCAGCCCCTGCAAGGCCATGGAGGAGGCAGAGCCAGGTGGAAGCAAGGCAGAAGGGCAATAAGGAACAGGCAAAATTTGTATCTAGATAAGTTTAGAGTCAATATAAGGAAAAATAAATCCACTGTTAGGACAGCTGGACATTGGAATAGCCCACCCATTCAGGCTGTGATGTCTCCACCCTTGAAGGTTGTCACAATTTGACTGGACAAAGCTCTGGACAACCTGGCCCAATCTCACAGGAGGATGGTCTAGAGATACCCTGTAGTTATCCTATAATCCTGTAATACTTCCAGATGTGGAAAAGTCATTTTGCAGAAATTGTAAATAAATATTTCAAGGTGAGCTCTTCTTCTTAACCAGCTAATCCTTTAGACAGCAACTGAACACAAATATCCAATTACTTAGAACATTACTTTCCAACAGCTTGAAGCCTACTAAAAAGGCAACACCTCTCATTTGCCATCTAAGGAAGGGAAACTTGAAAAGATTTTGGTCCTTTTTTAAACATGTCAGCTGGCCTCTCTTCAAGCATTTACTATCCAGAAATGTTTAGAACAAGCTAAACAAATTTATTCATAAAACTGTTTTTCTTACATGGCTTTCCAACAGGCTAAGTGAGATCTTTGTGTTCATTTGGACAAAATCCAACTTCTTACTGGCTGCTGCCATAAGTTTCTAAATTATTAAACTAGTGTGGGGAAAAAAAAAAGGAAAACATGCAATTCAAGGACACTGAAAGGGAATATGTATGAAATATACAGTTAAGAGTATTTGGTTTTCATTCAGTCTCGGGCAGAACCCATACTTTTTGGGACACCATAAAATGGCTAAGAACACATTTGTTAACAGAATTAAACTGCAATATAAAGCATGATCTAAAGTTCTTACTGCAGGTCATAATTATCAAATAATCTCAGACATATTATAATAGAATTCTGGAAGCATACAGAACATATCCTATAAGCCAACTACAAAGGAGAGGCATTTGCAAGAAAACTATAGCTGTATCTCTTTATGCTAAACTGAAGACAGTCCAAACTTCAATACTGCAAACATAATCAGTTGTGACAACATCCAAAAAAGGTTATGGAATAGGCCACTCCTGTCTCTCATGCTGGGCCAAGCTACCTATACTATCAATGTTTTATACACATACACTAATATTTTCTACTGTTTGTCAGCAACTGGTCTGGTATAGCTTTAAAACAAAATCTGATCATTCCTAGCTTGATGTAAATGCAGAGTCTTCATTAAATTTTTCAAATTTAAACCAGTAACTATACTGCATATTTTAAAGACAAAATCAAATTTCAGATTTCCTACAAGAGATTTAGAATTTCTTTTAAAATATATATTTTCAGTATTATTATTTTCAAACTAAGCCTATTTTTAGTTCTGTATACTCACCTTGAATTTTTTCTGGAGTTCCTGAAAACACTAATTCCACTTTGCTGTAATCAGGGAAGCGGTCATCTGAAAACAAAGGATATGATTTCAGCAGGCTGTCTTGCAGGAAGGCAGTTCCAAAGCACTCAGAAACCAGGATTATCTATAGCTATCTATACACAGACCCTCATCACTCTTCCCTTCTCACTCGTACCTTAGTGGTTTGCTGTTAAAAATCACATTCTTGGTGTCACATGTTCTTCAGAAAGGACAACGTAAGGGTCAGCTGGGGTTTTGTTTACTTCCAAGAACAGTCAAAAGCAGAAAATATGTCCAGTTCCTAATCCTTTTTCTAGACAGACATGGCTGAGTTTTGCTTTTAAGAACACACCCATGAAAATTAAAACTGTTTCCTATACTGCCTAAACTGCAATACTTGATCACAAAACTTCTATGTTAAATGTGGGACAATGTGCTTGATTTTAGCTTGCTAGTAACATAGGGTGAGAGTCACAGTCCTGCATATAAACATAAAAATAAAACCGAAGTTATAATCTTGGAAAATTTTCAAGTGTGTCTAAAAACTTTATCTCCATTTTTGGATATTCTGAAGCATAAGATCTCCATACTCAAGCAGACTACATCACAACCAAAGCATCAGACTTTCTTCATCATCTTATTTCCTTCAGTGGTCACTAGCAGTGTCAGCATTTAAACAAATGTCTATTGTTTTTATAATGTAAGAGAAGGTGATACGGACTATGTAGGAGTATATGAGTATTTTGACAAGTTGACTCACTTGAAAGCTTTTCTTTCTTTACCTGTTTTCTTGTGTTTACCTGTGTTATGTGCTGTAAGTTAAGTGTAAGTTAACTAACACAAAGCAGTCTCCCTAAAAATAAGGAAGGGGAAAAAAACCCAACCAATCATCCTTTCGAAAACGTGTGCTGAAGACGATCATCGCATGCACAGGCACACATCTGCACCCCCACCCACGTACACATCCAACCAACCACAGAAGACAAGTACCTTTGTTGGCATAGTCCAAGTCTTCTTTGCCAAACACCAGGCCATGTCCTTGAATAGCTCCAGTGTGAAACTGAAGGCGAAAAATCACATCACGAGTAGCTGAACGGTATTTTTTGTGATAACATTTCACCTAGAAAGAAAAAGAAACATGTCAGGAGGTATTTTCTTACAAATCTGAACAAACAAGTGTGTATGCATTAGCTGCTCATTAAAGCAGCCACAATGCAATTTAGTGTAGACACCTCTGATGTTGAATCAAGAAGGGTATGCATTATTCAATCCTTTAAAATTACACAGGCCCAAGGCAGGATATTTCTAGATGTGTAAGAAATAATAATCACTGTTTTCATTACTGCGATCAGTAGGTTATATTTCAGAATCACAATACCTGGCAGTACAATATTGAAATGCTGACCTGTATCCAGACTTCTTCACAGTACCAAATTAATGAATTTCAGTACACCCATTTCAAAATAACTGAAGAGTATGAAGAGTTTTTAGAAGCAAGCCTGCAAGCTGATTACATCTATTTTAAGACTTCTAAAAAATCTACTCTAGTAATGACAGGTGTTTTTATGTTACTGCAGGAAGTTGGTAGCAGTTTTGATATCTTGCTTAGAACACAAAGCTCTATAAAAATATCTAGTATCAATTTCAGCAGGTAAAAGTGAAGACAATATTCTCTAACGCCACCTTCTAAGACTAAATCTATGGATATTTTACCAATTAATTCTCTGAGTCAATTGTAATACAAAGCCACTCAGCATTCTTAGAGCAATACATAAAAAATTTTGTCATCTTAGTCACAGGGCTGAAAATTTTATTATATTATCCTGACGATATCAGGTCTTTGTGATAAAGTACACACTAATGAAATGCATTAAAAGACAACAAAAATCACTTTTATTAAAAACAGACTAAGAAAAGTGTCCTAGATAGAAATCACCACACAACTGCAGAGCAGTTATTCAAAATGAAGCAATAGAAGAAAGATGTAGGAGTTTAAGAGGAATACTTCTGGAAGTTGGGATTGAAACATAGTTATGAAATTCTTCTCACTACAGGATTTGAAAAATCTAACACAAGCCGTTGTTCTCTGACCTTCATATAGTAACCCCATGATGTCTTAAATTCCAGAAGTTAATCAGCACTGAGCATATACATGCCACATAGGACAACTTCTGATGTATTTCAGCCCACATACCAGTGATGGTTTATGGTGTTCTCTATGCAAATTACATCTTCCTAATCCTTTGTAAGGGCTGGGAGATTCTCTATGCAAGTAATCATTATTTTATCTGAAAGTGACGAAGTTGGTTGCTTTTTTGTGTTTTTTTTTAAGAGCATCCCCTACAGCATATTGTCAACACCAGATAAAACAGTACTTGCTTCTCATTTTAAGACAGTGCTTTACATGCACCAAAAGAAACAGTGTGTACACTGTGAACATTATGATCCCTGCCTACTGAATGAATCTATTTCCTTTTAGTCCAACACAACTCCCACCATCACTTCACCACTTAAATTACCAAAATAGAAGGTAAATGTAAGTTTGACTGCTTGATTCAAGAATAAATAAATGCTCATTCTCCACTATACTGAGAAACTCTATGTAAATGCAAAACATCATCATAAAGGATGAGAACTGAAAGTTTGCCGAGAAGTGAAAAATAGACAGAAATGGAATTAAAAGAGCCCTGGTGAGAGGCATTAGAACTAACCTCCAAACTGTAGAACTGGTATATTTAAAAGTTGTTTCTCTGTTTTTCAGTGAAAGAAAGAAAGAACAATATTCCAAACTGAATGGGGGAGGGAAGATGAAACAAAGAATCTGATACTAAGGACCCTGTGGTGGTTTAGGAATGGTACCCTCCACTTCAGTA
>JAWMRA010000078.1:54499983-54632839 GCA_035584735.1 Pseudotriccus pelzelni | reverse complement strand
TACTGAGAAACTCTATGTAAATGCAAAACATCATCATAAAGGATGAGAACTGAAAATTTGCCCAAAGTGAAAAATAGACAGAAATGGAATTAAAAGAGCCCTGGTGAGAGGCATTAGAACTAACCTGCAAACTGCAGAACTGGTGTGAAAGTAACTGTGATAATTCCATTTAATCATTTGATGTCAGCGAAAAGAAGCTTGAAAAGAGCTTCTTTAACGTTATATACATTCCCCCACAATTTAATTTTTAAATTACAACATCAGCTTCCTTAGCTGTTCAAACAATCATATTATTTTTAAATGTGGATCACATAAGAGAGTTGCTGAAGATACAGTAAGACTAAATACCTGAACAATACGTTTTACGCTTCAGCTTGTCAAGAGCTGGCTTCGCACAGTTGCTGGATTTACTGAGAATGTAGTGTCTTTTGCGCAATTGTGTTCATAAAAATGCTGGATCAGAGAAGCAGTTCTTCCTCGTTTCTAGTTTCTAATTCAAAGTAACAGCCTTGGATAATCTTTAATTAAGTTTAAGTCAATCTAAGTTAAAATTAAAATTAACTTAGTATAGCTTAAAATTAAATTCACTGAAAATCCGGCCTCTCTTACAACCAGTAATATTGTACATCTATACCCAGATACTGAAAATGTCTTTTAGTGATCAGTATACAATCGTAAGCTTTCAATGAAGTCTAAGTGTAACTCTGAATTCAGACTCCACTCCCTTCTGATGCCATAATCCAGAATTAATGCAAGCCACTATAACATGCTGGAAAATATCTATATGTTTTTTGGTTTTGTTTTTTTAATCATGCACTTCAAGTAGTTAAACCTTCTGGAACTGGAGGTGAAGCACCCTAGAAATTATTATTTGTGTCTGATACCACTGATGTTTTTGCTTACACATAATAAAAAAAATACTCAAAACTGAAGTGAAGCCTTTGTTTAGGAAATATTACTATGCTGAGAAAGACAGTTACTTCCTCAGAATTACCTCAAAAAATAGTATGTGAGAAACAAAGATGATCTCTTTTAAAATGATGCATGCATTACTGAAAAGCTATATGAACTTTTTTCATTCAAAGACACTCATTTGATACTGGATTGATCCCAGACTAATTTTTGTTGTGATATATTCCACTTCCTTAGGCACCAGTCCATCAATAAGTTTGAATTTGAAACTGTCCAAAACCTCCACAGTAAGCCAATTTATAAAAGTATATTTAAAAGTTGTTTCTCTGTTTTTCAGTGAAAGAAAGAAAGAACAATATTCCAAACTGAATGGGGAGGGAAGATGAAACAAAGAATCTGATACTAAGGACCCTGTGGTGGTTTAGGAATGGTACCCTCCACTTCAGTATTCCCACTGAAACACTCCAAACCACACATGGCTTGACGTATCAGCAACAATACTAATGAAAAAACCCCCAAATGATTCACAGGATTGCCCACCCAACCCCAAGAGAGAAGGGAGCTCTTCTCCCCTCCCCAAAAAATGAAGTGAGGTGGTATAGAATAACCTCCAGGTCCTAGCCATGCCCCTCCAGGCTACTGCAAAACTTAACCGTATCCTGGCTGGAACCAAGACAAACCCACTTATATTTAGGTCCAACATTTCTCAAAAGCAGTAAATAAAATAAAAAACCATTGTGAAACCTACTAGGAATAGACCAGGAATGCTTTGTGACAATGCTTCCCCCCACCAGTCATTCCACACGTTGTTTTAGTTTAACAATTTGAAAGGCACAGCAACTATCTTTGCTTTCTCTGGGCTTAACTGTATATGACAATCAAAAAAGAAAGCAGACAGATTTAAAATTATAGTGCTGCAAGGCACTGTATTAGGACATATGAATTGCTTTCTAAATACTGCATGTGCTTGTAGAATCAGAAAGCTTTTGTTGGGTATCACAACTTTGTCAGTCCCAAAACAATTTAAAATTATTTAGGTATTTTCTTTACAGCATACAGTTTTACAATTTTGCATACTGTCTGCCAAATTATAGAACAAACACATTTTAATGCCAAGCTACAAATACTCCCCAAAGTAATCTTCATGAAGAAAATAGCAATACAGGCCTTACTGGACTTGGTAATGCTATGAAATGGGAATGCCGAAAGCAATCATTTCGGCTCCTAAAAAACCTTCTAGTCTGAGTTTTACAAGAATTTTGATTCCCATGAAACTCAAAGATGATGACTGAATTAACTTAATAATGGATTTTGTAGTATCTCCAAGCATTTCCTCAATTAATTTTTTTACAAGAACACAAACCAGGTCAGAGACTGTAAACTAAATGGCACATTAGTAGATTTTTATTCCATACAATTAGCTTACCATAATATCTCCCTTCAAAAGCTGGGCAGGGTCTATAGCAATGCAGATTCGGTTTTGATTTTCTGACCCTATACTACTCAACAGGAGAGAAAAGAAGAATAAAATAGATGATTTAAAGAGACAAAACCACAAAACAAACAAACAACAACAACAAACTCCGAACAACAAGAAGAAAAGACTTTGTACCTCTGCAGTTATGAAAATTAAAACCTAAATTCAAATGTAATGGGAAATGTTTACAACTTACTATATTCCAGAAGTATAAACTGGTTGCATAGCCTGGTATAACTTCAGAAAAGGCCGACAAGCTGAAAAGAAGTCAACAGAAAGATTGTTTTGTAATATTTAGATAGAAGAAAACAACTGCAACGAGGAAGCTTCACGTACATTCAAAGTGGCACACAAGCGGTGCAATGCTGACTGACAAAATTTCCTTCAAAGCAAAATTTGCTTTGATAGATTCACTTTCCCCTAAAAAAGTTTTATTTCATGAAAAATATACTTTTCCCTGATCTCTAGACTAGTTCTGAATTGGATATGAGGAGGTTTTAAAGGATTCTGGAATGGACAGAAACAAATTCTGCAAGAATATAAAATTATTAAGGAAGCAAGGCAATGGCCAAAACAAAACCAAATCCCCCCCCAATATATAAAAACATTTTCAAAATTAAACAAAACATTTATCTACAGTTTTGTTTAAAACCTAATAAGGCCCTTAAATTTCTTACTTGAACAAACAATACCCTGACTTTATTGAAACAATTATTTTAGAAATAAAACCAGACTAAACAACATTGACGGTGAATCATTGCAAATTCATGCTGATTATATTTCAAAAGACCAGTGCTATTTAACTCTTAGATAATCAAAACATAGATTCATAGATTTGTTATAGAATCATAAATCGTTATGGTTGGAAAAAACGTTTAAGTTCATCAAGTCCAACTGCTAGAGTTGGGTTCCTTTACTGCACTCTAGCACAGTATCTTGTTTTGTGACTCTAATTCTGTAAGCATACCAGAGCCAAACAGCTTTTCCACAGAAAATCCAATCTCAAAACAGAGAAGAGATTATATTTACAATTATTTCCTAAACAAGGAGGAAATGACTGTGAAACCTGACAAGGTTCTCAGAGCTTTTGCAGTAACAGGGCTCACAACTGTTCAGAAACTAGGCAGACATGAATAGCATCAACTCTTCATTTAAGAGAGAACAAGAAATCCATTTGACCTGCTCCAATTCTTACTCTTAGGATGTTTCTCTTCTGGTTTCATTACTGGAAATATTTGGATGAATATCAAGAAGATATTAACTCTACTTTGAGATTCATGCAGGCTTTCTCGAAAGCTCCAAAATGAAGCAAGACTTTGATCCTATATGTGAACAGGAAAAGTTGGGTAATTTACCTCCCCCAGCATCTAAGCTTGGGATGCCATGAAGGATTACATAGTGCAGGAAAAGAGGGGTTGCATTCATTTTCACAGCTCCGGATAGAAGGCCACTTAAGAATTGCACGTATCTAGAAATACAAAATTTATCTGAATTAAATAAAAGCAGTAATAGCATTTACACATTGATATTTCTAGATCATGACTAATGAATAGGATTGTTGCATTGCATATACCTCCAAAATAATAATCTTCACAAAACAGCATTAAAAGAGACTATTATTTACCACTTTACTAAATGCATGGCTGTTGCATTACTGTTGTTGATATCTTCATTGTAGTTATTTATTATTTTAGTTATTTACATCACTACTCTAAATAAGAAATCAACTAGAAGATAATAGAAGTCAATTGTTTAGGTACACGTTCCTAGTCGCAACTGTAGGTCTTAAATAGCTTTCACAGCAGAATGATATGGGTTCTACTTCATTTACAGTGAAGTTCACTTCATTAAAATAAGAGCCCCCTGTCAGGAATCTTACCATTATCAGCAATGCAGTCAAATGACAACTTCATAATGAGAAGTTATTCAGCACAAAACAGAGGAAAACTACCATAGCAATGTGAAAATAATTTTAGCTCTGCTATTTAATACCTGGTTTAGCCACAAACTCATGAGCAAATAAACGTAAGTGAACATCACTGAAGTGTACATTAAACAATTTCCTCTTATTTCCTTAAATAACCAAGGGAAATCAGTCTCCTTTAATTTTTCTACTGGATTTAAGTCCCTTTTTCTTCCATGCCTATGAGATGATCATCATTTAACTTTATTCTCAGGAACATATAAAAGAAAGAAAAATCACCTCTTTTTCCCCCTTTATGCACCTATCTCATTAACTGAACTCATGCTGCACAACTAAAGATATTCTGCACAATAACAACAGCTTTACTACCCCAGAATGGGGGGTGTGGTTGTTTAAAATAGGTTTCATTTTATAGAGAGCTAGCAAAGCTCAATTTATTTTGAAATGTTAAGAAAAGCCAACTTTTCTTTTTGGTTCCCTCCTTCAGAAAAGTATTCTGAAAGTATGTGATACATCTCAAAAGCACAACTCTACCAACTGTCACACCTAAACAGCATAGTAAAATGTTTTGTCTGAATGTTCGCTCTCTACCACTACCTGCTTTTAATTATTCCAAAAATCTGACAATTTTTGAAGGCCTTTCCCAAAGCAGTGCATTTAAGAGGCCTATAGGCAGTAGGCTTATTTTTTGAGAAGAGAGTTCAAAGATTTATCCGAAAGGTTTATGAGAAATTTTTTTCATATGAAGAGTCTGTATCTGCATTTCTCCTTCAGGCAAATCTTCAACTGCTTATCTGAGAGTAAGTGTCCATTTTAAGTCTTGTCAGAATGGATTCAGAACAGGAGATCTGGTCTGTAGTTATTTTTCTTGCCACTGTTACAGTATCCAACGAGCAGTGCGGAAAAGCTAAATGGTATTTTTAGGACTGATGCACTTAATGGCCATAATTTATCTTTATCTGGACAAAAGTTACTGGTAAAAAGGTTTCAAAATACAATTAATGGATGTATTTTCATATTTTATCATGTGGAGATCCACCTAAGCTGTATCCATTTATATGTCAACTAGATTTTAACAAGGACAGCACTAATTAATAACCCAGGAACGGTTTCAGAGAAGCAGCATATTAAAAAGGTGATTCAAGCCACTGACTGATCAGAACTGGAACCAAAAAAAAGGATTATAAAATTATCAACAAATATTAGAGTTGGTTTTCTCTGCAACAGGATTACTACCCACTGGCAGGTCAGGCAAAGGTAGGAGAGGCTTCTAGTTATGAAAAGTTTATTTCAAGTCTAATGGAATGTTGTGTTACTATTTTTCAAGTTAAAAATAGCTGTGCACGCCAGAAAATGGGGTCAAAACCTACAGAAAAGTTTTTCTTATTTAGAGATAACAAAACCAAATGCCTTATGCTAGTTGTTACTACTGATTTTTCTGCTTTAATTACTAGCAAAGGCTTATACTTTAAACAACTTCTAAAAAACCTACTCCATACATGTGGATTAATACAAAATTAAATTAATAGTAATTACCAAATCAAATCCAGTTGATATTTTATATTATTTATAAGATTCACTTATATCACAGTTACTCTGATGGGTATCAGTCTCTTCTGGTACTGAATCCTTCATTACCTCTCATCAAAACAAGGTAAATGACAAACCCCCGATCTATTCACTTTCCAAAATGCTTTATTACTTTGAGTCCTAACTCAGCTTTATTTAGACAGACAGAAAAAGTAACACATCCAGACAGACATAATGAATAATGCCTGCTTTGACAAACATTTACTAGCATGGAGAAGGGGCAAATGCCTAATCTGTAGATGCTCTAAACAAGCAGTACTAAGATCTTTATTGCACACTAATCAGCACACGTTCAATATGCACCATTTATGTCACAATGAGTTTATTATTATCTTGGCAGGATCAAGAAACAGATTGTGACATCTCTTTATTAACAAACAATGCAGTAAAAACTCAGATAACAGTGTGGTACAAAAGGCCTTATCTGTCTTGATCTACATGCAAGAACTGAAGGAGAGATCTCATCACTCAAGGAATATTAATATAAGATAAAGTGCTAAGAGCTCAGGAAGCATTGGAGGATCTTATGGAAATAGTCTTCACAAAGCAGAGGAGTAAGGGATGGGAGCAGAAGATAACTATGACATTTCTTATTGATATGAATCAGAAGCAAATTGAATACCTTCTTTGGGATGGCTGCATTAAAGCTGAAACTTTATCATCAAAGAATTTCTTCATAGCAAATCTGTCTAGAGCCTGGTCAGCACTGTCAAAAGAGAGACACGTATATGTTATTTTGCCTTGGTGTTTTCTTGGAAATTCATCAGGTTACTGCTTGAAATACGCAAAAATATTTGAAAGACAAAAAGGAGGAAAGCATGTTTTAAAAAAAGAAACACTTAACTAGCAACTTCAGCACTTTGGACATTGTGAACAACGTTTTTTACACTGACATCTTCCCATTCGACACCTTAGGACAGTTTTCTTCCTGAGGCAAAGCACCTACACCTTTATTCAATTAACTGAATTGCATTCTTCCAACACGAGTATGTTAAAGTCCTAATGCAACGAACTTTGGCAAAGCCAAGCAGCTCAAGTGCCCAAAGAAGGATACTTGCCATAATTTCCTCCCAGTGCCACTGGGGAATTCTCTCTACAAAATACAAATTTATTCTGTTTTTCAAAAAGAACTACAGTATGAGGCTTAGAGGATCATCTAAGCAGTCAACAATTCATTCAGTCTTTGTTTGCTGTGCCCTGAGCCACCAAGGAAAAGACTATTTAAAATAAAAGTGTTTTATGCCTTTTCCAAAAAATTATTTAGAAGTTGCCAATCATCTTGACAGGCTGTAAAGTCAAGCCTTTTCTTTATGGATGTCAAAGATTACATAGCGTGTACTTGACCAAAAACCTTTTTCTCACCTAATACGTCACGTATCTCCATACACCTTCCCCCTACACTACCATTCAGAATTTAGGCAACCCACCCCTAACTGGCCAAAGACTGTGAATACTTTGCATGTTAAAACAGAGTTTACCAACAATTACAAAGTGCTCTGTTTGACCTCATTAAATTGGCACATTATTCCTTCTTAAATGAGACAAATCAGATATTATAAGACATAGCCAAAATAGATTCACATCATTAAGGCTTTTTCATAGAATCATGGAATGGTTTGGTTTCAAAAGGATGGTAAAGATCATCTAGTTCCAACCCTCCTGCTATGGGCAGCGACACCTTTCACTAGACCAGGTTCCTCAAAGCCCCATCCAGCCTGGCCACGAACACTTCCAGGGATAGGGCATCCACAGTTTCTCTGGACTGCCTGCTCCAGCGCCTCACCACCCTCACAGCAAAGAATTTCTTCTTTATAACTGAACTAAATCTACCCTCCTTCAGTCTACAGCCATTCCCCCTTGTCCTGTCACTGCACTACCTTGAAAAAGTCCTACTTCACCCTTCTTGTAGGGCCCCTTTAGGCACTGGAAGCCTGCCAGAAGGTCTCCCTGGAGCCTCCTCTTCTTCAGGTTGACCAACCCCAGCCCTAACCCACTCAGCCTGTCTTTGCAGGAGAGGTGTTAAGCCTAAATTCACTATGCCTAGATTTTTTTGGCATGCTGCCAGAAAACGAACAGTAACAGCAACAATACTAATGGCAGAGAGTACAAGAAAAGAAATGTTATTGTTGATTGAGGAAACCCACAACAAGAGACAATACGCGATCACCTCCTACCACATTAACCCCACTGTTTCCTCTGGCTTGGATCTGGCCTTACCCAGCTGCTCCCTCCAGCCTGGAACCAGCATTACCCAACCATTCCCTCCGGATTGGAACTGGTGCCATCGCACCACTCCCTCCACCGCGCTTTGACCAGAAGGAACCTCTTCTCCCCCGAAGAGACTCCCTTACCCACGCCCCCTCCTAGCTACCGCACAAATTAACACTGCTCTGGACAGAACCAGGAGGTACGTGCATGCTGACAAATCAGGAATTTCATTTGGCGTGAACATCAAAGTCTTCTGAGTACCATTTCTGACAGAGTAGCTGGCACCCTCGACAGCTGCAACCACAGTAATTTTCTGCCAGGTGCCACCTTTAAGGATGACGTAATATTGCAACACTGAGATCACACCACAGTACTGTACTACCCTTACTTGATGGATTTTGTCATTCACAACACTTCTCAACAAAATATTGTGAAATTGGGGCAATTGTTGAATATTTTCAAGTAGTGATTCAAGTATTCTTTTCAGCACATATTGGTGCATACAATCCATCTAGCTTCCTGGTCTATAATGACCTCTCAACAGGACTTATCCTTGTGAACACAGACTGTTTTCTGAGATTCTCATTTTAGTGAAATCCATGAGTAATTTGCCATCAACCTCTACTGATTTAAGACCCCATCAACTACAGTAGTGTATCAAATCTGTTACTGACAGGCTGGTGTGAATTCAGAACCAAATTTGATTTAACCATGGCATTTAGAGGGCATTTTTATTGTAATACATTCATGTATGTGTATATATATAAAAGAGACCAAGGGAAAACAATGTGATTAAAAACCCAACAAACCTGCCCTGAAACGTATTTCAACCTTTTTGAGACCATTTATTAAATTTTATCCTTGTTGACAAATTATCAATTTCATAATTTGAGCATTCCAAAAGAATCAATTAAAAAAAAAAACCAAAATAAAGTCTAGGTTATTTCTTAAACAGTATTCTGCACTTTGAACAACGTCTAGGAATTTCCTATTCAAATACTGCTTCCAGATTCTAATAACTGTTTTCCTTAAGTACTTAAAGAATAATTTCTCACTGATTCAAAAGAGGACAGCTTGAAACACCCTTTAGAAAAGCTTCCTGCAAGCCATTAAAACTCTCAGTTTTGAAGAGACTTTAGGGAGTCACCTAGTCCAACCTCCCACTGAAAACAAGACCACAAGAAAAGTCTGTCACGAAAGCAGGCTCTGTTAAGAAGTGTTCCACGACTCTTTGGGAAGAAAACTTGACAAACCTTAATTGACAAACAATAAACTGACAGACACTACTCAACTAAAAGGCATTTTTCCTGATGTATATTGTAAAAAACACACAACATGCCTTATTCACACTTACCTTGCAGAAACATTGCTGAAGTGCATATACGATGATATGACTACGCCTATCCTTCCTTTTCCCCCCTGTGTTAGGAAAAAGGGAATGATAACTTATTTATTGCATCAACAGGCATTGTTTTATTTAAGACCTATAGTAAATAGAATTTTAAGACAAAAGATTCAGTTAGTCCTTTTGCTCATGCATCCCCTGTGTTGATGGAAAGGTGGAACTAACGGGCAGCAGCTTATTTGTCAATGCAAGTTGGTTGACAAATGACCAAAAAAACCACTAAACAGGATTTCTATAAGCATGCCTGTCAAGTCTTACTGATTTAAAGGAATTAAAGGGGGGGGGAAGAAAAACTGTGTCAACTATTCTAATTTTTTGTTATTTTTTTCCCAGAAATCATTCTCAACAAGTTTAGACAATGTTGCAGTTTCCAGCATGAAATGCTATAAAATACCTGTCTTGGAAAGAATATGAGTTTCTCACAGGTTTGGGCATTTCCACCTCCCCAACACTTGAGATTTACAACTGATTTTCTATGAATAATTTTAAAAATGCTCCAAAGTATTTTTAAATAAATTTACATGACAAATTCAGAACAATCTACCAAGCAGTAATTCTCATGGATTTCAAAACGTTTTCAGTCTCTCAGCTGATACACACAGCTGGCTGTATTTATCTTTGCAGCTGGAAATTACCAAATTACCAAAAGACGTTAATCAACAACATCCATTATCAATTTGCATATAACTGTATATCTAGAAATACTTTGTTCCCTTTTCTTTTTCCTGTAAATGGGCCTTACTCTTGCCTGTAGTCCTGCAACTAGTAAGACTTTCATACCAGTAAGCATTTCATACGGTAATGGCATTCTGTCTGTAAGAAATTCAGGACTGGGGACTATACAACCTTACTTGAAGAGAAGTTTTGGTGCCATTATCACCCTCATTTTGTTAAGAGTAACATCTGCCAGTGATACAGAGACAGGTTTGCCTCAAGTGTCACCAGCATAGCTACCAACTCAGTTCTGAGTTCATTTTATCCACATTTAACTAAGGTTTTTCTTAATTTCTCTTCTTTGTGAGCAAGGAAGGGGAAGTAACACAGCACACCGGTAGCTTTGCTATAAGGCATTGCAGTGATGGTGCCAGTTAAAACCTTGTCCCACAACAAAATTCATGAACGTCACAGAACATAAAGAGCTTCTAGGGAGTTTCCCGTAAAGCTGGAAAAACCTCAAGCTTTTTAATATGCCCACAGAAGTGAAAGTGACCTTTGCAGGATGTGAGCTAACATGACTGCATGCTATATCTGCAGCAGGGGCTAGGACCTTAGTCATCATAAAAAGCAACCTATAACAAGCATGCAAGTTTAGTAGATTTAAGCATAGTTATATCAACTGAAGATCTGGCAAACTGTTTCCAACACTGAAAACAGATCAAACTTATTATTTTTGAAAATGAGTAAGAATAAAGGATAATGTTTTTGAAAATGAATACAAGCTGTGTGTATACAAAAGGCTCACTTACTCTGCAGTGTATAACCACCACATGTTGAGGATCATTGTTCAGCCATGACTCCATAGCCTTGCAGATGGTGCACACCTTATCAAGCAGCGGGGCATGGAGATCAGGCCACCCCACATCCATAATCTGCAATTAAACAAGTAATATTTACAAGAGACACCTTGGTCCCAGTATCACATATTATAATCTGGATTCAAATAACTGTGATGGTCCAAAGTCTCCAGAGTTTTTCCAATCCCAGACAACCACGCCATTCAAATGCCATGATGCTTACAGGTCTCTTAAGGAGAAGAAGGGAATTTGGTTTTAAGATTCTGGTATTTTATAACAATAAACTAAAAACTTCCCCCCTAATCCCACCAACCACTTAAAAGTGACAACATTTCTGAAGATCTCAAGTTCTAAAAGATTCAATTAGATATCCAGGTATTTTATAACAGTAAAGAAGGTCAGAAATAGAGCAAAGATTGTTCTGATTTGATTGGTTTCATGTGATTTGAAATTTATTTCCTTCATGTGCAATAGATATGGCGTCTCAATTTTTTTCTTTTGTTCTATTCAGCTTTAGTCACTACATAACACTGTTTACTCAACCTATTATTATATGCATATTTAAAACTAACAAAACCAGTAACCCAGTAACCATGAACAATTTAAATCCTTCATGTCAATAAAGCACTCAAAAGGTTAAAATTAAGAGTTCTTTTAATACTTTCTTCGGGTAACACATATCCATGTAAATCTACTGCTATAAATACACATCTGTGCTACTCTGGCCTTATAATAGACGCTGAAGAGTACCTGCACACCCTTTTTTACACCAAACAAACACCAGGCCATTTAAGTTGTATTTAACACTAGAAAGAGATGTTACAGAAGACAATCAATACCTTTGGATTAAGCTTGGCAAGGTCATATCTCTTTTCAGAGAGGTTTAATACCTGTTTAAAAAAGAAAAAAAGAAAAAAAGAAAAATCAACTATTAAGACTCCATCATTTATGTAGTAAATAAGTGTCTTTGAACCATGAAAACTACAAGAAACTACAGTGATATGGCTTCAGGTTTGCCCACTGTTCTACTAAACTAAATTAACATCTGAAGTCAGGTACCACTAGCAAATGTATTTTAGGTATTCAGTTATCTGTTGAAGCTAAAGCTGAAACTAAGTGCACATTTTGAAAAAGGACAATTAAAATTCTACTAAAATTCTATTTGAGTTAAGAGGTATACACTGAGAGACCTGAGCACCATGCAAAATAACTGCACAGAGTAAGAATTAACAATGAAGAGTCTGTGAGGATGGTACAGCATTAAATATTCGAATTTGTGGGCCTGACAAGAAATTATTGGTCTGTCAAAACTTTGTAGGGAAAGTATGACATAGCTATTTAACTATAGCTTAGCCTATGAGATCTTCCAACTCTTCTGTTAACTCATTAGATAGCAAGTTACCATACACTTAGTGCTAAATACAGAACAGTTAAAGAGACAGATTGTAAAATTAACAAAAAAAAGCAGTGTATACAAGTATAAACAGACTCTTTCATTAGAAAGTACTTTAAATCAGTATCAATAACAAAAAGCTGAAATATCAATACTGAAGAACTGAAATAATGCTACTGAGGTAGATTCTCTTTTACAGTGTGACTGTTTCACATCACAAGTTAAGTACAGATGACATTATCACTGAAAAAGTTTCATTACACTTCTGAAGTGGGATAAACAGGTCGTAAATTTGAGAAAGAGTAAATATAAGTCCATTATACAGTTTACTATTACCCAAGACCAATTTAAGAACCCTTTTCTAAAGTGTAACACTTTTCTAAAATACTACCTGAGGCATTAACCTCAGCTGGCTCAGCAAAAAACCCAGAAGTCACACAGGTTAAAGGAACTACATAATCTTCCTTCTAGAAACTGTTGACTGCTGCTCACTGATGTGGTACTCAAAAATGTGCAACCCCATTATGGACTCAGTGGAAACACTATGACATTCTCGTATCTCTAGGAAAAATTACTCTTTTTAGGCAAGAAATTTATCCAGATGAAGAAACACCCAAATTAACAAAGCACCCAAGAAAACAGATTCTATTTTAAGCTGCACAAGGTTCTGATATTACACATGATATTGACCATAAAACATACACCACTTTCATTGATCAAACTCCAAAAGAAAGAATAAAATTTTTTTATATTATGAGCAACATTGTCTTAATTCCAATATACTGTTTGCATTTTCAACAGATTACTGCTGAAGAGCTAAATAACAATCAATTCCTTCTCTGAATTTTTTTGGATCAGGAAGATATATCAACAATCGTAAGTAAGATTATACTTATCCTTCCAGAAATACCAATAGCAATTTAACAGGACTGAAACCAAAAGTTTATTTTACAAATGAGACATTTTCTATTCTATTTGCCTTAATATTTGCCAACAAATTAAGAGGTGCAGTTTTCAGTATAGATCTCAGTACAGAGTTCTTAAAATCGGTAATAAAGCTATGGTAAGAAATCAATTACCTAAAAGTTTCCACAGGAAAAAAAAGGGCTATTTGATAATAACTTTTTTATTCATCTTTCTTGTTGTTTTATATTTAAGATCAATTTAAAATTCCTGTGTGTCAGAATACAGCCTTGTTCATCATGGGTGTTTGTCATTGCTGGATCAGACGTCAAACTCAAAGATACCATTGTACCCAAGTCCTGTCAAGCTGAGATACTCCAGGAGTCCTATCAGCATAGAATAAAGACCAGAAGATACAAGAACCAACACTTCACATATAACAACAAAACAAGACATTACAGAAGTCTTTGAAAAGAAGCATATGCTATAAATAGATGTCACTGTGTGTTGAGTTTGGCGGGTTAGACAATTTTCTTCACAACAGCTCATAGTGTTTTGCGTTTACGTTGAAAATGGCATTGACAACACAGGGATGTCTTCATTATTGTTGAGCAGCACTTACACAGTGCCATGGGCTTTTCTGCCTCTCACACCACCCTACCAGTGAGTGGGCTGGGGTTGCACAAGAAGTTAGGAGAGGACACAGCCAGGACAGCTGACCCTAACTGACCCAAGGGATTTTCCATACCGTATGACATGCTCAGCATATAAGCCTGGGGAAGAAAGAAGTGGAGCCATTCAGAGTGATGTCTCCCCAAGTCACCACGATGCATTATGGAGCAACTGTTTTCCTGGAGATGGGCGAATACCTGCCTGCTGTGGGAAGCAATGAATGAACTCCTTGTTTTGCTTTGCTTGTGTGCAGAGCCTTTGCTTTAACCATTAAGCTGTCTTCATCTCAACCCATGTGTTTTTTTCACTTCTCCTCTTCCAGTTCTCTCCCCTGTCCCACTGGTGGGGAAAGGAGCAAGTGGCTGTGTGGGACCAAGTTACTGGCTGAGGTTAAGGCATTATACAGTGGAAGATTAACTGCATCCTTTTCGGTCCCTTTTTGGCATATCCTAGGTCTACTTATTATATTTTGGTATAAGAAAGAGAGGCATTAGCATCAGTTTCTAAATTTTTATCTGTTGGAGAAATCACATACCAAAGTCTGCAGGGAAGATACTTTTTTAGAGTAACAAAGCAGAGAAAAATTTACTGGAAGCTATGGACAGGCTTTCATCACTCCATAAAGGATTCTAATCTCAGACCGTCTAAGTATTATCCTCTACTCTTTAGAGAAAATTAGATACTTAGGATTTTTTGTTTATATTCTTCATAACAAACAGACTCAAATAGGAAACAATGCACTCACCCAATTCTCTGAGTGTATCATTCCCTTCTCTGTTCTCACTATCAACTGTAGTGAAGAGAGAATAACTAGACAAAAAATGAAAAATGCTGATTTATAGTATATGTTCTGCTAGTTGAGACCCTGGCCCAACGAAAGAGTAGAACTGTTCCCATCAACTTCAGCAGAATTGCTGACTTGAATACTACTTTGAGGAGATTTTTGGGGTTTTTTATTTTGCTGATATACATGTGCCTCTTGAGTCAACTGAAGAGGTGTTCAAAACATAAGAAACAAAAGATAGTTTAAAAACAAGCTCTCAATCTATAGCCTGGCTGTGGTTTGTCAGGTTGTCTTGTGAATTCTCAGAAACATACCTGGAGCAGATGGCATAAAGCTTTCAACCAAGACAGCTGATTTCCGAAATGTTCATTAGAAAATAAATTAATAAATAGAACAAAACTAAAACAAATTCAAAAAAATCCCAGCTTTGCAAGAGAAACTGACTACATTCCTTCTCAGAGAGAGGACATACTAAACAAGGAGATTTCTGTAATACAAAGAGGTATTAAGTGAGATTTAACTGGATAGAGACTTAAAAGCTTACACTGCTGTCCCATGGAAAAGACCACTGAGAACAGTTGAATTTGTACCTGTAAAGCTTTACACAGAGGTAGCTTTACACCTTTTACACCAAACTATTACTTCAAACTATTACTATTATTTTGTGCCTTATAAGCTATCAGTGCCTGATAGAAGGGAAGTGAAGGGCACCAAGGCAGCATGCTGAGGACAGACCACAGCACAAGTATTACACATGCATCTTGAGGACAATCTGGCTCATAATGCACCTATGACATCTTGGTTTGTGAGCAAAAAGATAATGTATTTAAATCATTAGGTGGAATCTGTCCAGAAACTAATTTCTACTGTGAGTAAAGTTCAGACTCCCGATGTCATTGATTGGACTCTAACAGTTTATATACACTAACTAAAAAGACAGTAGAAGAAAAAAAGTAAATAAAATACTGGCCTTGTTTTAAATTCACCTTCATAGTACAAGCCGAGACAATACATGCTATGGCACTAGCCAGAAAACAACACAGGAGATTAACAGCTCGAGTCATCATTTTTTAAAAAAAAATCTGCACCTGGAGATCATTACAGATTTGCTTACAACTTAATTTCCTATAGAAAACTAAACAGCAGTAAAAAAAATGCATCTGAAACAAGTTAACGAGAAAGATCTGGACAGAACACACCAACAGCAACCCTACTTTTACATGTTGTTTCACAGTGTACAGTAGAGACAGACAGTGAACATAGGATGTTGAGAGACTATCAGATGCCCACCTGAGGAACAAAAGATAGCTGGCTGTTAGGAAAAAAGAACACACTTCACATTGCAGGGTGTGTAACTTCTAAAAGCATGCCCTGGACAATGAAAACGGTCAGTGTAGTCATTCCACAGCATTTGACTATGTGTTATTACGAAGCGACTGCAGTGCCCCAGCAAAAAAGTGCTTTCAATATCTGCTCTTGCCTAGCAGCTTAAAACACCACTGAAAATCTTGCACTTCCTTGCAAGGCTGTAAAGATGGACCATGGAATAACTTCTAGTTTATAGTGGTACATGTAGACCTACCAGTAGCCTCCCTGTGTAGACAAAAGAAGACGCATCACAAAACGTTCACCTTACACATACCAAGTAATTATTGCCATGTTTGGATTTGAGCATTCGCGTTACATCTTGTAGGTTGTGGAGGTAAGTTTCCTCGGAACAGCTAGCAGGGAAAGATACAGCAATAATCCGCTCTGTGATGTAGGTGAGGTCAAGTTCATAGCCTTCCTCCATAATGTGATCCAAGTCTGCACTTCTGTGAAGAAATTAGATACGGCAGTTCACAGCAAAGCAGCCAAGAACAAACACAGCATATTAATGAGAAGAAGCTGCAACTTCAACTCCTACAGACAAGCATCAGATGTTTCAAATAATTTCATTACAATTACAATGCTCGCAGAGCTCAAGTTATTCAGTTCAGGACACAAATTGAGTTAGCCAAAAATCAGAGTTTTTCACATCAAAACCATGGTTAAAAAAATCCCTGCAACCAGTAATGCGGAAAAGCAATAAAAGGAATATAAGCGCTTTTGGCAAATACTAGCACAACAAATTTGGGAGTTAAATAGAAAACTTATAGTTATTTATGTCTGCACACATCTCTGTAGAATTCTGCAAATGCTTTACAAGTTGATAGATTCACCAGTGATCTGTTAAACATTGCAGATCTTAAAATCTGCTCTGAGTAACACTGAAATGAACCTAAACCAGTCCCCAGACTGCAACAGGCATGAACGTAATCCAATAAATTTCACAGGTTAGTCTACGGATACTGTTAACTTGAACTTTTCTTTCTTTTCCAGGTTAAGGGTGCAACCTTACCTTGTCCATCTTAATAGAATAATCAAAATATTCTAGTCATTAAATTAAAAGTAAGCTCAGCAAATATGCCCAATTGTTTTCTCAAAGGCTGTAAAAATGGTACTTCCATGGCAGGTCACATCTTGCAGAAGACTGAACTCATAGAAATCACAACCACAAATAAAAAAACCTAAACCCACCAAGGCAAGATGTGACGCTGCTACATAAAACACGAAAGAAATACTTGCCGTGATTCTCTGTCACAACTGGAAGCAGAGTTCTTCGAAGCACTGCTGCAATTCTGCAACAAAGAAAGTAGAACGTCAATCTGGAAGATTACTTGCTGTCACTTATGTCAATGTTTCTGGGTTTTTTCCTCATTATTTATGTGGAACACTGTAACAAGAGGATATGAGAGGATCATTGCCCTGTGTTTGAAGGCAAACACTTTGGTTACGGCCAGGTTATGTCCAACTATCACCCTCTTCCAACTCACTATTGCCAGAGAAGTCCTTTTTGTGCTCTTCTTGGTAACCGCATTAAGATTAGAGAAACATAGTGGTCTTTGAGAAGGTGAAACTTGAATTTTTTTATAAACCTGCAAAAACAAGTTCCTCTCAACTGATTTCCTTATGACAATACTGAATATATACTCAATATATTCCTGTATCAGACTCCTGAGAATTTACTGTGTAGTAGTTTATTCTTGTAGTTCTGTTTGTTCAATAATAGCCACTATTCATGAAAAATTATAAAAATATTCTCCCTCATGAATCTTAGTAAAAGGAAAAACAAAGACAGCTACTACTATACTAAAAATAATTAAAAATAATTAACTCTACATTTAGCTATGTCTATATGTATTTTTAGCTTTGCATACATATTATTTCATATATATCAATTTATATATATAATATACATTTTATTTAGCATTTAGATACGTATAAGATGTTTTTATACAGAAAAGTAGAAGGTCAATTTATAATGCATCAGTAACTCCATAGGTGAAAGAGTATTCACGCTTACCCTTACCCTGAATGTGCAGAAACAATGCACACAAAAGCTTAGTTTGATTAAGGGTAAGATCTGGAAAGCTGATAAACCCTATTTATTTTGGCACACATGACAAGTATTCCCAAACCAAATAAACTTACATAAAGTCATCTTGTATATCAAAATCTGGGAATAGCTAAGACACACACAATCATGAAAGTGGCACATTTTCTTTCCAAGTTTCTGAAAGGGAACTGTTCTGGCAAATTTTAAACCACAACTGGTGTCATAAGATGCACCTCACGTAAGTCCCAGTTTCACTAGTTCGTGTCTTCACTTAGACAACTGAAAATGAGGAAACTTCATGATTATTTCCAGCCTCTTTTTACACAATTCTTTCTTAGAATTTTAAAGGCTGTAGGTAATATACCATGGGTGCCAAAACAAGTAAATAACTATACTTGAAATTCAAGACATAGATTTTGGCTTTTTTTTTTTTGTTTTATAACTAAAAAGCAATTAGCATCATGACTCTCCGTCCACTTCCTTGGTCTCTGCTAGTTACACAGATGTATCCATTGCTTAAAAAGTACTTCCACCATTTATTAAAAATTATATGACTAAGCCTCCTTGTAACCTGAATAATCAATCATTTAACAGCTTCCGCTGGTAAGAAAATAAGTGATTAAATCATTCTCTATTGCGCACTGTTGTGCCACGTAAACTAGCATATATCCTAGCAGCATGCAACATATAAGCATGTGAACAACAACATAATTCAAACAACTAACGAAAAAAACCCACAAACTGTTAGTGAGATATGTATTTACTGTAAGCATGCTATGTCACCTACTGAAATACTCAGTACTAGATACTCTTTCCTGCTCCGTGTACAGAAATGGGTAGTCTTGACAACTTCCACAATTCAACAACTGGTACAACTTAAAATTCTAACTGATATATTTATATTTTTATATGTGTAAGCAATCAGCTTAGTATTTTAGACTGTATTATGGACAAAGGAAACTTCAAACAACACTGCTAATTTAAAATAATTCTTTCAATATCTCGTCTCTGTATCATGTTCCACTGTATGGTCTCAAATAGCTGCCATACTCTTCTGTCTGTCATTATGGGTACACTTTTATACAGATTCTGTACAGCTCCCAAAAATCAAGAAAACTACCATTTTCAAAAAATGCTTTAATTCAGACCATCAAACTTTCCATTGTCTATGGTGCACAAAACTTACTAAACAAATTGTACTTAAACTTGCATAAGGTCACGATCACCTTGTATGTTATATTTGGCTACAGCCAATGACTTACTGGCAAACAGACAAACCGTCAAGGACACACGACCATTTTTCTGCATGCTCTCTAGATTATACTCCCTTCCTCTTCTTGTCCATGGTTTAATTATCCTGTAACTAGCAATGCATTCTTTCTTTCTTCATTTTTATTTTTTACTAACCGTCAATGACTACACCACTAACTTTTCCCCTCACAGCTACAATATTTAGCAGAATCCAAAGATATGAGTTACTACAGAGGCAAAATGGTTACTGAAAAAGCTTTTTAAAGATTTGGTGAAGCATATAACAAACATACACACACCACTCTTAATACAAATAAGTGTTCCAGCATTTCTCACAACAGGCAAGCTGAAAATGTGAGCCATATCTCACCATGCTTCTGACTGAACTCTGGTTTTGACTGACTATTAAACCTATTTCAAACGTCTGTGACTGCCTCTGTGGGCTTTTTCCTAACATTTCTGAGTGGTTTGCATCCAGCGTACTGCATCATTGCCTTTTTCCAGTCAAAATTCAAGCCATGCAGGTCTTTCCTTTGACATCATCCTTACTTGTTTTACCACCATTGGTTCCTGTCCTCATCACAGAGACCAGCTATCTCAACTTTCTCAAAAATGCAGCCCTCAGACAAAAGCATCCCAGAGTCCACTACAGCCTGTGCATAATAAAGAACCTAAGAAACAGTCCCATACTTAATTCCACATAATTTTCCACAGGTCACAACATTCACTAAACACAAATTACCCAGCACAGCCTGCTGTCAATGGAAGTGTAGAAAGTTGGCCGAAGAGCCCAATTAAATTAAAGTACAGCTTTAACAAAACAGACTTTTGAGATCAGCCCTGTTAATTCACCTTCTTCTGACACCAAAGATGGTGAACTTGTTTATGGATTACCTGGCCTGACTCAAATAGCAAGCCTGTGCTTGTCCAGTGCAGCATGCAGCATCTCATACCTTTACAATCCTACTCTCAATCACTCCACAGCTTCAGAGCAAAAACATGACAAAGGGTATAGTACAGGCTATTCTACACTGTGTGGCACAGAGGTGGCACTGGGACAACTTCTCCACAGAAATCCAGAAACAGAAAGAACAGGAAATAATCTTCCTGCTATATATTCCGTGATGAAAGGCTGACTCTCAAGGAAAGAAACGAGGACAATCAGAAAAAAAAATCATGTATATCAGCAAGATGATCATCCACAACTTTTCCAAGAACTGAATAAGGAAACCTGCATTACAGCCAGGAGGCTTACACACTTCACAGGCTAAAGTCCTCTGTCGTAGAGCGTCAGAGACCAGAATGGACAAAGGCTAAAGGGAGATCAGTTTTGCCACAGATAAATTAATTTGCATTTTGTCAGTACACTGAGTTACTAAGTTTTATATATCAGCCCTAGAAAAATAAATAAATAAAAACCCTAGTATGTAAACTACTAGTTTCCAATATCAAAGTAAAACTAGACATGTGGGCCATGCATGAATTTAGAAATACCAGGTGGGATAATGACTTGCCCCTTTTGAGACTAGAATCAAAGACAGGCTAAGGAAGCGAAATGAAAAATCATTCAGTTACTTTCCCCAAGGCCCTGTTCCTGGAATTGAACTAAAATATAATAATACAGTATCTGCTTAAAAGCTATCTCAGCAGAATACAAGAAATACTGATTTCAAGAACTGGGTTGTTTTAAACAGCTCAGACAGCTGTACATGAAGTGTGTGTGTGTGTATATATATATATATATATTCCTCCAAGAAACAGCACCGCTGAAAACTCAGGGCTCCAGAATCTAATATGCATTCAGGCAGCTCATCTGTTTCTCTCCTGCGGTCCTTCTTGAGTGAGAGTATTAACAGGTACAAGGACCAATGAGCAGAAACTACAACTATCTGAAATGTAAATCAGTGGCTTAAAGGTATCAGGACATATTTTGAAAGGATGACATGGATCTATTTGGGATACAAGTATTTTATTTGTGCCTATTTTTCATGTTGCTATAAGCATGAGAAAATCTGGTTAACTGATCTGCCATACAATTACATGCATTTTACACAGCTTTTAATTAGCTTATGAAACTCTTTTCCACATGACTGCTCACCATTCAAACACCACAAATAAGAATAAGAATAGAGAGACTGATCAGCAGAAGACCTGAATACATTTGAACCAAATGTGTAATGTATTTTCATTCCCCAGGCCATGGACAGGAATCAGAAGAAATTCTGCAACCTATTCTAAGGCACAGTGTAACAGTTCTATACACTCCAGGATAATGAACTACACTGATAGTTGGACTCCACCATGATAATTCCTACTGACACCGTGAAACATGTTTAGATGTTTTGGATGAGAACCAGAATTTGCATACCAGAATGAGAATTTGGTCTCTAGCTTTAGAACAATTCCTATTGCAGAAAAGATGCGTGCCTTGAGAATAAAAATCTCACTACGCTACTGTGTATGCATCGCTTAGTAAATATGAAAAGTTAATTAAAAATATTTTTGAAATTATCATTTCTACTGCAGACGGCTATTTGTTTGAGCGCAGATTTCAGTTCTGTTCTGTATGCTGTGTTCCATAAAAATCATGACCTCTTCCCCCGTGTAGTATAACAGCAAGACTTCAGACAGATGTGCTCCTTGCAGGGTCTGCAGAAGTTATAAATCCCAGCTTGCTTTCTCTCTGCCAAAACCCACCCTGATGGCAAAACTGCTCCCATGATTTTCCTATGATACTGCAGCGAAAACAGGCCAGGCTCCTCTAAACAAGTTCGCTGTAGGGCTTGGTAATCCAGCTCATTTTTATCACGTTCATGGGGCACTCGGATAAGGAGTTCTATCTAGCAATCTGCCAAGGAAATAAGGAACCAATCATGGCCGAAAGATAATCTTCCAACTCACTTTCATTGAAGAAAGCAGCCCCGCTCATAGCCTGAAATCTCCTGGTACAGCTGGTTGTACGTAGCACGTTTTTGCTGCTAAGGTCTCTTTAGAAGAAAATACTGAATACATAGAAAATTATTATTCAAGTGAGAATGAGGCATACTTGGTGTTTTAATGACTGTAAAATTTCACAGGTATACACATACTCACACTTGGAAAACTGTATTTTGGAAGCCTTAGCTCTACACTGTCTCAAGACAGAGTTTACACAAAGCTTTGTGAGGCTAGCACCCAGCCCTAACCACTGCTATTGTCTCTTGCACAGAACACAGAACAGGAGCACACCTACCCAGGTGAGTTAGAGTCGTGTCAACACCGAAACGACTGTATTCCACTACAAATCTATGGAGAAACCTTCTATATTCATATTTAAGTGTTAGGCAAGGAGTGTACTTCAACTGACTAAAATAATAGATGTGCTCTAATTCTGGTTGTAGCATAGTTTCACAATTACACTAGAGCTTTGAAAGAGCTTCCTGAAGGAATACTATCCACAGGCAATGTATTTAAGCAGAACAGATACAGCAGGGTGTAAAGGTTTCTGCATTAATTCACACCTACCACATGGTGAGGCTCTGTAGAAGTAATGTACAGCACGACCCAGTAGCACCTAATACAAAGCTCCTGTATGCGTGAGCTCTACTTTCTAACTCTGTAAATAGTGCACAGAGGAAAGAAAAAAATGTGGTGGCAGAGGGAAAGACTTCAGAGTGAATCTCCTGTGTTTCTCTCTGACCTAGTTAAGATGTAAGAGATGAAAATTGAAGTAAAACTTTCGTCACAAATTTTGCACCCTGTTAACTAACAGAAAACTGTTTGCACACAATCCTTGGATAGAAGTGACAGAAACACTTCTGCCAGCTTTTAGTTGAAACAAGAAGCTTAATTTGTTTTAAATATGTTAATATTAAGAATAAAATAATATTCCAGTCCATAAGGGCATAAAGAAGAAAATGTAAGAAAATGCACTTCTGATTTCCGAAGTAAGAATGTTCTATCCATGCCTCGGAGCTATCCCAAACACTAGAATTAAGCTAACAACATTTTGAATTCTAGGTACTGTCAGAACCAAGTCATCCTTTGCTCTTGGAGTATAATTTGTCCATACCAACAATTTCAGGAAACTTGCTAATGGTCAAATAATAATCAATGCAAAGTGCAATAAGACAAAAGGCACAGTTGAAAAACATTTAAGGCTGTCTTCAAAATGGCTGTGCACAAGGTATTATATGTAGAGAAAAAAAAATTATCTTGGCTTGTGCAATAAGCAATGAGTACAAACAGAAAACCCCCTAAAGTATTTAGACGTAACACAATGACGCTAAAAATTTCAAACTAGCAACAGAAAACGGTCTTTCCTCACAATATATCTCATTACTTGGCTTCATGTTTGTTGCACTAGAAGCACTAGCTGTCAAAACCAGTTATTCATATACAGATAACTAAGAACTTTGCTCTTCTCTGATTTTTTAGTTTTAGTTCATTTGTGTAGATAAGAAAGTGAACAGTGAACTAAAGGTGAAACAATCACGTCACTAGTCATTTATAGATGGTTACATTATCAAATATATTCTAGCAGTTAGAAGTAACTCTAATTTTACTAGAAAAGTGTGATTGATAGCATGGATCCAACCACAGAAATACCCCTGGTCGCAGAAAAACATTTATTGCCAGCCCAAGTAAACAAACTATACTGCTAATACAAATATAACCTCTGAATATCTCCTGTCTATGTGGGTAGCCAAGGATCAGAACTCTTTACACCCTGCACAGAGTGGTGCCAGCAGCATGACCAAAAAAATGCACTGCACAGAAGACTTAACACTGTGAAACAGATGCTCATTTATTGCAACAGAGAACTGTGCTGGAATTGAACAATGAATCAGTGAAGACCACGGACATCTTGCAAGTCCTTTCCTCTGCCCCTTTCTAAATTTTAACCTCGTTTTAACAGTAGTGAATCAAATATCTGCATCACAGTTGCCTACTAATAGATGGTTAACTATAGACATCTCCCACTATTTATTTGGAAATCTACAAAACTTGACATCTCTGTTAAAAGGTAACTCTAAAGGACTGTTGTCTTCTTCGTCTTGCTTACTTCACAGAAATTGTGCTAAAAGTATACTTGTAGCATCAGTATCAAAATCAGTTACATGTCCCATTTGCAGACATTTCTACATCAGTTAGATTGCTGGGTTCTACTGCACTTCAGTAAATGTATTTAATACTACTTGTATCAGCCGTACTACAGCCATACAAATAAAGGGTTGGGAAGGGGCATTTAATTTGTTTTGTAAATAACATGGCATAGTAACTGGAACAAATAAAAGCTAAACAATTAATTGTGTATTGACCACAAGACAAAAACTAATATCATTCTTGCTGGGGAAAAAAAAAAAATCTCTTGACTTCCTATATTCTTCTGAATACAATACTTTAATACTTCTCTTTACTTTCTCTCCTGCTATTTAAAAATAAGAAATGCAGAGATCATTTCATTATTCCTGGATAAACTCAAGGGTGAAAAAAACCCACTTACCCTAATCAGTGGCTAATTTCACACAGTACAGAAACCAAAGAGCGTACTTTGAAAATGGTTACCAATGGATGCTTTGTGAAGTTGTAGTAAAAATAAGAAAACACAAACAGAAAAATAAATCAGGCCAAGTAAAAGAAGAAGGAATAAATGAAATTACTTACGTTTCTGGTTACATGATTTTTAACCACCTCAGAGTCAGCCTGCAAAAGGAGAAAAGTTAACAAAACTGACTTTAGTTTTCCAGATAGTTTAACCACATTCTAAGAAATCCCCTCCTAACATATACACACAACAACAACAAAATCATTCAATATTCATCTTCCAGTACTAACAAACAAATTATCTTTCCAACAGATGTGGAAAAACAAATTGATTTTATATTGAATTGATTATCATCCTGCATATTCAGGTCTTGTAAGACAGCGCTCAGGTACCGGGAGTGCCTATTCCAAGTTACAATATACATGAAGATGTACGCTGTTAACCACATGTGCTCTTTTGCCTCTTTTCCCAATCTCTCATTTTATCCTTTTTCATGAAAACAGACACTTGCATGGGTATTAATGAAGTGAACTGCCAAGAATTTTCAGTGAGTGCTGTGCAAAACAAAAAATCTGTTCAAGGCCGGCTTTAAAACATGCTAAATTATATCAACAGAGATTTAAAACAAACCTTTTAAAAGAAATTAGCCAAGCCATTACTACAAAAAAGTAACATTAATCACCAGAAGCCCAGCATTCCAGAAGTACATTCTTTTTTATTGATGGCTACAATCAGCATGAAATCAAGGCAATATAATGGGGAAGTACAGTGGTAAAGCTACGTAAAACAAAAAAAGTCAAAATGTTTGCTTAAGACTACAACAAAGCCAAGATTCAGCATCTCACAAAAGAAAATATCCTAGATTAAGGGGTTTATAATTTGGATTTAGAATGGGAGAATAACAGAAGTATTTCATCTTGAAAAACACTCAAAATGAGAGAGTGAAGTAACCCTAGAACTAAGTGCTGTAGGTTAGGTAAGACTGCACTTGACTTCAGCGGGATTAAGTGCAGCCTCAGCAAGTTCGTCAACACCACCAAACTGTGTGGTGTGATGGACACAGCGGAGGGAAGGGATGCCATCCAGAGGGACCCTGACAGGCTTGAGAGGTGGGACATTACAAAACTCATAAAGTTCAACGAGGCCAAATCCAAGTTCAGGCAGCTGGGCTGGGGCAATCCCCACCACAACTACAGGCTGAGCAGCGAATGGATCAAGAGCAGCCCTGGGGAGAAAGACTTGGGGGTGTTGATGTACAAGAAGCGACATATCTCAACAATATGTGCTTGCACCCCAGAAAGCCAACCATAATATTGTGAAATGTATCAAAAGAAGTGTGGCCAGCAGGTCAAGGCTGGTGATTCTGCCTCTCTGCTCTAGTGAGACCCTACCTGGAGTACTGCATCCAGCTCTGGGAACCCCAACATAACAAAGATGCAGACCTGCTGGAGCGACTCCAGAGGATGGCTATGAAGATGATCAGAGGGCTGGGACACCTCTCCTATGAAAACAGGCTGAGAGAGTCACGGTTCAGCCTGAAGAAGAGAAGGCTCCAGGGAGACCTTACAGCAGCCTTCCAGTATCTAAAGGAGGCCTACAAGAAGTCTGCAGAGGGACTTCTGACAAGAGTATGCAGTGATAGGACAAGGGGGAATTACTTTAAACTTTTCAATACGTATGACTTTAAGCATTTCAATATCAAACACAACAAAACGTTCTTGTCCTCACTCTCCAATAAAGACAGTTGAGAGGAAGTTAGATAGACATGGTTAGAAAATAAAAACTTCTTTTCTACAGAACGAGGAAAAATCATTCCAAACCAAATTATCCCACTTCACTCTCTTATCGTCATAGAAGAAAACCATCACAGATTCCTGCCAATGGCTCCCTAAAAACAGCCTCTCTGAAAGGAAAAAAAAAAGCTATTAAAGCAAAAGATAAAATGACACCGCTACTTCAAAATAAAGTTATATTCCTTTTAGTAATTACAAAAAAGGAACATACACCAGCCCTTAAATGAATGTCACAGGAGAGGCTCTAACCCCCTTGTCTCATTGAGGACAGTTTCTTCACCTCTGTTAACTTTGTTTTCCTAGTCAGTAGGGGTATCTTGCCCTGAAAGCTTCTCATTTGGATTCCACTCTAAAGACAACCAGAACCCAATTAGCTCTCCCTTTCCCCCCAAATCTACAAGGTGGTGCTGTGACATTTCTCCAAGAAACAGGCTTGAGCTTTGACACCAGCATTTAATGACATCAAATGAGAAGAATCAAAAACAAGTTCACACATAACACTTCTGCCACACACACTTTGTTACTTATATGCAAGTACTACATTTCTGAGCCAATGTGAAAAACCTAAAGCAAATTAAACCAGCACGATTTCTGACATGACAGTGAACTAAACTTGAATGGGATGCTAGACACTGAAGTTTAGTTAAGCAATGAGCAAACAGAGTCCACAATTATATAACAGTCACACCAAACATGAGAATTTAATCTAAAGAGTCACGTTTGCTTCACAGTTCTGTCTGAACAAAGGGGTCCACATGGATACATGATTCATTGCGTTTATTACAATGAATGCGGACTAAAAGAAAAACTGATTTTTAAATTAATATCAAAAGATTTTTCTTTTCCTTTTGAAAGACAGGGGGCAGTCCTCCATGACACTAATAACTAATGCTACAATCATTTATCATTTTAATGTTTGGCTGGCATTCATTTTATAGCGGTGAGATTAGTGCTGTCCTTCCCTTTTGCACATCGCATTGTTGAGAAAGCATTTTCAAAGACTAACTAAAAGCATATTTACAAGGGACGTAAGATCTGACACTCTTAGGATAAGCTATGAAGGAATAAAAAATTATGCAGATAAGCAGGAAAAAACACACTTTGGAGTGTGTATTTCCCTTTTCCAGTGTGAGCTGTCAAGCAGAACCTATGAAAGCCCATTTGCTGTTTAGTGAAGTCAAACATATATGAAAAGTTTCTATGCCAATTGAAAACTAATGATACTGAAGAGTCTGAAACACTGATAATTTTGCTTTAGAAAAAGAAAGCTAGAAAGGCAGAAAGAGGCATTCTTTACCCTGAAAGAACATCATGCTTCTGCATTTATCTGCTACAGTAAATAGAGTCACACCTCAGAAAAGCAGACATTTCTGCCTTGCAAAAGTACCTCCCTCACTCAGTGGAAAGGTTTGCAGAAAATAAACAAGCAGGCAAACCTGCTCTGGAAATTGCCAAACCTTTCCCTCTTGCTGATCCCTTACTACTGTAGTTTGGGTTTTGTACAAAGAAAGCCTGCTGTTCATTTTAGTTTGGATGAACACCTGGGACCGAAAATACTGCATTATAACAAAACTTCATCTTTGAAGACCTATTAAATCTGGTAATACTCTAATATTCCTAGGAACAGCATGAGCCCTCCCTCCTGGTAAATTACAGCTTTTGAATTTAGTATACGTTGCACAGCTCAATTCAGGATCACAACATTTCATTAATTTAGAGCAGTAGCGTTTCCATACTCAGGCAGTTTTATTTTCTGTTCCCTCTTAAGGCTAAGTCAGAGACATTTATGAACAAGGCACCGACTGCACTTCAAATAGCATTTTTGAACCTCTACTCTGCAGAGCTCTGGGGTCCATGGTCTTACTCTGGTAAGCACTTGAAACATAAAACCAAAAAACAAACCCCAAAGAAGAGCATTACAGAGAGGCAAATCCAGAAAAAGTTTGAAAAATATTCATATCAAGTGTTTCAAATCAGGCATCAGATCACAGGTTTTGTCAAGATGTCGTCTCATCAGTCTGTACTTGTGTCTATCTGTGGCACTAAGGAATCAAGAAAAGTAGATTTATTTCTTTTTATGAAGCTGAAAAAAAAAAAAAGGAAAGGAAGAAAAAAACCACAGGTCAAAATTTAATAAAGCACAACTGAATAGCAAGACAGGGCAAGCTACAACCTGCAGCACTCCCTGGCAGAACTGCTCTGGTGAGAGTCATGAAAGGAGCCAGGAAAGGTCACAACAATTGGGGAGATCTGGAGAGTTAATGTATCCTCACGCTTGCTCTGTGCATATAATGCTTGCTTCCTATGTATCTCACAGGACCCGTGAGCAAACCTTTGAATGTAGCAAACAGAAAAAAAGTTAAGTCCCTCTAAAAAACAGATCCGGACATTTTCCTAGGTTTTTGTAAGATTTCCATGCTCTTGTATGAAAGAAGAAAGACGAGAAAACCCAGAAAGTAATTAGGCATTAGTCACAGACATTTATTACAAATCAAACCCACTTGACACATTTTCCAGAAAAGCTTTCACTGATTTAAGCTGGAAACCAAAATTACAGCCAGCAGAGCAAAATCATTGCCTATGTCAGTTTCTAACTCTTTACTCACAGTCATCATACTCCAGGGTATTCAGAGGTCACGCCGATTGACCCAAGGTAACATCTTATGCCTTCTAATAATGAGGCCCCACTTCAAATGAAATTGGAGAATGCAATCCTTCATCTACATGTACGGGCCTTCCCAACAGCACGCAGTTATTTAGCCTCAGATTGCTCAAAAAATCTCTAGCAGGTTCACATTAAAAACAGACGGACAGAATTCCGTGGGAACATCAGATTGTCTTACGTTGTTCTTCTGAAAAGATGTGTTTAAAAATGAATGCAGCAAGCATAAAAATTCATGTTGTCATATTCACTGATCTTTTTCATACAAAGCATCTGGGGAGGCTTACATTCAACAGAAAACATAGAAAAAAGGAATGGGAGGGTTTTTTTGCCACAGGGGACAAACATTCTTTCAAACACTGTTTTCTGTTGTCTTGCCCACTTTCCCCATATATAGTTGGGGGGTTGGTTTTATTTTCTACCAACATGTATTTTCAGTTTTTAGGGGTTTTTTTGGAGAAATGCTGACACTAGGTTGAACACATGTAGGTATATGTTAATTGCCATAGATTTCAAGTAAAAAATAAGATATGCAAGTAGAATGAGGCCTTTGTGACTTCACTACTCAATTCCTCAGCATTTTTTTCCAAGATATTCTCCTGCTCCTTTTAAAAAAAGGACATGTACACACACAAAAAGCCCAAATCTATTTCTTCCATGACGACTTTTATTCTGTTCTCCTCCTATTTTGAAACAGGCCAGAGCAGTTTGACTCACTGTTCAAAATCAAGCGTTTAGTTAGTTATGAGGGGTATGAATGTTCAAGTCGTTAGTTTTTCTCCTCAGAGACATTGAACAATTAAAGGAGAGAAGAAGGAGGCAGAATTATTGACACCCTTCCCCAATTTTGTCAAAACTATCAAACCTCCACTCAAGACTTAGCAAAATAGCTAAACAAACTTCAGTTTGAAGTGACTGTTACAATAAAATATGTTGCAGGTAAGTGTCCACTTACTCTTTCCACATTAGAACAGCTGTTTATGCAATGTGATGTTTAAATGGGAGTCTAGAAGTACGCAGAATTTCCTGGTAACCATTTGGGTGTGGAAAAAAAAAGGTGAGAAAGGAAGAAAGATATTTATAAAGATTAAATCAGAAATTTCTCTGTTCAAAATCACCATTTAATCACGTCTTAGAACTGATAAATCATCCAGTGATACGGCCCGTTCATCAATGAAGTTATTTTAGAATAAGAATCCACATACATAAGAGGTTTGGGCCTTCACACCACATTGCATTACTGCGAGACGTTTGTCACGATAGGTGATGGGCCTCTGAGGAATTACGATTTAGTTTCCTTTATTCTTTTCCAAGACACACTATCATGAAGGATAGAAAAAGTGAAGAAGACAAACTTACTGATCTTGAAGCACCTTAAACTATCCTAGAATGTTTCCCAGAATCTAAAAACTACCTAAAAAATAATATCCTTCCAAATGCTTTCCTTTAGTTTTTATCTTTAAGTAATAGATTAAATAAAAACTATTCGGAGCTTTAACGTTAGGGCCTAAACCCCCTCATTTTGGCAGCACTAGAGAAAAAGATTTATTTAAGAAAAAAGTGTGCAGCAGTTAGCCATTAAATACTATCTACTGAGGAACTAGTAATCTTTTAAAATAAGATCAAATAATTCCAATAAAGGCTGCTTAAACAAACTTACCATCTTTGATTTTTATCATATTTTAGAAGTATTATATAGGCTAAGTCATTTCTCACGTTAAAAGAAAAGGCTGTGACCATGGCACTTTTCTTTCCTTTTTTTTTTTTTTTTTTAGGACTCTTTGGGTCAAGCTATACATCTCTGCAATGAAAGACCATTTTTACAAATAGGCCATTGCCTCTTCATGAAATAAAATTAAGCACAGCAGAATAGGTCATCTTTGCTAAACCTTTGGCTTGAATTAAGATGGACTAGCATTATCTCCCTTCTCCAATCTGAAGAGTGTGCATGACCAATATAAAGTAAGTAGTATTAGAACACCTAACAGCAGCTGTTTATATTCCAGCACCTGAACTCCTAACAGCTGCACTGAGTTGATATATGAGGCTCCTGATGTCATTACAAAGCTTCAAGATAAATGCCTCATGAGCAATGGGAAGAGAGGGCCTCTTTGGAAACTGGCATCCAAGCCGAAAACAATCAATAAACCCCATATTCTGAAGAAGAAGAACACCTGTGAATTTCATCTGGCTTCAGCAGTCTCCCAACAAACACGTCGTGGAGAGTTTAACTACAGTTACTGCTATAAGCCACCTCAAGGAGAGCAATACAGGGAACCTTTACATTGGTGAAATATACGCAACACTGATTTAAAGCAGGCATACGTAATTGTTTATTCATGTGAAAACTAAGAGGTCAGAATTCCTTGCTGGAATAAATGGGGATAGATCCATGGCTCTGCACCAAATTGTAATGCCACAAAATTCTGGTTAATTTGAATAGATGTCGCCCTCTCTATCATCTAAAAATCTCAAGTACTTATTCTTGATCTTCAAGATTTACACTCAAAAGTTGTAAAAGAAACAGCTTACAGCTAATACCATCACAGATCATCCTCCTTCAGACTAACAGAACTCTGCATTGAACAGATAAAATTTACTTGTGCATGACAAGGACTCCTAATTTAAAAATGTCACCACATTACACATCAAAATCAAAACACATTGTTCAATCTCACGCTCAATAATAAGAACACATTGTACACTATGTAGTAAAATATTTCACCTACAGATTTCCCTGCAAGGAATTTAAATAGAATTCTATTCCTTCTTCTGCCCCAAAACTAGTAAATGTTTTATTTGGTGACTGAATATACCTCTGTCTACATCCCTGCTAGAACTGGTTAGGCCACTTTTGCTATCTATGCTCTTCACCTGTCAGCAGGTCACACTTGGGCCCAGATAACCAGCACTGCCCCATAGGAACAATTCACATAAACCAAATTCATTCAGAATTATTAATGACTGGTAACATATCCCACAGGTTGCTATATGTTTAAAATGGTTCCTGAATCGCCATGACAAAATGTTCGATGTCAGAATCAATACTCAGGCTTTGTGCACAAAACAAAAGAAATAGCAACTGCAGTTGCCAGTATGCACCTAATATTGTGAGTTGCAGACATAAGAAAGGGGGTTTTTTTCTGTTTATAATTTTAGCAGTGATGACATACAAGATTCTCAGACCCTGATGTGGGTTAATTCATAAAATTACTGAGTCAAATTTAGGAGAGACCTCCAATGAGTTGACATTCACATTCCTTATAATACCAGAAATTACTGATTTAGGTTTCCAGGCTTTCTTTTACAGGATAATAATTTTTAAAAGCACCTTTTGACTTCTGTGGTTCATAATAACTAAGTATCGCTACCTGTATTTTTCCAGCAGGGAAATCAAGGCACTAAAATATGCAAAGCGACTTAGCCGATCCACACAGAGAGGC
Source organism: Pseudotriccus pelzelni (assembly GCA_035584735.1). Lineage (NCBI taxonomy): Eukaryota > Metazoa > Chordata > Aves > Passeriformes > Tyrannidae > Pseudotriccus > Pseudotriccus pelzelni. The sequence goes on along the minus strand of JAWMRA010000078.1, from coordinate 54,599,963 downwards.
AGAAGTGAGATACAGGATTCCTAACTGCCAGTGGTTCTACTACAACACACAGAGTTCTTGGCTGACACTTGGGCATCAGCAGTTAGCTGATTCGTCCTAGAGAGTGCCAATGCTGGTTCACCCCATCCTCCAGGTGTCACTCATGTTATCCTTAGAGCTGGAATAACCAAATTCAGTCATGCAAGCCAGAAAAGACTCGTAATTTTCCTACCCCGACTAAGTGTGGGTTAACTTCCTGTCTTCCACCTTCAACAAAAAATAGCAGGCCCCAAACAAATCTTACACCACTTGTACTTTCAAACTGACATGAAACATCAGTATGTCGAAACAAATAATCAGCCTCTTTTTAAAATTTATTTAAAACACAAAAATAAAAGCATAAAACATCTGGGTTTATGCTTTCTTGTATGGGACAAGACACTGTAACAAGCTTCAGGAATAGACTCTTAATTTGCCAAGCCTTCAGAGGGGAAAGCTGATGGCACAGTACTGAAAGAACAAGAGAATGTAGCAGACTGCAACAATAACCTAACACGACTTGATGGATATCTGTAGTGCCAAAAATACTTACCAGCTCATAGCTGCCTGGAAAAAAGCAGGGTGTCACTACCTAGAATAAAAAATGATAATAAAATAAGGAAAAACAGATACTTCCTTTGGATATGTCCCAATTGCGTTGATTGAGCTCCCTCCAGGCAGAGTCAAAGAGTCATAGCCAGACCAGGTGCAGAACCTGAGCGTCCACTGCTGCTCTCAGCTGCTTTACTTACTCACAGGGAAACGTGGAGGGCTTTTTCCCTTCCTCCATCCTTTGCAGCATTCTTCTATCATCATCTCAGTTTCAGTTAATAAATAACTTTTCTGCTTTCTGAGAAATCTAGAACTTCAGCAGTCCCCAATACCCTACCCTTGTTCTGGAATTGTTATGGGGCATGGGCTGAGCAGGGCAAGCCAAACAGATATTCTGTGGACTCACGTAATTTCAGAGGTTTGGCTCCAAATTAAAACACTTCCTACGAAGAACATATTCTGTATACATCACTCCCCCAAAAAAGAAAAAAACACAGAAAAAAAAAATACCACACAAAAACCCCCAAATCACCTTGTCTGAATATTCAGAAAGTAAAACTCAAAGAAATCCAGGAAAAGCATGACTAACGTATTACATGATGATCTAGGGAAAAGCAAGTGTTACATTATTTCTACAATCTCATACAACAGGCACCCTCAAATTTCACAAATACAGTCAGAAAACTGTAGGTTCACCCATTTATGACACTCAAGTGAGCTTCAGTAATAGTCACCGTGCATGCTCACTTTGACAAGCACCTTGAGGCTAACCACAGACAAAGCTGTTTCATTTAATATGTTCACTTTCAAAATTTTGGCTCTCCAGGACAGACTCACCTCTCAACCAGCAGAGAGGAGCCCGAAACTCTGTGGTAACACCTGGACAACAAAGGTGGAGTTTTCTTTCAGCAACTGTTGGTGAGCTGTCCTGCCAGATCTCAAGTCATGGTATACAGAGTGGCTTACTGAGCAGAAGGGCCCTCATGCCTCATGTAATTTATAATCCTTAGAATAATAACAAGAAGATGCAACCCACACAAAAGAGCAAGCTGCAAGAACAAAAAGAAACATCAGTCCTGTACACAGCACAGACAAAAAGAGAGAGACCTGACTACACAAGGACAACGCATCCCAGCTTTAACACTCACTAACAGCTTTTAGCCACTAGCACAGAAGGGACAGCATTTCCCTCTATAAGTAGTCATGAAAAAGATCTATCTCCGATTCTCAGTGCTTCTTAAATCACAAAGTACTTATTAAAAGGAAAAAGAAGTGGTAGATTGATTGTCCAACTCCTAGCCTGCTCACGATCTCCACACTACCCCTAAAGAAAGCAAGACAGACTGAAGCCCTTCAAGCTTGTCTGCAGTACCCTCTGACTCCTCTGTGGGCTTGCAAGTCCAAGGTCTGCATCTCTGCAGCTCGTTTTGTAACTGCCATCCATGATTCACTAGTCTATCACCAAACACCCACACTAACCACATGGAAGATGTTAACTGAGCTGTCATAATAGCATTCCTGTTGCTGAAAGCAAAGACATCATCTGCCTCTGCGACCTCTTGCCTGACACAGCACGTAAAACTTCATATGCCACCTTCAGTTAAAACTGCCAATTCTCCTTTCAAGTCAAAGTGACAAACCACCAGGCAGAGCAAGCCACAGCTAAAGAATCAAAGCCACGTGCACCCTGCACCACCATCACAAGCAGCAAACATCCCTATCTGCAGAGGAAAGACTGTCCTGACCACCTAAGTGCTCACCTAAGTGCTTATAAACAGGTTTTGCTGGTGTTCTCATTAGCAACACTTACAGTTAAAGTAGATAAACACATGGAATTTCAATTACTTTCACTGCCTGTACCAAGAGAGAATTAACAAAAACCCCAAAAAAGTTTACAGGCTGGCAGGACAGTGCAGTGGAAAAGCAGAGATGAACTGACATTATGTACTCATGTAATTAATAACTGGAAGCACTGCGGAATAAAACTCTCATTACTGGCACACATAAATATAATCTCTGCTCTCTCCCTTCCCTCCACTGATCAAAACCCTTGAGGAATCAAGCATACCTTTTATCCTTTGGTTAACTAAAACACAACTCTGCTGTAATCTGCTTGATAATTACAGCTGACTTACTGCCTAAGTAAAAGCTCCTTTATTCTGACACAATAACATTGGGGACATCCAGTGGACGAGAACTTCAGAAGAGAAGTGAGGATCTCTGCAGATTTGTGGCCTCGTAGCCAGGCAACTCTGGGCTGTAAGAAGATCACAGAATCACAGAATATTCTGAGTTGAAAGGGACCCCCAAGGATCATCAAGTCTTACTCTCAAGTGGATCCCCCATATGGGGATCCAACCTACAAAACCTTAGCCTTATTTATCATGCTCTAACCAACTGCGCTCATCTCAGATACAGAAGATGAGAGCTAACGTTATTGATAACACCCGATCTTTTTCTTCCCTGAGCTTCTCCATGCCTGAAACAGCTATATATAGCAACCTGACTTTACAGAAAAATTACATACTCTTCTGGTTCTGTCTTCTGCACTTTCCCATGTTAGATGCCATTGTTCTAGGACTACGAGAGTCACAAAGTACCCTTTCCTGTATATACAGCAATCCCTTTGCAATCGCACACTGCCACCTACCACTGTGTTCAACTGTCACTGAACTGCAAAGCACTCAAAATGCATCAGGCAACAGAAGACTTTGATACTCTGCTATGTTTTTGAGCTACAAAACTCAATGCAAGACACACTGAACCGCCCAAGATGCATTGATTTTTCTTTCCCTCTGACTCCATGTACACAAATAGCATATTTCTTCCCATACGAAGCAAAATAGTCAAGATCTCATTGTGTTAAACTTCAGTTCTCATGAGCAGTTGCAGCAAATTCTTTCACTGTTAATCCAGACACAGGTTAAAAGCAAAAGTTTTTAACTTGTAAAAAGGTAACAGAGAGGCTATTATAAGGTCCAAACAACCTATGTTGAAGATATGTAACTCCAATTTTTTTCCTTGTTTCCAAAGGCCTGAGACATGCTACAAGATTAGCATTTAGAGAAAAAGTATAGAGCTGAAAAGCAAGACTGCAAAACTTCAATAACAATGCAGAGACAGAAAATGGAGTATAAGTGTCTCATTCATTGGTTTTAAAAGTTACACACTGTGTGCCAACTGCATAAAACAAACTTCAGAAAGACTTTTCTGGTCCCCCAACTGAAGCTACAGCTAATCTTAAAGACATTTACAATAACCTGGTTTGTCGGCTTTCAGCTGTTTCTTTATTCTTGTAAAGAAATGTACAAGGTATGAATTAGTGTAACATTTCATAGCTACACACAACCAAGGTGCATTTAGCTTCTGCACGTCTCATTCATATCTTAACAAGCAATATCAGAATATAGGAATGCCTTGCTTATTTTCAAAAATAGTTACCTCTTCAGTGCCTGGCACATAAACACATATAGGCACATTATCAATCTATTCACAAATAATCAAGCACATATTTGAAAGACAAAGTACCTGTTCTTGCATGCACAGCTAATATGAAAACATTTTCCTGGTCTGATCCTTCCTGAATCAAGCCTTAGTTTAAAAACACCCCATACTGATGGAAAAAGATTTAAGAAATGTCTTTGATGAAGAATTCTGACTCCAACGAATCTGAAGGTAATTTTTCTTCATATGACTGTAACACCAGTCACATCAGTTATTCATTAACTGACTAACATGAGATAAATGTTAACTGAAACGAAAAAGTCAACAAATGGCAGGATATCTGGCATCAAGGAAATAAAATCTATCCCCACTTCCTATAACACAGACACAGCAGTGCCCCCCATTGCAACAGCTCATTTGTTGGGATATCCCGTAATGACATTTCAGTGCATTTTTCACTCCTAGATGCATATTTCATTTTAATCTTCCTTCCTTTTTATTTTCTTTTTGCAAGAAGTAGGTGATTTTTCAGAGGCAGAACCATCTTCAAAGAATGAGCCAGTTATTACTAAAGGCACATTTCAAAGTCCAAACCTCAAACACTATTATACTGCTTTTGCAAAAGCAATTTAACCACTTGGCTATAATGCATCACTTTCTTCCGAGCTACAGTTTTATCAAGTAAGAAATGCTGTCATGCCTGCCACAAGTTATGGGTAACACAAAGGATGTGTAGGTGAAAGAATCTTCACCAAATATATAACGTGACCTACTAAAAAACCTGATCACTCTAATTCACTACTAATCATGTTACAAAATTGATGAGAAAGGGTGAAAAGAGAAGCAAAAGGAAGCCACTGACATCCTGCAAATAAAGTAAAGTTAGTCATGTCAGGAGACTTTCTGAATGTTGCATAGGTGAGTGTCAGGAGCCCAAAGGTAAGTTCATGGACATAATTAATGTGAACTTTTTACATATATATATATTTATATTTACACACACACACTTTTGTTTTTTTTAAACACACACTTAGCTATTTATTTCAACCCACAATTTTAGAGTTAAGCCTGGGAAACAGAAGAAATTTTTCTGTTCAGTTTTCCTCTTTTGGCACGCCTGTCAGTTATTGTCCCTCTCCTCCCAAAACACTCAGGCCATAAATTCTCTTACTCAGAAAACAAACTAAAGGATATTGAGTGCAGCATATCTTCAAGTAACTCTGTGCTCTCAAAGATACAAACTGCAGCAAGACGAAATGAAAAATGTAAATTCAAATTCTAGGATGAAAAGGGACACAGAGAGGATATTAACTTGAGATAAAAAACTACAATAGTTTTGTTGGTTTGTTTGTTTTAAATAGACCATCTTCAATTGTGCGATATTAGCATCTAACTCGGACGTTCATCCTGGAGATATCAAGTAGCCTCAGCATTTCATGCCAGACAGAATAGCTCTGAAGCATGCCTAAAACCCACCAAGTTTTCCTCTTCAAATTAAGCATATTTTGGGCACATCGAAAACAGCAGTCCTAAAGGAAGACTTGGCAAACACAGCGGAAACAGAACAAGCACTCTGCAGTCACTAGAATATTTTAATAAACAAGATACAATTGTTTCCCCAAAAGAAAAAAAGATAAGATACAGGAAAATCAGCTGAGATTCAATGCAGCTATACACTAGGGATTATGCCTTATAATGTCTGAAATTAGCACCTGAAATTAAAAGTTACATGCCTTCAGGAGGGTTTTTAAAATTTAACATATTTATATACATAAAAATTTACATTTTTCTTTGTCTACAAAACAACAAAGCTCTTTCAAACTAATTCATTTAAGAAAGAGGAATCTTTCACAAGTAACTGGGAATGCAGTTATCCCAAGATACAGAAATGTATTGTTCACGTACAGAAAGCCATCTAAAAGTCTGGCTTTCTTCCATCCTGTGATATTTGATCTTGCTATGTCACAGCCCTGACCTGCATCACTAAAGTTGTTCAACTCTTTAAAGAACACATGCAGGGCAAAGACACTTGTTGCACTGGCTATTTGGGAAAAGGGTAAAAAAAAAAGAAAAAAAAAAGGAAAAAGAAAAATACTCACATACAAAACCAAACCAAACAAACAACCAATCCCAAATTCCAATGAAATGGAAGGTTCCTAGAAGCAAAAATGGATAAGTTTCTCTTGATAACTGTAAACAAGAGATGAAGTCTCTTCCTTTATCAGCTCACTAGATTTGCTGCAAAGAGTACGGAAGCAAAAGAAAAGAAACTCAGTCAGAACTTGTGTGTAGCTAACTGAGGTTAAACCAGCCAGCAGGAGCCAGAATCCTAAAACTAGATTTTACTGAACTTTGCACTAGTCTTCTGCACTGTGGTTTAGTTTGCCAGTCTGAACTGCAAATGCTAGCTACTGCCCCTTGGGAGCTAATCTGTATAACAGATTAAAGAGGTTTATAAAGTGCGTTGAATTTTTTTTATGCAAAGGAGTGCAAAAGTATAAAATCTTTGCTCAAAACGTCTTGCTTTGCAGTTTCTTCAGCTAAAAAAAATAATCCTGATTTTGACAATTGTGTGTATCTTTGAGAGGCTTGACTTCTGCTTTCTTTGTATGAGTTTGGTATAATCCCCATGAGAAAACATTCTTCATTTGCAAAGTCAAACAAAACTTGCAATGTGACCAGACAGCGAGGGCCCCAGGAAGCCAAGGGGATAAAGGTCTGCCAACATTTTCCTCTCCCAAAGGAACAAACTACCAGCATGAATTGGATTTTCTTGCATGGAAACCAACCGTGCACTAGACCTGGTACCTCAGAATTTGAGACCTATAACATATATATTGGTCTGATTTCTCAGGCTTTCAGTATGCTTCCAGCATCTGAGCAACAGTGATAAGAACTACAGGCATTATGGTCCTATGGTCATAAACAGCACCACAGAGTCAAGAGTATCAGAAGTTTGAAGAGGAAACAGGAGCTTTGTCACAACAAACTGCAGAGGCCACTGCTCAGCTCACAGGTTTCACAGCATCCAGTGTAACTACCCCTAAAATCTGGGACAGAGAGATGCCGCCCATGATAGGAAAGAATTAAAGATATTAAAGAAATATATAAATTATAAACAGAGGTTAAAATGGGGGGCAGAGGTGTACTTTTCTTGATGCATATTGCAGGTAAGAAGGGCACGTGGTAGAGAAGAATACCAGAAGGCTTCAATGTTGTTCTTTTCCACTCAAAATCACAAAGAGATATGAAAGTCATGTACCAAGTTTGTTTGTAAAGTAATGAGTTTGGGGCTGGCTTCAGTTTTTTGCTTTATTTCCCTAGAGTTGAAACCCATCCATCTGCAGGATGACACTCTGTGGCACATGGGGCACCACCTGCGGAAAACAGATCCTCACTCTGCACCATTTGCGGCGAATGAATTCAAGGCGGACAGAGTTTTGTCCCGGCAGAACCCTCTTGTAACTTTATTGCTCCATAACTATATACAGGCTCTCAACTGACTCGGAGTCCGAACTCCCCAGCCAGGCCAGGTGTTTCTTATCTCTCACATACCACATACACCCACACGACTCTGCCAGCCACAGAAAACAACCACGCTTCCACAGGCTTTCCAGCTTGACCTTGCAATTGTTTTCACACACACACACTAATCTTAGCTCTAGCTACCTCAGGACCACAATATTGCTTTAGTATTTTCTTCTTCTTCTTTAGCTGCTCCTACAACACTCCGCATCTCCCTAAGGCCTTCAGTGCTTTAACGTATTAAATCACAAAAAGGAATTGCATCAGGCAGTACTAAGATGCATACAGCGATTTAGCACAGGCTTGGTTTCAATCTGTGACAGAAGCATTGCAACAATGATGTCAAAGAGGCAGTGACCTCTCCAGCACGAAATTTATAGAAATCCTTTGCAAAAACTGTTGGGAGTACACTGCTCAACAAGCCAAAGGACACTAAAGTAGCCCAAAGGGTTGTGAACCAAGCAGGAACCTTTCACTTGCCCACTAAAATGTATTCTCATGTTATAAAGAAGAGGTCCCCTCTACAGGGCCCCAGTTTTCCCATTTTTGAGATTGAGAGCACTTTGTTGGAGGCTGACATGAAAACAAAGGAAGTGTCTGAATTTTATGGCATTATTTCTGACTTTCTTATATCACAATCCTGACTGTAATAGCTCTCTAGTTACTTAAACAAATTTCTCTCCTCTCAAAATACCTTAAAACACAGTCTTAAATATTTATATTCCCAATATATTTTCAATATTCCAGCTATTCAGAAAAGACAATGCAAGAATAGGGTACACAATGACAAAACTAGTTCTCCCAGATGGCTTTCACTAAGGCTGAATTTGCTTTATTATGGTTTAACTGGGGGAAGTATTTTAAATGCTTCCTTCAGCAAGACAGAATAAGACAAGGGAAGCAGCCTTTTAGAAATAATTTCTATTAAAATACTACGAAATGGTGTGTTACGATACAGAAGTAGTAAAAGAAAATTCTAATGAAGCTCAGACACTTCAGTTTGCTGATACAAAATAACCAGAACTTCTGTGACAGAGTTCATAATGTTCAAAACAGGTAATACTCTCATTACGTTTCCACAAAATCGTGGTTATTCACAATGATGTCTGTACCTCGGTTTCAAACCTTCTATCAAGACAGTAAAGCAACTCCTTGCAATGTGAGGCTCAGGTGGCTTTACCTTTGAGATACAATATTGCAAGAGGGAATTCAACCACTTCATCAAAATACCCAGCAAAAGCAACATAGTACAACACAGCAAAATCAAAATAATATGGCACAACAATGGTGTAAAACGCTATAGATCACTGGGGCCCAGTGCAGTTTGCCTGCTACCCAATTACAGGCACTGCTGATGTTCAGAGTACCCTTCAAGATATTGCTATTGCCTTCAGCTGTAATAGTGGATGCAAAGGCAGTGCCTTTTGAGTAGAAGCTTAGAGTCGAATGTACCGTAAGGGTAAAAAACTTTTTATAACTTCCCTCAAGAAGAGAGAATTGGTATATTCTTGTAAACTACTTGATTCCCATTTCCCAAAGACAAACGTAGCATGAGATATGTAACACGATCTAAGGGAGCATTGCAAGCAGCAGCAATGTAAAATGCATCAGTCCGAGGATCTTTCATCCTGCTTTCAAGGGCTAACAGATGCCTTTCCACTTCTCTTAAAAAGATAAAAATAAATAAATAATTTTTAAAAGTTACATTGCAAGTCTGTGTGAGATCTCCTGTATCTATACAAAAGTGATCAGAGCTAGTCAGCAAATAACCGGACTAATAAACAGATCCTTCCCAAAATCAGCCAGAACAGGATAGGGTATGGGAAGAAAAAGCAAAATATTTTTTTCTTTCTTTCTTTCTCTCACTAATATAATCTTATCCTCTTTTCCCCTTGCCAACAGATTTATTTTTAATGAAAATCAGCAAGGAAACAAATCAACCTCAAGGTGTGCATGTTCCAGCTAGATCTTGCACAACAGAGCCAGCTATCTGAAACTATAAGTCTAAATGAGAGTTCTTATCTGAAAACACTGAAGAACTGATTCCCAGAGAAACGTGTCAGTCACACAGTTCTCTTCTGAAAACAACAAAACAAAAGTTTTCATTTAAGTCCTTGATTCCGTTTGCCCAAAATCTGAGAAGGGTAAGGAGAACCCATACTGAAATAAAAGAAAACCCAACAAAATAAATGAAACCAAACTCATTCTTCACAGGGTAAAATTATCTGCCTTCATGCTCATCCACTGCAATAGCCAGAGCCCAGCGGTACAACTCAACAAGCCTTCTCCAAGAAACAACAAGGTTTATTCACAAACCTGTCCAGGGAGTACTCAAGTGACAAAAGCCAACAGAGACATTTGAGAGCCAAGACACCTTGTGCTTTAAATCTCCAGTCTACAAATATGTGACCAATATTAACGTGTTTATATATATGCAGATATATATTGATAGGTAGACATTCTTTCTTTTCAGAATAGAAACTGAACAAATCAACTAACAAAACAAACTATCACTCCTTGATAATTTTAAAGTTTGTGATTACTGTCATTCTCCCTTCTATACTGCTGCTAGCCATGTTTTTTACATTAAATCAAGTTTTAGTTTATTTCTATACATTTTTCTGCCATCATGTTCGTATTTCCTAGACTGTTAAAGAGACTAAGAAAGAAAAAGTTAGGGTATCACAAGGAACTTTGGGGGTAGAGGGGAGCTTGCTTTCAATCCTCTCCATCATCAACAGCTTAATCAGTTTAAGGAAAAAAGAAGAGTGTCAAGGGAAGAATTATATTTTCTCAGACACAAATGCCTAGACAAGAAATAATTAGAAAAAACAGCCTTTGAGAAAAACAGAAGACGAAGTGCCAAGTCAGAGTTTGTACCTTTTATGACTAAAATAATTTTGGTAGGCTTCTAAATGAAAAAAAAAATGCTAAAAGAAAGAAAAAGAAAAAGGAAAAAAATAACCCCTACAGAATTTTAAAGTAATAAATTGTTTGATCTAAGTTTACCAGCATTCAAGTGGCACACCACAGCACAGGAAACTAGTCCAAACAAGTATTTTAGTCTAATAATATAAAATTCTGAAGCTTTGATTAAATTTGCACTCGACTGAGATGTCTAAGCTTATTGAAAGCTGAAGGAGGAAGTGTGCTGAATCAAAACCATATATAAATAAATTAATCTTACTGGAACTGGAAAGAACATAAAGCCTAGGTTATTAGTCTCCTTAAAACATAACTTCAGACTTGCAAAAATTCAATGTGTATTATGTAAAGAGCCTTTTTGGCTTAAGCATAACAAAAATATCTTCCAGGTTGAATTAAGGATCACTTAAGGAATAAAGGAATTCATAATTAATTCACATAGATTAAATAATTTGTGCAAAAGCGTAAAGCTGCATCACATCTGATTCAACCAAAGACTCCGATAAACACTTAACCTGACTGATTTTAAGAGAATTTAAGCATTTGCTTACAAACTTAATAAGTCAGTCAGTTCTCAAGAGGGAGAATTAACACACAAGAAACAAGTCAAAAAAGCACGGTCAAGACGTTCCCCATCTAGCTTTCAGTCTTCCCACAAGACAGAAGATAGAAACTGGTTTTCAAGTTCCCAGACTTCAAAGGACAAAGTCTGTCTACAGTCATAAGATGACAAGTTCCAGTGACTAAGCTCTATACCACACACCTAGCAGACAGAGTAAAAGCAAAAGAGGAAAAAAAATGCTATCCCAAGAAAGAGAGCTAAGTGAAAGCCTTGTGCTGGGACAATTAAGTATTCCTACATCATACACAGAGAGATGTGTCCCAAGAATAAGCTACAAAACAAAGAGGACTCAAGTTTCCAGAAAAAAAATCCAGAGTAAAGCCCTGGGGCATTAGATATGCTGCAGCTTCAGAAATGTCAGGGAACATTAACTAGGTACATACATCCGAACAAAGAGCAATACAGGAACGTTTCTAGGTTAAACATGCAAAGACTGAGGCCACACGAGACAGTCAACAAAACGAACCAAGTTTTGTACAGCAAAACAAAATTCTTTCAGAATTCATTCTTATGTTTTTCAGAGTGAAATAAAAAACAGTGCCTTTTAGAGAGCATTCTAAAATATAATACATATGGGAATAGAAACTGTTTTCCTCTAGAGTGGTTTTCTGCCCTTGTCACTTATAAATACCACAGATGACTAAAGCACAAAGTATTTTTAAAAGTAAATGGAACCAGCATTATATGTTGGTATAAAATTTGAGAAGTTGGCTTTAGTTCTAAATAAGCCTGCTGCAAAACCAAATACATTACAACAGCTTAATCTATGCAAAGACAATGACAAGCCTGAGAACTTCCCATGATCAGAAGAGCCATTGCTATGGTCCAGCAAGTTAATAACATCCTGGTACTGTTGAAGCACGGCAGCATTTTTAGGCTCTCACACATGTAAGTCAGGAGGGCAACACTTCACTAAGAATATGTACAGCCAAAATACTGGACAGGTCACATTACAGATACAATCTGTAATCTGTCTATTAACATACAGAAAGTTTCTGAGGCTAGAGCAACAGGGCTGTCCTAGCTCGGCACTGCCACTGTACACCACACTGATGAGTGCAGAAGTCGTGAGCCTTAGACAAGTAGACAGACACAATTCATAGAAAGATTCTGAATTTAAGCTACTTATTGGCTTACTACTTCTCTGAAAAATCAGAAAATAAGCCTCTTGTAAGAAATAACTGATTATTAAATTTGGTCTTGTTTCCAGATTTATTTTTTTTTATATGCTGCAATACATGCTTTGTACATGCTAAATGAAGTACACTTCATTTCAATTATTTAAAAATTACAAAGCATGCCAGTATCTTGATGACAGTTAGGCTATTATATACTTCTGGCACTCTGTATAGTAAGTCTTTTCAACACTTCACATCTTGAGAGCATAAATAATAGTTCAAAGACAGTTTCCTGTTTTTAACACATGGCAAAAATATGAAATTATCTGTCTCCAAAATAAGTTTAAAGAATTACAATGGTCTCCAGCATCATTTAAGTATCATCATTTCAGGAAACTCTAGTTTTGTGTAGCGCCTACCCAAGCAAATCTCCAAGCTACCAGTGTCATCAACAAACCAGATTCTTTGTCATGGAACCAGTGAATTCCATACTGCAAGTGCTGTTTGAAGAACCAAAGCTACCGTGCAAAGACGGATCAATTACATCATCTGGTCTAACATAAAAATATTTCTTTCTACTAAACTGTTTTGCTTCTACTTCTAGACCACCATTACTGTAGCATTATTAAGAATCATTATTGAATGTAAATAGGTGATAAAAGCCTTTAAAAGGTAATGCCTTACTTGCAAATGTAATTACCACTGTATTTTATCATCTTATTTCCTTATAAAAACACCAGAATTCTGCATTTACTCAGCATATCACATAACACAGTGATTTTCAAGTGGACATGTACCATTTTTACTCAAAATGGGAGATGCTCAACCAAATGACACCTGTCTTTATTAGAGTTTCCCCAAATGGCCTGAAAAAAATCTCCAAGCCCTTCATAAGTAGAGGTCCTTCTCTTGAATTTAGTTATATTTCTTGGAAGCATTGAACAAAACAAATCCTTGCATAAGGCCAAATATCAAGTCAACAACACAGCGATGTCCAGAAGCTCAGTGCTCTCTAAGAAACGCTGTCTTTATAGACAGCAAGTACCAATCAAATGTTTAAGTTAAAAGAAGGGAATATTACCCCATTAAAGTGCTTCTGGTAAAAAAAACAAACTCTCAAAGACTCCTAGATTCAGACTGCAGAACTCTGTAAATGCCTCTGATTTACACAAATCTACAAGAAGAAACTCTAAGTCACCTAAGACTATGGAAATACTGATCTCAACTTGTGTGAAAGGAACTTGAAGATTTTTAAAAGTAACAAAAACCTAGTAATGAAACTGAATGGGGGGAATCTACAGCAATTACTGAAAATTAATAATGTGCTTTTTATACCCCAATGCCAGAAGTTTGCCTTTATATCTCTGTTGCTGTACAAATTCTAATATCTACATATATAGGTGTGTGTATACACACACTCTGAAACATCTTGGGGGGTGCTGTATAAATATATAGGTGTGCATGAAGACCTATATAATAATTTTTTTATTTTTCTTGCAGAACTGTGTGATTTGTATTTCACCCACTTAATTTGCTGTTTTCAACTGCAAACGTGTCCTCCTGTGGGAGAATGAAAAATTCAACCACTGGTGCAAATGTTTTGACTACATAGGAACCTTTTTTTTATTAATGGCAAGAACAATATCCCAGACAGGCATCTGATTTAATAATCATCTTATTCTGATTTAATATTCATCTTATTGATACAGGTTTTGTAGTCTCAACTTAGAATACATGGGGATCGACAACAAAAAGGGAGGCGAGTAAGTACACTTACCTTTTCTTCACATTTCCTGTGGCAGGCATACTTGCAAACTAAAACAAAAATAAATAGAATATATGAGTAAAAGAGTATGTGGATTGTCCCCTCCCCTTCCTTTAGATCAGCTTTCTACAAGAGATCAGGCCAAACTCAAATCTGTAAAGTATTTACATACTTCAAAACAAAACTAAACTAAAAAAAGGAACTAATTTAGTTTTCACCCATTCCTGAAAGATTAGTTAACTACAGCAGTGTTATCAGACTGGTGCGTTCTATCAGCTTGTGATAACATATGTCTGATTAAATATCATGAGTTGAATGTCTTGACACTTACTTTTAAGCCTCACATGTGCTGGAAGTGTTACCACTTAAACAACACCAGTAGTAAGGTCAAATTGTTCCCAGAGTAACTTGTGAATCTTAGTCATATCAGCAGTTCCAGAGACCTAAGAAAAGCAGGTTGACTTCAACTCACAGGCAACCATGACTGGTCAGAACATAATTTCATGTTGTAAAATTCAGGTTATACAGTGTTGCAAACATTACTTCCAAGAGGTAAGCACTTGAGGTTTTTTAAATTCCTCCTCAGTAAGAGCAGGAAAGGATGAATTGTACCAGCAAGCTTAGATTCAGAAAACAGCACTTAACTTAAAAAGCAGCCAGATGAGCAGCAATGTAACTTTGACGCAGCACCACAATAGCCAGAATCTGACACAGGCTGGTTTTAATTTGTTTTCTATTTATATGCACTTCCTTCTTTACTCTGATATCTCCTTTATTTCCATCCGATGTCTATCTTTAGGTCTACATGAGCTAAACTTACTAAATTTGAAATTCAGGAAAAATTTACTTATTCAGTCTCCAAGATCAGTAAGCTAAAGAACACCATAGAGGTTTAACTGGAAAATTAACTGGGGCCTAACCCTAGACCACTGAAGCTAAAAGTCATGCTTGTTTCTTGATGTTTCTACCAAGAGGAAGATATTTTACAGCCTGACCCAACAGGAAAGATACAACTACTAAGGTGTGAGGTCAGCAGAAATTCATTTCAGAATCAAGTGCATCAACTGCTGAATGAAAAACCCTCATGCTGCAGTCACTTCTCAGGGAAAAAAAAAGTAAGGATTACTGACCCATCCTCTATTCAGTCTTGTACATGCTACGTTCACTTATTTTCCCCATGTATAAGTTACGAACAACAGTTCTTTGTTCAGAGTCCTTCACAGGATCGATTTTCTTTATTCTAAAAATTTATTAGCATTGAAGCAAATAAACTATTAGCACAGATAATGATCTGTAACCACACACCACTTACAAGTGCTATCACCTTAAAGCAAATGGAAGATGGCTTTTAATCCATAACAAAAAGCTTCATTTTCATGTGTAACATAGGGAATAAATAACTAAATTCATGAAGTGATTTGACATACCGAAACTGTCTAGTAGAATCCATATTTTAAATCAGCATGATTAGCTTTAGCTTTGCAAAAGGCTAACATATTCTAATAATACGCATACTATCTGTTTATTCTATAAGCTACTTTGAGACAAAGACAGACACTCACAAAAAAATAAAGAATAAACCAGAAAATCTGTAAGAAAACAGATAATATTACAGACAAGGATTTCATGCTCTTTACTGATGCTCAAACCTAGACTTCTGAGGGGCAAGATGAAATACAAAACAGTAAATTTCATTCCATGACAAACTTCCATGATATTGCTACTGGTTCACGCAAAACCAAATCACAAGTGTCACCAACAAAACACAAAATCTCTACTCAAGACATCAATAACAGTAAATGTAAGCATTGAGCTTTTTTCAGTTTCCATGTACAAGAAAAGTCATTGTTTTCTGCTCTTGGGAAACACAACAGTACTTACTGTCTTTTCTGGAAAGAAATCACTTAAGTCAGATGTGAGCTTAGCCTGGATAGCAACATAAATATTCAGCCTTGCAGAAGCACCTCATTCAAACTCACAAGCAAAACAGAAAATAAGCATACAAACTCCATACATAATTAAAGGGAGAACACAAACAAAACTATATTGCTATATTTATGAGATTCAACAAAACAAAGACTAAAAGCCTCAAGAGGCAATTAGTCAAATACCAGCAGGCAAAGCTCTCTGACTGAAACAAACAGCATACTTTTTTTCAGGTGTTCAAATCTACACTATTTTGAACACAGAGATCTGATTCATTCACAAAGACTGCTTTACTCCTCCTCAGCATACAAAAATACCCTATTCAGACCTAAATCCAGCACTTGCATGGATTAGATTAAGTCATTACCTTTTCTTCTTCAATATCCAATAAAGCTGATTATAATAAAGCTGGATGGAAATAAGCACTCCAAAATGAGATCACAGGGCAGGGGGAAGAGGTATCCGCAGCATTTGAAAGAGAAGGAGATATTAAGAAAATAATATGACTTGGGTATGAGGAAGTATATGGGCACACTAAGAAAGAGTGAATGGAACAAGAGCCATGCTGCAGCAGTCCCGTATCTGAGTATGAATGAGTAGTGGAGAGAAGCACCACTGCCTTTCCAGGCACATCCTGCTACCATGCAATTCCTATGGGTTTCTCCGCTACAGCTGCTACCATCAAGAACAGTGACAGATCCCTTCAGCACACCAGCAAATTCAACACTTACCCACAGAAAGAAATCAATTTGCTCAATATTTCATTATTTAGAATTCATTGTGCTAGAGCTACGATGAATTCTACTACACTGAAGAACTGTCTCACCCCGATGATTGCAACACTTCAGACCAAGGCCAGTTTTATCTCAGCCCAGGCATTTACAGTACTTGCAAAGAGAGAAACTTCTTCAATCACTATGAGAAACTGAATCATGGTTCAATATGCCAGGTTTTTTTAATGAAAAGGCTTAAATATTAGAGATGCACTTTCAGAGAATTTCTAAGGCCAGAACAGCAGTATTATATCATAATCATGCAACCCATGTCTTTTCAGTGCAACAAACATGCAATGCAAAAGCATATGAGTAACCGAACAACTGATGTGCCGTTAGTACGCTAAGGAAAATACATACAACTTACATTTAAAAGATCTCAACAAGCACCTTCCACGGAAAGCTGGCATTCTTCAGGTAAAGCTTACAAGTGAAATAGCACTCAACTCTTCTCGGGACTACAGCCTAAAGTGTATTCAAATTCTAAAATGTGCCCGAAACAGTCTAGAGGACTTAATCAATGTCACACACTCTACAAGGCTACTTCAGTTCTTCAGCTGAACAGCTGAACGTCTGCATCCCACACAGCAGCTCTTGCAAATACCATACTTTCCAAATTTGTGTTCAAGGATTTTGGCACTAGTTCCAAGAACAACTGTCCCAAGCTGGCTGGGAATAAAATGGAGACCAAGCCATATTTAGTCAATTTACTATACTTCAAAACAGCTCCTAAACAATAGATCCAAGAATCCATTTTCTTACAAGGAGGATAAAGAAGGCGGGGAGGAGGTGGGGGAAGGAAAAAAAAGGAAAAGAAAAAAAGACATTTCTTTGCATAAAAATGAAGATGTGTTAGCTCCTGCAAATTACCAATACTGCTGCCACATTAAAGAGAGAAGGACAAGCATAGTGAGTCGTATTTTTCAGACTTAAGTTTCAAAATTTTTGTGAAATCAAAGTTCTGCTTCTTACATTCTTGCATGTAAGATGCTCTTTGAAAACCCATAGCAATGTGTTTGTAAAGAAAGAAACTACTTCACAAACCACGGCATGATTTATGATTTAACAGGACAAAGAGCTTAAATTTTTGCTCTCTCTGGTAAAGGCTATGCACCTTGGCAGTTTTTAGCATTTAATGGACATACGGTATGGCAATACATTCCATATATTTCACCCAAACATTCTGTCACACTGCACATGCAGCGAGTATTCAAACATGGCTGGTTTCTAAGGACAACCTCACACTTAATCACAGCATTTATCGAGTGATTCTTCACGGTGGGGTTTTCTGTGTTTGTTTTTAAACAGCTGTATATGGCAAGGGTAGGAACAAGATAATTCAGGAATCCTCGTGGGGCAGAAACTTGCATATAAATAGAGAATCTAAGAGATTATCTATTATAGTTTAATACCCAGTTTAATACCTTTCTAATCTCTAAGAAAAACCACTTGCCCCAAAAGCATATGCTCTACTGGCCTTGATATTAATTTTTAACTTCCTGGTAACAAAACAAGTTGGGATACTGAATCACAGGCTTAGATGTTTGAAAGATGCTTTCTTTCCCTCAGCATCTCCAAAGAAGCTTCCCAAAACAGACAGATGCTATTTCACCTATTTTTTGACAGTAATAGAAGAGTCCTTGAAGATCCATAACAGAATGTAATCTAAACCAAGCATATAAAAAGACTTGGGTAATTAAGGCTTAGTTTTTATCGCTGCCAGTTCCAGTCTTCTAACACCAGGGAAGACAGGTATCAGAGTGTTGCAGTAGTGGTAAAGCCCAGCAATTATAGTACCTAGGCTAGTGCTACCACTACTGAGCAACATCTCAGGCCTGCAGGAAATGTTTTGCACAAAATACTAGGTCTGTCATTGGCTCTGAAGAAAAGATGGGTGGTTTTTTTTTGTTAAAACATCTTAATTTGGTTTCTGAAAATGCATAATAAGGCCGCCACAACACGGTCTTCTTCAGACAGAGCTTGGTACAGAAAGCCATATATGACCAAAATCTCTCAAATGGCTGCTGGCTACAGTAAACCACAATCTGGTTGAAATGGTTTTGTGGATGAAATGTTGCAACACATGCAGCTTGCTGGCTATTTTTATTTCAATGAGTGTTTAATAATATTGTGATCAGATTGTTAGAAAAAAAACTTGCACCAACACACACTTTTCTGCTGACCTGTTCCTGCCAGCTTTGCAACAATTCAACTTAAGAAAAGGGTCAAAAGGAAAGCAGTATGAAAAGCAGACACACGGAAATTATTTGCAGCATTAAAAATAAGTTGGCATGCAATTCTGCGTGAAGCAGTTTCGTGTGACTCTTCCCCCACCCCTTTTTTGGAGGCGATGAGCTAGAGTATCCTAGCTAGAAATACTGGGCTTTAGATGCAAAAGCAAACACTTCTATTTTTAAGAAGTTATCAGAGTCACATGTCAGGAATGTCACAAGTCTAACAGACACACTCCAGCAACATCTGCTAGTGCACTTCCTATGCCTCAAACATTTTCCTAGATTTTCTTTTGTTCTTTTTTTAGATTCAGCCAACCATTGTCTCTTCATCTGAATACTGCTCCCACTACTTCATGACAGTGACTGCAAACATAGTTTTTGAAGATGAAGGCTAACAGACAGTTATGGGAAATTTGGGCAAAGCTTCAGCATTTTTTCACTTGGAGTGGTTATACAGTACAGAGTATTGTGAATGAGCCTTCCCACAAAAAATATTCTACTTGTTGTTGTTAACAACAGCAGTGGAAAATCTTTATTAAGAGAAAAATATTTTGGCACTACTGCTGCAATAGCATGTCTCTTTCTTTACTCCCACCTTCTTCCTGTCTTGTAGAAAAATCTTGACCATCAAAGGGTAGGGTTTTGAGTGTTTTTTCTGTTTGGGTTTTTCTCCACTCCTCTCCCCCCTGTGGAATGTATAGTCTAACTTTACCACTTTAACTTCATCCTGAAAAGTCCTGGGTGGGGAGCATTTTTTGTTTGTTTTGTTTCTATGTGATGTTTAGTTTTGGTTTTTAATTTCTTATAGATGCTGTTACAAAGGCAGAATATTACCAACAATGAAAATGTTTTCACACTTTTAAAATAAAATACTCATACAGCAAATTTCTCCCATCTATTTAAGCTACACCTACCAGTTAGGTAAGAAATTATTACAGCTTAATCCAGTTTAGAACCAAAGGTTACTTTTAGACCTCCTCCCTCCAGCTAAACGGATAACCACATGTTGCAACATTTTATCCACAAAACTCTTTCAAACAGATGAGGGCTTACATGCCAGCAACCCATATGAAAACAAAAAAATGGGTGGACTGTCTCCGGGTTTTTCTCATCTTCAACTGAAGACAATGCAAGAACTGTAAGATCTCAAGAGCTTGCACATCTGTGATGGATCTTGAAAACAACCTTCATAAATCATGCTCAGAGCACGGATCAAAGAAAAACAGGATATCAGCTAAAAATGGGCGATCTCCAAAATAAATAAGAAATCTGATATTGCTAGGAAACTTATTATGTGGATAAGACCTAGTGGGCCCGATGTTCTGATTCGCAGAAGTTCTTAAGCTGCTACGGAAAATATAAGTGACAAAGACCATCACCAGAAGAGAAAATAATATAAGCTACGCAAAGGAGATCATCAGTACGATCCTGAAGTACTTATACAGTTACAGGCATGTTTTCTAAGGGCAGTTTTTAAATCTCATTAATGACAACAGATGGGACTACTGCACAAAATCAGTTAACAACTGATTAACAGTTAACAACTTTTACCTATTTACAGGGTTCAGATCCAGAATGTGCTTAAACCGAGTTATGCTTGTAGTTTTCTTCATGTACTGGAGCAAATTCTCCAGTGTTACAACTGTTTTCTTCACCCACCTTTTCTTTATTTAAACTTTATCTTTCTATACATTACTCCTGCCTCCCATAGTAGTTGTTCCTCCAGCCCCACTCCTTGTTTTGAAGCCAATTAGAAGGGTGAACTTTTAGCCAAATGCATCAAGATTTACACTGAGGTTACTCTCCCCACATGGCATATCAAGTTCATCACATTTAAAATAATACACTCTAATGATGGTAGCATTTCATTTCAAATTTTCATGTTAGAGCAGGTAATTTTAACTTTAATTTACCCTTGGGAATTTTAGGTTCTCTTCAAGTGAGCTAAGCATATAAAATTGCAGGACTACCAGATCATATAGTCTCTGGGTTTCCTGTCAAAAACTGCGAGGTGGAAGGCACATAAGTTTAAAAAAAAAAAAAAAGTAAATGTGATCCTATTAGCTGTAATGAACAGAAAGAAGCTGCAGCTTTCTAGAGAACTCTGAGGTTTAAACCTTAACTTCAAAATACATTTTATAATCATAGGTCAAATTCTGGCATGATTAAGTTGGTCCTTCTGAGGTAAACAAATAGGGAACTCATGTTTTTCAATACAATTTTCTGAAACATCATCTACCAGCTATGAACATTAAACATTCCACTAGAGGTCTTTGCCTTGTGTATTTTTTTATTTTTAAATTAGTAGAAACTTAACCTTAGAGATTTCTGCCAAAATTCCTCTCCCAGTTCCCAAGGTTGTCAATTCTACTGTCTCTCTTAACTCCAGAGACAGCTGTGTTCAGCAAGAATGCTTATGTACTGCTTGTGTACTCCTTCCTAATTACAGTGGCTTTTTTTAGTATCTCTTATGCTCCATTAAGTCTTTATTCACCCTTCCCTTTCATGTCTTCGCTGCTGCTATGCACATAACTTCCATGATGCACATAGCTTCCATCATTCACTATATAACTAAGCTCTGCACTGGAATATGAATGCATACCTTGTACAGCTCTGTTAATTAGAGTACGTTTTACTAATCTAGTGGAACTTGCTATTTACTGTGTGCACCTTTTGTCTACAGAAGAGGAGCTGACCTCTCAAGCCACAGATGGGCTACAGTCCACATTTCTCTTTTCAGTCTCCTCCTTCCCAGAACAGGATACTCCACACCACTCATGTCCAGGTCAACATCCACCTATTTCTGAGGGGGTACTAAAAAGACTTCTCTACTGTAACTACAACAATTCATGCAGTCTCCCTTGGATATCCTCCCAGATGACTTTCACTAACAAGGTGACAGTCAACTGAAATTTTATAGCAAGAGCCTGGGTTCCTACCTACCTCAGCCTTGCTCGGCCAACTTGTAATCTCTCTTCCTTGGAGTTCACAGCAGCTGTGAGCTATTAATCTGCTCTAGGGACAAAACAAACCATGCTCTTTGGTCCTACAGTCAGCGTGTCTTGGTTTACACTTGGAGGTAAATAGGCGGTTAGAAAAATAGTATGGTTTTCTGGTTTGTGTTCCGCTGTTCCTTGATGAGTCTGAACCACGCATACGAGAGATTCATTATTGTAAATAATTAAACTATTAATTGAAGCAATTATTTTAAAGCTGTCTTAAAACAGTCCCACAGAAGGCAGTATGATTTGCTGCATCACTGCTCAAAAAAATATGTAAGTGTACATACAAACACCACGCAGAAAGCAAAGAGTGATATGATGAAAACCTCTTTTAATTTGATGACAACCTTTTCATCCTCTCAAAGATGTTCCACCTTATAAGGTTAGAATGATCAGATGGGTATGTCTGTGGCCATCACTAATGGTCTTCTGGGTAATTAACCAGTGTCTCTTGCCATAATTAACTATAAGATGGTTTAGTTCTTTTGAAATTACAGAGGGTTTATATGTATAGTACATTATAAAAATCAACAGATCGATAAATCTCATAATACACCATGTAAATGCCTAGAAATACAGGATCTTATTTCGTAAGGATCACTCCATGGAAACCAGACTGACACAAATACCTCTTCTTCACTACAGGCTATGCCATTTAGAGCCAAGTGTAATGCCACTGGCCCAAGCATTACACAAATTCCTTTGGAATGTCTAGCTTTCTAATTTGTCTGCCTGTAAAAAAAGACATGCTTTGCACATTATTAAGATGCTCATATGTTATTACTGAACTTAGCACTTATTGAAAAAACAGTATATAAAACCACCTGCAATATAATCATGTAAGATTAAATATGCACATATTTACACATGTGGTATGCCCAAACAACTTGTCTGCTCCAACTGAGACTTGATGTAAAAATGTATTTTTACTTGCCAGAAGCAACAAATATTTGATTAAATACAAAGGACTCTTTGTACTGGGCGACTCCAAGTAACCCCAAATCAGATTTTAAGTGGATCACTACCCAACCACAAGCAGTCACAAACGAGTAGGTGAATTTCAGCAGAAAATACCAAACCCCTTAGAGAAAAACAGCTCCAATTGGCTCTTCAAATCCTGACTTATGATCTTTAAGCATCTGGAAGCTCTTGATTACACACAGATATCGTAATTTGAGGACAAAATAGAGTTTCTACCATCACTTCATGCTCAGTGAAACAGTCCAGGACTCATTTACTGTAAGCCAATTAACAATTGCATAAAACCATATGTTAACACAACTTACAACCCAGACGTTATTATACAGATGTCTAATAACCTATCATAGTAAAAAAGGTGAATTGTATTCTTTGTTACACTCAGCTTGCCCATAACAGCACGGTAAGCATTTCTCTGCAAACAATACAGCTAACAGCACATGCCAACATCATTTAACACGTCCTGGGCTAACATTTATACGTGGTTCAAAGTACGGAAGTTTCACATACATATGATGACATATAGGTGATTTCAAAGGAAGAAAGCAAAACGTACGTAGTCAAACCATCAAGCAAGAAGGTTTTCAGGAAAACACAAAAAGAATTAGAAACTGAAATTCTGTAAGAACTCTTACTGAGATCATTCCAACATATATTTCCACAGCCAACATTCACAGACATTAGCTTAAGAAAAAGATACTCAGTTCGTTCAAAGAACCATTAACTGCTTTAAGTTCAAAATTTAATTTATGGAATACTTTATACTGCATGTAAAGCCTCATTCCCAGCACCTAAACTAGGTAACTTAACTGTAGGAGGTGAAAGGAGTTTCATAAAAGGCATCTGTACAGTGTTTCACCCATCAAATTAAAACTACTCAAATTTCCCAAATCTGGTCTCCAGTTTTTTTAATTGCCAGAAAAGTACTTCCTAGGGATTCGGAGAACCTAAAAAGCTCTCTGTTCTACGCTAGCAATCATTTGATCACAACTCAAAGAAAAATAATATTTTTAAAAAGCAAGGGAAAATACAGTAAAATAGAAAATTTTAAACATCTATTTTACGTATATTAAATATTAAATAAATAAAAAACAAAATCAAAGGATTTCTGTAACATTGCAGGCCTTTCACTATGTAAATATGCACCATTAGTATGTACTATCTGCTTAGCCTTGAATTAAACTGAACTGCACTTCAGGGAAGACAAAACCCCTAAAATGACCACCACATACTAATGCAAGCTTGTCTAACCAACACAACACCCAGTTATAGTTTTTTTTTTTTCTTACAACAAGTCAATGATTCATTGCTAGATAAAGAGCAAATACTACGTACTGAACAACCTGGAGTTTGCCCCTCCCCTCAATTCTCTTACATGTAAGTTTCCTTTAACTGATAAGATACAGACTGAAAGGAAACTGAAGACTGTACAAAGAGCTGTTATTTTCTGAGAAGAAACTGTTAAAAAGCAAGATTTTTCTCATTAATAGACAAACTTTATTTCTTCTTAACTTAATGGCTTTTTTTCTCCCCTCCCTGGCCCTCCTTTCCTGCAATGCCAGTTTGCACACTTTCATTCAGCAATATCAGGGGGAATTTACCAAAAGCAGAAGCACCAGGATTTGACTCCAAAACAGCTAGTTTACTTTTCTTCATATGAACAGAGTTTCACAGTACTAGCATACATTTCAAGTACTGCAGTGCTGGCAAGGAAAGAGACAACTTTTAGTTCTAGCTTTTCCAAAACTCTTCTTTATGAAGTCCGTGTTGTAAGTTGAAATACAAACGGGTTCTTATTAAGTTGAAACTACTTGGAATCATCACTTCACTGTACAACTCCTGTTTGCTCCCATCCCACAAGTAAGTATCAAATAATCAACAACCAAAATGTAACAACAGCAAAGAACGGCGGGTCTGCCTGGTGCTCACATCAACAAAATGTGACAGTATCGAGGGGCTCCTTCTGAAAATTGCATCCAGAAACCTAGAGAAAATTATCCCAGACTGACTTAAATATAGACAGACCTATCACAGACATGCCCCTATTCCCTAAGGCATTTAAAAGGCACGCAGATGTGGCACTTACAAACATGGTTTAGTGGTGTACTTGGAAGTGATGGGTTAGTGGTTGGACTCAATGACCTTTGAGTCTTCTCCGGCCTAAATGATTCCATGATTCAAAGTACTGATTCTCTTCCGGTACACTGCTTTTTACACTGAACCTGATCAAGAAGTTCTTCAGGCAGTTCCTTCAGTAAGCAGTCTTCCTTCCATAAATACTATTTCTGCTAAGCTGAAAACAGTAAATCCTAAGAACCAACCTCCAGAAAGACAGACAGAAGAAATACGTTAAAGAAAAGCATACATAACTACCAATCCTATGATGATAATTAAAATGCTGAATACAAATGCTGTAAAGTCTGCACCATAGCTCAGGTAATGGCCACATTCCTTCCACATCCAAATCTGTCACCTCCCTCTCAAATCCTCAGAGGGATCCTAAGGTGTCTGAAGAATGAGAGGGAAAAGGTGGGAGAAGGAGATCCAACCAGAACTGGAGGTTGGTGCAAACATCTCTCACTGAAACATCCACTACATTTTACAGGAAGAGACAACAGCATTCTCATTCTAGGAAGTAAACCGTAAATACAGCAAGTAAAGAAACGGTTTCATTAACGTGGAATGACTGGAGTTGAACATTAACCAAGCAGAACCAGTACAGGGGATCAAAAGTCTTATCACTCAACAACTTGCAGAAAGTACCTGTTGAGCCTTCCCAAGATTTAATTTCATCACAGGTATCCCACGGAGAAGAGAGAAGTATACTCAATTCTACACAGCAAGGGAGAAGAGTGAGGGAAAACAGCAGTACGGAGCAGGCAGCAATGACGGGTGCAGAAAGTCTCTAGTCTGCATATCCAAGTCTTCATTCTTTTTGTGAGTGATTCGATGAAGGACTAAGGATCAGACAGAGTATAACACAACTGGAAAAATTAAATACACAGCTACTCTTGTGACTTTTTGCAATTTAATGTAGATAGAACATGCCTCAGGGAAAGAGGGGCACACACTTCCTCATTTGGAGACTGAATTACAGAGGCATCTGTCACCCACCACGCACACATCGCTCACATACTCCTTACAGAGCCTCCGCAGGCACTGCCTTATTCTGGAACCTGTCTGAATAGCACAGTATTAAAAGCACATGGTTACACAAGCCTAATTACCTACTACAGCAATCTATTGCCTGACAAATGCAGGGAACATTACCGTACAAAGGAAGGAAATAAACCAAGGTAACACTTATGCTTAGTCCAGACGGAATTCCAGAAACATGGATTCCTAGAAATTTTAACATCAATACAAAACTATTTTCCTTTACACAGCAAGAAAGCAAATACCACATCACACATTACTCACCTCTGCAAGAAATTCCTTGGCTGTCAATTACTTGTTTGCAGATTCCACAGATTCTGGATTTTTTAAAAGACTTGTTTTTGAAGGTATGACACCTTGCAGCTGTTTCCTGAGGCTGGAAGCAAGAAGAATAACATCAGACCATCACTCAACTTTTGAGTCATTCTTTTAAGTGAAATACAATTGTAAAATAAATATAACAGTAGTGCATATACAGTATGCATATAAATATATACACCTAATATAATTTAATAGTCATGTTATATTTAGCAGTACATTTAGTGCTTGCACTCTTGCTCATCCTTGCTCTTGTTCAACAACATGAGCTTTTTACTTTCAAGTGTAGGAAACAACAGAATGTGAGGAACCTCTTGCGTATCAGGACACAGAGATCACAATTCATTTTTATTCTTTTCAGAACTCACTCTACAACTTGTCTTTTAGGAGGAAATACAGAACAGTGTCTACAATATGACCCAACATATTGTCTACAGTATGACCGACTTCAGGTCTTATCTACATAAAAACTAGCGCTGGTTCAGGTAAAACTAGTTAATATCCTAAGTAATGCTCTATCACAGTAGATTTTTAACTCCTCTGGTGCAGAAGGTAGGTTGGGATGCCTTCATAATGTCTTGGTCATTCAATAAATGAAAAGCACCCATGCAAGCTGACTTTAGCACATTGCTAACTTTAAGCTAGTGTATATTTCTTATGCAGGAAAGAAGGGATTTAAAACTAACATTATTTCCACAGTATCACAGCAGCTGAACTATCACGTTAAAATATAATGCAACAATGAAATTTCTAACTGGGGACAGAACTCAAAAAGTCAGTATCATATATGCAATGGCTTCTATAACTTTTGAAACTTTTGGGTAACATTTAGATAACAAACAGCCAAAAGCCTACGACAGCCATTATCTCCTCTGGAAGGCATGTAACAACATTCATTTTCACCGAGAGATTTTTTGGAAATATCAGTTACCTATTCAAAGACAAAAATATATTTCACCAGATCATGAAAATCCCCAAATGTCTCTTCATGTTCTTCATTTTCATTTCACATTTGCACCTTACATTTCTTACAGTCAGTACTACAAACAGGCCTGCATTCACCACTAAAACCTGTGGTGAACTTAAGGAGCAAAAGTGTCTGTCTAGAAGCAGAAAGCTGTCCCTCCACAGCCAGGCCAGACCACTGCACCACCCAAGTTCCACCCACAGTCTGATGAGAAAGTTTCCCAGTGTGTGGGCAACACACAAGGTAACACGGCAATGAGGTATCATGAGATTTATTTGCGGCTTTACGCAACTCAACTTGCAGCTCTAGGCAAAATGTTTACTGTCTCCAAACGTAACTACACCACAGTGCCACAACAGGCATAAGAACAGCCACAAAAATCAGTCACTTTCTAAGTACTACCTCCACATGAGCCTACCCAAAACTCCAAAGAAGCCCCAAGGAACACAAACGGCAGTGACTGACCACACTGAGCAGCCTAGGGGCTCAGAGACCACCTTCAGTGGGGATGCCACTGTCAGCCTGATCTTAAGAATAGCTTCAGGAAATATCACCGGTCTTACCCACAGCATAAGACCAGGATAACTCACATACTTCCATAAACAATATCGTAGAAACTACAGGGGCTGAAGGAATAAGCCTTAGTCCGGACTCTCAGGATCTTTCCACTAGTGAAATGGATTAATCAGCAGAAATTAGTAAAATAAATAATCTAATAGTTCACATTCTTGAAAGGCTCAAACAGAGGATAAAATACTTGAGAAATAGAATTGATTTGTAATTACAGTGCTTCATTAGACACTTCAATCACTCACTGCAGAAATCAAAGTCACAAATTTCCCTGTATCCCCAACTGCTGCCATTTGCAATATTGTTACTTCAGATTAAATTGAAAGACGTTGTCAGATATGATTCATATTAAAAAAAAAAAGAACAGCTGAACTCCAGAATTATGCATGAACAGACTTTACGGCAAACAGATCAACTTTATTAGTTTTGAAAAATCTGTCATGACTGAGGGCTTTGCCCTTGAAAATATGGGAGAAGCTTTTGAAGAGACAGACATCTAGAAGGAAGGAAAAGTATCATTACATCCAGGTAACTTCACTAATCCAACACAAGGAGGTTCTGTGCCATACAGGGTTCAGGCACTGTGCCCAAGGAGCTGAAAGTCCTTCATGTCCACAGCCTCTTCTATGTAAAAAAAAAAATAAAATAAAAAAATCAGCAATGCCATTATCTCCACTGGTTGCTGCAGTTTCTATGCTTTGTAGATTTACAAAAACCAAAATTCTCATTTTAGATTTTATCCTCTCTTCTTCTCTACAGAGTTCTACTTTTGGGACATTTCTGCAACTCTCTTTGAAAATGAGTTTCGCGGAGCTTGCACTTTTAAAGAAATTAATGGATAAACTTCACTGAACGTTTATTTCGTAGTTAGGTCTGCTTCTCCTTATTTCCTACCTCCCAAACAATTCTTTGCCAACTTCGATGCTTGAACTGTTCCAAAGAAAGACAACTGTCCTGAGAACTAACTGTTTAGAATACTGGAGTTTAGTGTAAGCGGGTCTTGACATTAGCTGACCAACGAATCAATCTGTCCACTTAATTTGTCATGTAAACATTAAACGAGATTGTCCTCCATGGCATTTAGGAAATATTCTGCAATTGTGTCTTTGCATCTGCATTAAAATACATGCATTTTTTGTTCCCTTTTGTTCATTTTAGGTACATTCCACTATGCAGAGTGTACTGGGGAGGGCGAGGGGTGGGTGGAGAGGGAAGAAAATAAAAGCAACCATAGCAGGCAGCAAGTAATGCCACTACCATGAGGCTCAAGATTGAAATCTAAAGTGCATATAACTGTTAGGAGCAAAAACTGGAAGAAAACAGTGCAGCATCACAGGCTACAGACTCAGTTTCTGCCCAAGAAAAAGGCTATAATTATTTCTGGTCTCAATTCATAGTGTTACGAAAGTTACATGGGAAATATTTTGCCACGCTGTGCTCTCTGTGGTACACAGAAATCTAATGAAGCTGGAAGTTTCTCCCAGAATTCCATCACTATAACACTGCAGACTGCCTGAAGACTTACATGGGCATCCCTGGCTATGAGGAATGCCGAATACAACAGGCACACAGATGCAAAATACACAGTAACTGTCAAAGACTTTTGAGACATAACGCTTGGAGAAGAGAAAAGCAGTTCACACAAAAGTCTCCAGATTTAAATTAAGACAACACAAATTAAAGCAGACAAGATGGACAATTTTAGTTTTGGCAATGCTGATACAGCAATTCCTCCTTGACAGAGATTTAACACTAGACCTTTTATCAAAGAATCAAGGAAATATTTTAAAATCAAACCTTTCCTATTAATCTTCAAGAAAAATATATTTTTAAAGTTCGAAGCCTTCAAACAATATACGGAAACTTCATCACATATGCAACTTTTCCGGAAAGTTTGAAGTTCTTCCCCTTATGATCTTGCTGAGATTTCAGTCCAGAAAACAACAGATCCAAATCTGCACAGAGGTAGGTGACACCTGCTGACGAAAAACAGCACCCAAGGGGGTCTGAACACATGCTCATTAGCAGCCCAACACTCCTTCCAGCAGAATGCAGGCAGCGCACCTGTTGGAGAGCCAAATCCTCACTGCTCTCCTTCATCCCAGTATCCCTAAGAATCAGTCACCTGTTGAGAGCAGTGGTTCATTCCCTCTCCTCCCAAGAAGAACAAACAGAGGAGCCTGTAGTCACTCCTCACTTATAAAATAGCAACAGATCTCACATTTTCCATTTCATCACTTCTTTGCATTTTTGTTTCAGCACCTTCTTTTCTCCACTACACATGCATCTGTATCAGCGGAAAAGCAATTAGAAGACAGATAGACAGTCTATTAAGACAATCGTTACTCCAGACACTGGAAAACTTGTCTTTTTCATCCTCATCTCATTGGCAAACCAACACTTTGTTCTGTGTGGGAAAATGCCATACAAAGGAAATGTCTGAAAGCAGCAAAGGACTATGTGCATCATGAAAGCTCAGTGTTTGTCAATGGCTATTTTTCTTCTTTGTTAAATGACCTGGCCTTGACTTCTCTGCAGCTACAACACCGCTTTTACTACACAAAGAACTCCCACATATTCAGAGCTAGACAGCTGAAGACCAGAATTCACATATTGAAATAACAGCGGGAAAAAAGGCTATTTCTGAACATACTTTGTTTACTCGGTTTACAGAAAACATTGAAGAGCATAACAAAATTTTAAAAGTTAAAATTCAGAAACATCACATCTACCCTTGAATTGCTGTCAGCTAAAGCTTATTTTTTTCCCCAAAATCATCTTCTCCCTAGAATCTCTAATCAAATCTCTTCCCACTGCAGATAAATCTTGCAGGTACACAAACACATTGACCAATGTATACACTTCTATGCATGTTTCCTCCCTCTGTCTCAACAGTCCCTAATGAACCTGTTCACAAAACCAACAAATGCCCAAAGGACTGCAGCAATGTACAAACTTAACCCTCCTGTGACATGATGCAGCTAGTTACAAGCCCAAATACCAAAGATCTACTAAGAGTTTTATCTTGTAGCAATTTCTGATACGGTAAGAACCAGATATCAAAATCAAACAAAATAATAATAATAAAACTAATAATTTAAAAAAAACCCCACACAACAACACAGAAAACACACCAAGGAAACAACCAGGAAATTTACCAAAATCTGTAAAGAAAGAGGAGAAAGGGAAATAGAAGCAAAACAGGTCAGAGCAGGGCTAGAAAAAGGACAGGCAGCAGCAGCTGTGTGCCAGAACACTGGTCAGAAAAAAAATAGCTGAGAGGGATGAAGATGCATGTCACTACATCAGTCACTAAGAAACAGAGGAAATATTACTAATGCAGTGAATAATGTTACCCATTTCATACAGGCTCACAGCTTAAGTTTTCTCTCTTACCCTCACAATCCTGCTTGAGGCAGATGTGCTACACTAATACATACTCAATTTAGCACTTTATGTTCATGAAGACACTGTGCGCAGCACAAATACATCTTTCAGATATATCTTTTTCTCCCCCACTAGCTTGCAGAGAAAGTCAGCATCCAGGCTAGACATACACAGCGGTAAGGAAGTCACAGTTGCACAGTTTATATTTATATATATGTGCATTTAGCAGCTGCTATACTAAGGGAGCATGAACACTGAAAGTGCATTTATCAGGAAAGTCAGTCAGATTACATCTTCCAAAAGTAGAAAATAACAAGCTTTCCAAGTATGCATGAAAACCTCATTAAAGGTATTCAGAAGGATGAAAAATAGCAACCTCAGTTCAGTTTTCTCCTCTCCCCACACATATCCTTATTGAACTACTTTATTTTAACCAAAGCTATCTGTGTGGCTCATAGGACCTACTGACAAAGACAGTATTAATGACTGCACGAAGTCTACCTGGACATTGTCCTTGGAAACGCTAAGCAAGGAACAGAGTGCAGACCAGCATCTGTGGCCAGAACATCTTCATTCAACATCTATGCTCTCCACACCAAAGTAGATACTTCAATTTATTCCTCTAAGCCAGAAGCAACGGTTTTCCAAGCAGTTATGTTCCAGTATGGAAACAGCTCTAGTTAAACAAGCAATGCCGTACAGATTACCATCTGCACTAAAAATAGCAACTCATATGGAAAACAATACTGTGTTTATGCATAGATACAGACATAATTCCATTTCCTCTTTTTATAAATGTATCCTACTTTATGTAATTAAGACCGTTCCAAACAGTAATCTAAACCAACCTATTTTATATAACAACTTTAAAAAGGCACATCTTTTGCATTTCATAAAACATGAGGATTCAAAATTTTTAGCTTACAAAATTTAAGAAGTAGAAGAGAACCTCGTGGAATACAGAAACCTTTATTGTCCACGTTTAGGTAGAACTTCATTTCTTTCATAACACCTAGTTTTACTTTTTGCTGCTATTTTACTGAAGCTTCAACAATTTTTTCCACCAAGTAATAATCAACCATTTTCAGGAAACAGAACCAAACAGACTTCTACAAATTTTTTAACAGCATAATATAAGTGCCACTCCAAAAATCAGAAATGTTTACTCAACAATCCTGCTCCAGGATGTAATTTCATTGCTTTCATCGGAGAGCAGACAACTTGTGGTTAGCCATTTATTTTGTATTTTTTCCTGGTGTTCCTGTGTGGTCTTGTCAGATGAGTCTTTGAAAACACAAGTTGATGAAAAACACTACTTGCAAATGGAGATTTTGCATACCTTCTATTTACTCTCCTTTGAGATTAAAAGATTAGTGGTACCGACCACTCTGAACACATTTCTCAAAGTGTTTCATGTTATAACAGTATACTGAACCAGAAAGTCTCAATCATATTCCCTTATTGCTACTAACCACAGATAATACTGTACAGAGCTGCACTCACCTAACCCCTAACAGGTAAATCAGAGAAAACAGAGAGACTAAAGGCTAATACTAGGTAGGTTTGTATTTTTATGGAAGAACATGAACCGCACACACAAAACCTCCAAACAAATAAAAACCAGCAAGCAATGATCTTAAAACTTACTGGTTAAAACTGTCATTCATATTACAACAACACTTCTGTGAAGCACAACTATTTTAAAAAATGCTAAGAAGGAATAAAGGTCAGCCTGATGGCAATAGACACACTGCTCACCGTGGCAAACACCAAAATAAGGCTCCTCTCCTGTTTCTCACACTGCTTCCAGCTCTAACCATTCTTCACATTCTGGTACCTAAATCAGTACTATGAAAAGTATGCTGTTCAGACTCCAGCAGACATTCCAAGCACAAGATGCACTTACACTTTGCCATACAGAAAGAGAAAGCACTCGTCATGTCAGATTCAATCTTTACTTTTATTTGAGAGAGTAAACGTATTAAATTATATGATGTTCAGTACACAGATACATTCTGATGTTTGGCCTGCAATTCTGAGCATCAGAAAAAATTAGCAAAGCATACCATATATGGTAAAAGAATGCATCAATAGCAAGCTAATCACCAAAATCATACCTATTTCTGCAGAACCTCAGATTTCTATACCTTAAATTCAAAGTAAGGTTAGCTCAACCTTATTATTGTAACCATATTCACAGTCACTTTTATCACAGACTGGAGTGAGGATAACACCCTTGGCCTGCCTGTCCAAGTGGTCTCCACCTTTTCAGTTAGCTATTCCATTCAAATATTAACCTCCAGCAGAAATACAAAAAAAATAGCCATTTTGAAAAATTACATAAATTTAGGTCACTGACTAGTGCAGGCTGCAAACAAATGGGAGCACTGTATGTTCCTACCCAGCCAGGAAAAGATTTGTTACTACTGGCTGAGGCTTGGAACTTTAATTCCTCTCCTCTGCCATGCAAATGAACCAGGATAATGTAAAATGGCATAAGCACAAGGATCACATTCAGCTACAAGACCTAAAGCTTTTGTGGAAATGGAAATCAAACACAACAGACATTTATAAAGTTATTATACAGTGCCTGCTCTGTAGCTGATTAACTTGGTCACTTACCCAAGGACAAATAGTTAAACTATTACATAAAGAAAAACCTGTTACATCAAACACAACTGTTACTTAACCCAACTGACTTGCTCCTTCCTTTTGGCTCAAAACAACTATGTGCTTTAAATTCTTCCCTCTAACAACCACAAAGCTCCACAAACCCTTCCTCTTCTTATCTCCAGTCTCATCAGTATCACTTCATCAGGGTTCTCCAGTTTCCATTCATATCTGTTGCATCAAGGGCACTTTCATACCGTCACACTGGAAAAGCACTCTGATTTTTCACCTTTCTCTCAGAACAACAGTTTCCTTCAAAGCCTTCATAATTTTTACTTATCATAGCTTAGACTTCTTTTTTTGTACTTTTAGAGGATTTCATTCATTATCACAGCAGTTACTATTCCTTCTGCCTTACAAAAAAAAAAAAACCAAAACAATTCCAAAAACAGATTCTTCAAATAAAATAATCTTCTAGATCACAGCAATTTACAAAAGCAACAGTCCCATGATACACTTGCCAAAAGCTGAAATAATGTAATGGAAATGTAAAACAAAATACGTGTGATACTAGAGAATCCTTATTCCAAAGTCTTAGCTAGTTCTGACATCCAATTTTTCCAGCATCTTCACTATTACAGAGTACATCATGCAGTGTATCGTTGCTGCTTAAATCAAATAGAACTTCTGACCTCTGTTCACTGCTCGGACATGTTTGTTTGCAGGTCTGTTGACAAGGCCGATCTGCAGACCGGTATTTTTACAAATGTTGGGAAGACAAAGCACAAACTTTTTTTTTTTCAAGGCTTGAGGTGTGTCTGTGATCGAAGGGGTAATCTATTAATAAAGAGGTAACCTTTCGAAAGAAAGCTACCAAGTCTCAGTCTAGCCAAAAGTAGGTATTCATCACTCAACAGATTTCACTCAAAATGCCAGGATGGTCAGAAGTTTTACTCTTTCAGGATCTTCAATCTGGCAAAGTAGGCTTCTTAACAATAGCAAGCCATTTGACAAAACCAAGCAACTAAGAGCAAGCAGCGATACTGCAGCACTGGGAAAACACCACCTGCAAGTGTACAGTGTACATACTCAAGATTAATATGTCACGTTTTTAGTATTATGTGACTTTCTTTGTACGCAGTTTAGGGCAGAAAAATCTGTAAAATTTTTCAACTGTATGTCAATGTAGCCCTTGCCCTTTTCTTTACAGCAAATGTACAACTTCCAGACAAGAACCCACTTTTCTACACATAAAACCTTATTGACTATAGTCAGAATACACACTGTTCTCCCGAGCAAGAGTGTACATAAGAGAAACAGTGAAAGCGAGGAAAGAACTGCCTCTTGGTAATGTTCTTTCAGCAAAGATTTATAATCCCTTGATGTTGCCAAACAAACCTACCACCTCCAGCCAAAGAGAGCTCAGTGATTGTATACTTGTTTTACTTCTTAATTT
Source organism: Pseudotriccus pelzelni (assembly GCA_035584735.1). NCBI lineage: Eukaryota > Metazoa > Chordata > Aves > Passeriformes > Tyrannidae > Pseudotriccus > Pseudotriccus pelzelni. The sequence continues at coordinate 54,564,617 of JAWMRA010000078.1, read as the reverse complement.
TCACTACGCACAAGGCTTTAAGGTAGTAAAATTTTTCATAAGCTGAAACCATCAGCAGTAGAGAAACCACAAGGAACTCACAGATGTGATTACCTTCTTCTAAGTTCAAAACATTACTTCAGAAACATCAGCATATAAAGTAGGTTGAATTACTGAGGAATGAACATACCTCAGTTTGTCCACCAGCCAACTCTCCAGAAGACCTGCTGTCAGCCTGTTTTAAACAAAGGGTTGCTTTAATTAGTGAAATATTACTAACTGACAGGGCAAATTCCAAAAATACTTCACTACAATTAGAAAACTTTTTCCCCCCATTAAAACAATTTTTAAATAGCACTTAACCCCTACACAGCCACATAGGTAAGTTTAGCCATTTCTCCTCTGTACATCAAAAAAACAGTTAAGTGAGCAATAAAAATGTTTACCAAAGCATCTGAAAAAGCTTACTGATATTATTACCAGAGGATTATGGAAACAATTCATTTCAGACCTGTATCAGATCCCGCTAGGACTGAAGTTCCTTACAGGGGGCAGAGGGGAGGGCTGTGGCATGGGGGAGGAAGCATAAAGGAAAGTAAAATGCCAGACAACTGTTCAAACCAGTTTTCAGTTCAAGTCAAGTTGAATTCACAGCATATTACTATACTGACGGTAGAAGTCACATTCCCCTAGCTGCAACTAATTTTCCACCTTTTTACTTCTCAGTTATTCTTTTACCACCTTGAGCAACTTAACAGACCATGGTTCACCATATGCCCCCAAGACTCCAACCCGTCCCTGCAAAGTCCCCCATTATACATCGTAACAACTTGAACTACGGAAATCAAAATTTACGGCTGATAGAACAGGCAGTAAGACATCAGTACCACTGCGTATATTTTTAAACAAAGAAATACCATTTTGCAACCAAATAAAGGATGGAGTCAAGTATTTTTTTTCTTAGAGTAAAGGATAAAATCCTTCTTTAAAGTTAAGCCAAACCAAACTCTGCAATTCAGTAACCTGAACTACTGTACTCTATACACTTAACTATGACAAATTAATCTTTTCCATGCAAAACATGCACTTATACACAACCTTTTACTTGTATTATACCTATACCACAACATACAGATGCCCTTTTTTGTTTTTACTGCTTGCATGTGCAGCAAGTACAGACAGATACCCTCAGACTGAAATGTCTTGTCATAATGACACTTTGCTGAATATTTATTACCTCACTATTACTCTGTCTCTTGGAGGATGGCTGTGTTTAACTGTCTCTCTGAGACTGAATGCAGTAGTATGAGTGGGCACTGTGAAAAGGAGAAAACCCCTTATAGACTTCTTGGTTTATGTGAGGTATTCTCCAAACATCAGGCTTCCTGAACTGAGATTAAGATTTCGTTCACGCAACTTGGTGCTCCAGTGAACTCAGCCTCAGGAAAGCAAGGTGATCTTGCAAGGTCATCTAAGTGAAGATTTCTACCCAAATCAGACTACCTGGAAGTTTTACACACACAGTTGTCCAACTCATGCCATCCTTTCCAAGGATGAGCTTGTCCAGCTCATAATCTACTTACATCATGACCTATGCTAAGAGTTCCTCTTCACTGTTGACTGACCTAAATCTAGAGGCAAATACTTCCACAGTGACAGCAACATACCATCATCCTCCAAGGACCTCCAAAGGTTCTCATATAGTAAGTCCCAGTATCTAACAATTCTCAAAAAATATATAATTTTTGCAGGTATTGCACAGTTAATTTTTTTTAACTCACACAACTTTTAGTTATCAGCTTCTTTTCTTCAACAGACATTTGTTAAGAAAGCAATTCTATCACTAGAAATCACTTCTGGCACCTGCAAAATGGTAGGATTTGCCAATTTCTAATTTTATTTTTTTTTAATACTGCCATATCACCCAAGATTTCTCAAACATAATAAAACAGCCCACTGGTTTAATGAAATTTAACCTCAAATACACAATCTCCTGCTAGCAGAGGCCCAGCCACCAGCAGCTTGACAAGGAGTCTCCATGAATTCAGGAGGATTCAATTGCCCCTAGTTTCTTTTTAAAAGGTGCCTCTGTGATATGGGTGAGAAGAGTCCTTATATTGTTTCCTTAGGACCCCAAAGCAGCCAGAATGAGCCAGCAACTACAAAAGCATCAAGGCAACTCATCTAAATCAAACTGAGGACAGATTGCAATTATTCATCCTAAAGCATGGCCTTTCTGAACAAAATTGTATGAGATCTTAAAATAACCAAAGAGATATCTGCAACATTTCCAAACGAAAGCACATTCCTAAAATCCTCAAATGTAGAAGCAAAACAGGAAAAAAATCCACTAAGTAAATACTATAAGCTTATGCCAGCACTGACTTTTATGTGCTGCTAGTTTCTATCTTAATCAAGAAATAAGATCTTCACTTATGGTGTGACATACCCTCACAGAGAACAGAAGTTTCAAATGACATATATGTACATACAAACCTTTCCAAAGCATCTTCTGGGGTGGGAGAAGAGGTAGGAGGTTAACTATCTCTGTAACCTGATGAGTGCTATCTTACCTGCAGGATAAGCACTCAGGCAGAATTCTGAAAAAAATACAGTGTGAACAAAATCCTGATACTTTTGGAAAATCTTAACTTAAAACAGCAACTCGAGAGGAGGCAGGGCAATACAAGTTCAACAGAAAACAAGTTCAATAATCTTTATGAAGTTTGGTTGAGAAACAGGTATTTCATATCACCAAACCCTTGTCTACTTTCAGGTTACTTAAATATACCTAATCATATACTTAAATATATACAATCAGTCCTATTCATATTTAAGATGTCTGAAGTTGAAATAAACAAGAAGAACGAATTATGTTCATAAGAATGAACTACTGTGGATTGACAATAAAGGAAATTTTCCTAAACTCCCTGACATTTCTACATAGTACCCACTGACTACAGACAACCACAACATTATAAACTGAGATGCACGGGAGGTTTTGAGTGATACTGAGCAGTTTTACTTCCCTTATCCTGCAGAACACATGATGTTGTTCTGAATGCAAACTCAGATGGATTAGTGTCAATTTCTTCAAATATCATAGATTAGGAGTTGCGCAGCCTTGCTTCCCATCTTTTTTTCCTTCTCATCTGCTTTTCCTTGTATTTCCTCTATCTAGTCTGGAACTCCACCTCAGCAGACAGAGAAATGTCTTCCTGCAGGCAAGAGTGAACAATCTCTCCCCAGTTAGAGAGTCATGTGTGGGCTATGAGCAATTTTGCAAACATAAAAGGAAGGAGGGAATTTGCTACCCATACATTAACAAGCTAAAACAAGCCAAACTGCAGATGGAAAGGATCAAAGCATCTGTTTAAGTCACCTTAACATTAATTCCCTCCAGGAATGTTCACCACCTCCCCCCATCCACACTATGTCCCCCCCAGTCCCTCCCACAGCAAAACTCTCAACTTCTCAAACTCTTTTAAACTAATATGATACCCCCCAGAATACACACATCCTTCATTTCTCTGTCAAGGACTATGTTCCTCCCCCTTCCCTCTCTATCCCCAGACATGTACATGCAGATAGCTGACAGGTTTTTTCCCTGCTGTCTATCAAACATGACATTATGCTTCACCAAAACGATTCGATGCAGGTTCAGGTTGGAAATGGCACCTGAACCACAAAAGGAATCATTTTTCATTTGTTTGTCATTTCCCAATGCTAAAATAGCAAAAGCAATATTTACCATCTGTAACACAGATTCTTTGAAGCAAATTTGCTTTATAAAAAGGAAAAAGTGAAAGTGAGAAGCTAAATATATTAGGAAAAGCCAATACACAGATTAAGAGAGGTAGTTCTTCTAGTATTTCCACAATTTTATTCACATTTGAGCTGCAACTGCTCAAGTGCATTTTACGCAATACCTTAGATGTCAAAACCTCCTTCTCTTAGGCAAGCTGAAAACTATCATGATTTAGAGAAGGCCTGAAAAAGATTCTTGTTCTGTTAAGCTATGGACAAAAAAGCTACTTCTTCCAAAAAAAGTCTAGTTGTTAACATGAATAACCCAGTTTCATTCCTATAGAAGCATCAAAATTCCCATTTTTCACAAAAAGTGTTAGAAACAGGATACTAGCTGCTGTGGTTGGTTAGAGCTAGAGTAATACCAATATATCAAATTCCCACCACATCAGGATGCAGGCTGGATTAAGGAAGCAATGGCTCCTGTGAGTTCACAAGCAAACCTATCCTACTCTCACTCATGTTACCTCCATCAGCTTCACTATACTGAAGAGTGTGTAATTCAGAAAATCACTGCATTTGTTCATTAACTAATTGACCCAGCTACGCCTGAAATACTTCATTATAACAGCTATATCACACTGAAGTTGTACTCGATCTTCATCTGGGCATAACACTGTTTCAGAAAGTGCAGGAGAACTTCAGTTCTGAATACAGTAAGTCCATTACTTGAACTGAAATTCCCAAATCTATTACCACATACAGCAAATTTCATGGCCATAGTAAACAGATAGAACCGGTGCCCCATTTGGTGTCATTAAGAAATAGATGGAGCAAGCTCACCACTCCTGAGAACTTTCAAAACATAGTTCATGACTCCCAAGGAAACCCTGATTTGCTCTGCATACAAGCTTCTTCATCTCCCTCACCACTTCAAGTATAATGAAGTGAAAAACCATGAAATGTTTTTCCTTCTCAGCTCTGTGGTCTTTGGAGCACCACAACCAACTACAATAGCACCCCCATGGGTAAGCCAAAACAAGTCAACTGAACTACTCAAAAGTGTTAATACAGCCAATGCTCCCTCTACACACACTGTGAAAGAAGCATCCTCCTCCCACAGCAGCAACACGCATAGCCCTGCTCTAAGCACCGGATATGCAATTCCATCTAGTTAAGGCAACATCAGGCATCACCATGCAAATGACACCTGAGAAAGTGAAGTTGCTTTGCAAGAGGTAGGAACAATTACTGCATCCCAAAAGACAGAAAACGGATTCAAACTCCTTCCCTGCGCATCATTCTCTCTTCCTGCATATCAGTTTATATTTCAACCTCTGTTACTGATGACTATATCAGTAGAGTCAAACAGTGAGAACATGTGACAGTAAAGTCTGCTTTGCCTGAATTTCAGTCCTGTGCTCCACACAATAGTCACCACGCTCTTTAAAAACAAAATAAAACCAAAACAAAAAATCTATTAAGAGGAAGGAAAGCCTTTACTCTTCTTTTCTTCCAGCTCAGCCTAACCATGTTTTCTGTACTAAGCAAAATAACTATGTTTTCACAAAATCTCATACCTGCAGGGAAAGCAGTTTCAGTTAAAAGCACACAGATAAGGCACTAACCAGTGCAACTGGATGTTGATATAAGTGTTAATTCATTAGAGACCTTCCTCTTCACAAATGAGCACCCGCCATAGAAAACAATTCTCAAAGGGATTTCTGATTATTCATCAGTTCCTTCTAGCCACGTGATCTTGCACCACATGATTACAGACCATTTTGATACTATTATCTTAAACTAGACCATGAATCAACATATCAGTCCTGGTTTTCCCCAGAAGTACTGTTCTGTACTTGCTGATTTGAGATATCACAGTTGAACACACCTACTCTTGCCCAATTAGCCTCCAAATCTTCTTTCTTAGGAAGTGTTATATCATCTCCTGCAGGCCATAATGAAAGCTGGAGTGCCTCATCAAGTAGTCTCTAGCTTTCAAGAAAGGTCAGCTTGTTGACACAATTTGTGAGCCTAACTGTACAAAAAAAAAGGGGTATTATCTTTTCAGAACACAACAAGCATCTGCATTTCAAAATAAAACTGAGTAATAGCACATATACAAACAGGACACAGTCAAAGTGTTTCAAGTTACATAGAAATAAAAAGTTAAAACTGCCTTTTTTTAAATCAGTTTACTTTAAAGTACCTTTGCACAGCAGAGCAAGCAGATATTTAACAAAAGAATACTCCCAGCTTAAACCAAAAGATTTTGACATGCTACTCTATTCCTGTGGAATAGAGTTTTAGCTGCCTTCTGGAATAACTCTTCTAGAAATTCATTTCCTAGACAGAACTACAAGTTCCTTGATGCACTTCATCAACTCTAATAATAAAACCACTGTGCTTCAGCAAATCCACTCCTTGGAGTAAAGTCCAGTGCCTACCAAGGTGGGGAAGGAGGGAGAAAATATCAAAAATTAAGCACATTCCATGAAGCAGAACAGAAATAAAAGCAAAATATTGGACTGAAAATGCAAAATTTTTAAGCTTCAAAAGGCAAGAACTCTATGGAACAAAAAATTAAGTGTCCAGCCAGAATTAAATTTATTTCCTTTCCTGCCCCATCATTAAGCATCTTGAAACACGTAAGTAATTTAATATAGACAGACAAATCTTAACACCAGATTCAAGCTTACACATTTAAGAACGCTTCTGGACAGAAGGCGAGCAAAGCAGTGGCAGGACAGCACCAAAATATTTCATCTAACCACAGTATATTAGACAGAAAGAAATAAGTAAAAGAATATTGGCATCCATAAAATACCGCAGAACGTGAAAAGCTCTCCAAATAACACAGAATTGGAATTAAATTCAGCAAGGCCACTGCTGAATATCAGCTGAAAGGGAAGCCTGCAAGGTCACAAAAAGCACAAAACTCATCTGAAAACAACTACAGAATTATTGTCAGTTATTTCTTTCCACAGTCACAACCTATAAGGAAGGTGTATAAGACTTGCCCATATTTACTTGCTGTATTTCACTTACGGATTGAGGATGCACTTCTAAAATGTGCACGTTTCTGATATCTGAAAAACAAAATTTTTCTTTCAACAAGCTGTAATCAAAGGGGAAGAGAAGCCAAGATAGAATAGCAGGGTTTTTCAGATGCTTATAACCTTATAGCTCAAAAAAATCCAGTATTTGGGCTAGACAGGAAAAAGCAGAGAGCAATTTTAAGTACCAGGCTAATAATCTCAGTGGTTCAACTGAAATCTACTAATCTAAACATTTATTACTTAAAATTCAATCTACTACTAAAAACATACATCCTCCTCCAGAGTTTGATCTTCAACATCCTAACTTACTGAAACTGCCACTGGAAAAGCCAGGTTTCCCAGAACCTGCAGTAATAGGTCATATATTGTACTTTACTTTTCATCTTCTAAATTAAATCCATCTCAGCTGAAAACAAAAATAATTCTAAAGGCTAAGCGTGGCTGATAGCTGCAAGAATAAAGGAATGACCGCCAAAATAAAGACAGCACTCCTCATGAAAGACTTAAATTCATTAAATACTTTGTGATCATAAAGAAGTGTTTTCAGAGGTTTTTCAAACTCAAATTAAGTTGACTACATGCTAAAATCAACATAATTAATTTAATCGTAGACCTAGGCTCTCTCTTATTGACCACTGCAACAGACTACATGTTTATGACCTAAGATCAGGTAACAATTCCATCAAAACCAAAGGGAACAGTTTGTTACCAAAATCCAGGCAGCTAAAGTTTCTTCATGTACACATAATAAATAAAAAACTGGCAAATTACTCATAACCTGGCAGACGTACAACGTCAACAATTTGTTAAAAATTACATTTCAATTGCACACAGTACAGAAAGGCTCAGATCCACTGGGTAAACAAAACCTAACACCTATATTCAGGAAATTAGGTGTTCCCAGAAATACAAATACACAATGCCCACAAGGATATTCTTTGCTCTCACAGCTGCTGTTTCCAGGCCACCGACTACTAGGAAAGTATCCTGTAACAAGTCACTATCATCCATCAGTCATTAAAGCTAGACAAAACAAAATCTTGCTTGCACACAAGCTGTATTTCAAAACAAAAGCCTGGATGCCCACAAGCTGTGTTTCCATTACTGACGCATGTACAACCAGGAGAAAAGGCTGTGGAACATAAATGATGTCTCCCTCTTCATTAGCCCCATGAAAGGCAGCAAACAAGGATGCCCATCATGTGGTACAGAACCTAACACTGTTAAAGGTGGGGTTATGAACCACACCACCTCTGGAAAAAAAAAAACCTCATGGGAGCAACTCATTAGCTCATGCTTGGTATAAAGCAGCCAGGAATGCTTGAGCACATCTCAGTCTCTCCTGGTATAACAATTACACTTCACACTAAAGCACTGAAGCAGGAAGGGGAGAGTCGGTATCCACAGCATAAAAAGGGGGTAAGACCATAGGACCTCTAAGCCAGTACACTCTCCTCTGACATGGAAGGCTCAGCTTTAAGCTCCTTCTCTCCTTTGCTTCCAGACTGCAGATGAGCACCCCAAACGCAGTGCTATGGTATCTGCCTCTTCCTGGTTCTATGAATACTGGATTATTTACTACAATTCCAAAGCCAATTTTTCCCCCTTCCCAGGGGGTTGCCCTCAATTCCACCCACCCACCTGATAGCAACAAGCCATCTCCACTGGCCATCACAACCCAACTGCTGCCCTGAAATAGGAAAATTTAAGCTAGCTGTGTCAGAGGACTCAGCTACCGACACTGTAGCTGCAGAGGACTGGAGAAAGAGTAAGTATATTGTCACTTCTGCCCTCGCAAGAAGCAACAGCAGCAATCTGATACGGCAGGCTGAAAGGAGATGCAGAACATAGCACAGAGCTGTTTGGAACCTCCTTATCTCTTTCAACCACACCAACCTGCTGAATCACTAAAATAGAAATACAGAAACCTGACAACAAAAAAAAAAAAAAACCCTCAAAACACATTGAGATTAATAAGGATGATTAGGACACAAAAGTGCCATATTTTGGCAATCAAGAAGCCTCGCAAAGACCGGAAGTTTTTGTCTGAGATATTTTCATGCTGAAAGACAGAAGGTGCAACTTGCTTTATTTTTTTTATTGGCACAAAGAAACGCTGATAGAGAAAATATTTCAGCAGAGGCCCTGGTATCCAGCAAGACTATTACACAAATATAAATAGCCCTCGTCAAATTACCCACTAGTAGCTTCTTTTTCCCTTATCTTCTCAAGAGAATTTTAGCAGTACTAGCTGCAGAAAAATAACAAGTACAGGAGCACCTATAGAAGAAGGAAACTAACTCATTTTACTTCAACTAAAAAGACAGCTGTAAATGCACTTCTTATATTGAACAGTGAGAATGTGCTTACAAAACACAGGGTCTGAGAAATGGTATGCAAGGGATAAGAAGGCAGGATGGTACACTGAAAATTTTACATATAGTCTAATGCACATGCTTCCTTGTATTGCAAAAAAGATCAAACTCACATCACAAGATTCCACAGTTTCCCCAACTAAAATTATCTTCTTCAAGAAAAACAATAATACAGCATTTTAATTGCAAGGAAAATTGTATGTCTGCTAGTTAAAGTCCAAATCACTCACTTTTTCATTCTGCAAGCATACAGCTTTGAACAAACAGAGAGGAAAAAAGATGACCTCTAGTCCACTTTTTAAATTTTATTTATATGCTCAAGGCTTAAAAGAGATCACCACCAAAGCTTTTGGTTTTTTTCAGTAAATTAATGCAAGACTGAAAGGTTAAATTGAACTGAATTCTAGAGGTTTTCCTTGAATACGTAAAACCTAGTAGAGTGCTCTCTAAACATTATCTTTCTTTTTCTCATTCCCTGAAATAACAAATACATTCCTAAATGGATTAACATCCTTTTTCTGCCATCCCCAAAGCTAAGAGAGTGTCTGTGTAGCTCAAGGAACTACAAAGAGGTAACAGCATCTTCCCTTCCTCTGTCTCTGAGGCTGCTTAATTTCCTCAGCTGGTTTTCAGTGGAGGTACACCGAAAGCAGGCTGCATCAACACATCTGTCCAGTAGATTACTGCAGATCAATCTGCCACTTTATGCCTGAAGCAATGCATTATCTCAATTCTGTTATCACACAGGTCTGTACCCACAGGGTAATTAGACAGCAGCACAGTGGGGCTGGGGGGAAGAAGAAGAAAGAAGTGAACACCTAGTCCCTGTGAAGGAAGGCAATGTTAATTTCCTATTACTAGAAACACAACAGATCCTGCAGGCTATGAAAATTCTGCCTTAATATACCAAGCACAGAACATCAATACCCTTTCCCCGAGCTTAACAAGTTCTGAGTATGCAAGTCCTGTTCTTAAGCTGTGCATCACCATTATCACTGCAGACTCCTTCACACTGTCACAAAGAAAAACTTAAGCCTTTCATTAATCAGAAGTAGCTTATTATGTTCATTCTGCCAGCCCGCCACATTGCACTAAAAGATTAATTTTAAATGCCAAAATTAATGCATGAAGTGCACTCCTGTCAGTGCTACAGGGTGCTGCAAGGAGCAGGGTAGCAGACTGCTCTATCCCCAGACGCATCATATCATTTTGCAGGACATTTTTCTGAAATGTAATTTTTATGCATCAAATGGCAGGTCTCACTTTGGGGACACTGGCCTGCCAAAACCTTAATAGCTTTGACATTTCCTGGATGCTTGCTTTCCCACCCCTCACTAAAATAATTTGCTGCTAAACACCACAACTACTCACATACAAATCCCTGTTGTGTAAAAGAAAATTAAGCAGGGACCAAACTGACTTTAAGAAAGGCTATACAGTCACCTGGCTTGTTTCTTGCCTTCCAGCCACAAAGGTACTAAGGCCAGGACAAATACCAACACAGCAAAAAATCCAAAACCCAGCCCAACCGAAACAAACAAAAAACCCCACAACAAAACAAAGCCAAAACAAATAAACAAACCAAAAAGCCTGAACCATTAAGTTATTCCCTGCCCCCCACTCCTGTCACACACATTTTGATTCATAGATGAATAATCTTCAACAAGAGCAATTTTCCCAGAGAAAGCTCTTCAGCAATAGCTCAGGTGTGTAGTTAATACATAAAGACATTCATAAGTTACCATTCATGGTAACTTCTGATTACTTTCAGAACTGTTTGTGAGCCCTGTGCATTGAGGCACAGGAACTAAATTAACTTGACCTGCAAAGGTTCTTCTTTTCTATGCTTCACGTCCTTGGTGCTGGTCAGCCTTAGCCTACTGATCCACCCCAGCGTGAAAAAAGTCTGACATTTCTGCATCAAAAGGAACTGCTCTACAGTGCCATTTCACTCACACCACACAATTCTTAAATCATCAACATGAGCTAAATGAATACCTTTACTTAATATCAATTCCACTGTGACCTTCCCAACTTTGCTCAATGACTCAACGTCAGAATTAGGACTCAGACTACCCATACAAAATTTCAAGTTGCACTTAAAGGGCAAAACTGTGGCAAAAAAATAAAACTGTAAATTTTTGACAAGTTTTGTGAAGCTGATGGGTAAGGCACATTTAGCACTTGTCACTATGGTAGGAATTGTACATTCTCAATAGCTGCTCAGTAACAATCAGATCATTCCGGCATGCAAACGAATTAATATCTGATTCTTCAACGGGCAGACAGAAAAACACCGCTAGAAAATCTCACTAGGAATAAAACTGAACTCTAAACCCTAAAATTAAATACCTAACCAGCCAATAAGCTTCTATATTTTTAGTTACTCCCAAGTTAATTTCCTTGCATTGGTTTTCCTTCGCTACAGCTGTTCTGCAGTTTTAGCACTGCTTGCTGTTTTGGTTACCATCTCTATTTTTGTTAAAGAGCAAATTTAGGAGACACACAGGTAATAACAGTAGTAAGGTTTCACCCAAATAAGCCCCACACATCTCTCAAAAATACCAATTCATTTTCTGTCATTTTTGTCACTTACAGAGAAGGAAAGTCAGACACAAAAGAGATGAAGAAACTCTCAATCAGCTTTGTCTAGTGAAAAATAAATTACTCTATTCTGCCAATATTCTGCAGTATTGTATCACTATATCGGTGATATCTTCCAATCTTCTGCTAGCCATAGAGCTTATTGTCAAAGAGACAGATAAGCCAGCACGATGGACTCCCATGCCATCTGCAAGCAGCAGAGAAAGAAAAAGAACCCTGTTGTGGGTTCTGTGTTCAAGATACAAATATTTTTCGAATGACCAAGAAACAAGTCGCAGGCCAAAGAAGGTAATGTCAATGGTAATGATACCCCAAAATATCGCAGTTGTTCAGTAAAGCAACCTGCACAAAAGTACTTCGGATTAAATCAGAGATTGCAAGAAACACTGATTAAATCACATGTGGACACTGCCTTCTCTAAATAATCACATACACATCTATGCTGAAATTGAATGTTTTCATTTAACTCACGGAAAACTCTTGGCAATGCAGCACTGATTCATGAGTACATGTACTTCCAACAAGTTAAATGACTAAGTAAGCTTTCCAATAAACATTATTTATTAGAAATAATCAATTTAATTACCACGAACAAAAAGCCAATTCTGGCTATATAAGATTAAAAATCCACTACTTCGAATACTTCAAAGGTTCTATCTCACAGCTTCAAAGTCATGAAGAATCTCATTAGTTTCACGAAAAATCCTGCTTGGCCTTTTATACAATAAACTTGACTAACTAACTGCAGCAGTTTCTTTTAAAGATCAGCTAGCTTAAGACGCCTAATTACAGATATCTTGAGTTGAGCAGTATACACAAGGTTCCTATCAAATATGACCTTAAATAGACCCAAAGTCTCGTTCATACAGCTAGAGCCCTTACAGCTCTCACCACTGTTTCATTTCATACCTAGTAAAATGTAAACACTGCTATTACAAATGTAATGAGTACCACCAGGCACTCCTCAACACACACACACACAAAAAAATGCTGTTTGACATGCAAATAGCATTCCAAAATTTAAAAAAAAAAAATCAAATTGCACAAAATGCTGTAAATATCACCTAATCCTAGGCTTGGAAATGTGACCCTTGGTTACCGTGCGACTCCTTACTACTCAGGAGTCCACCCCGACGTGGAAGATCACAGAGTTGGAGCCTGAGCTATCCAGCCTGTGCTCCTGGCCAGCACCAGTGCAGGTTTATGACCTGTACAGCTCTCAAAAGACACAGAAAGATCCTGAACCTCGATCCTCAGTGAAGATCATTTATTTAGTAAAGTCTCCAGGAAGCAACCAGAGATTCTGACCTTCCTTCAAGCAGCTGGCAGCTCTGGCAAAGCGACGGCAAAACACTGCCAAACAGTTCAGAAGCTGGGCACTGGGAGAGACCCGGGTGCGTACCGAAGACAACCCCGTTTATCACACCGCCGACAGATGCGCTGCAGCGGTCCGGGCAGCCTCGGCAGGGGCTGGCCGTGCACGGCGACCCGAGGAGCCGAGCTTACCGCTGCCGGACGCGCTCCAGTCCCACACCGGGGGTCCCCCGTGCCTGACAAGCCCACAGGTTTCAAGTAACTTTTCAGGGGCGTGCCTGGCCACTAAGCTGCCCGGCATGGAGAGACCCAGCTTGACTACAAAGATACGAGACCGCCTTCCCCGGCCCCTCGGCCCGAGCCCGCCGGCGGACGGCACGGCCCTCCACGCCGGGCGCCATCCCGCCCTGCGGCGGCGCTGCGCCACCTTTACCTTCCCGATTAACGCGAACGCTGCCCCGGCGGACGGACGGACGGACGGACGGACGGACGGCGCTCCCGATCCCTCCGGGAGATCCGCGCCAGCCCCGCCGCCGGCAGCTGCGCCTCCGCCGCCCTAAGGCGCCCCCTCCGTGGGCGGGAGCGCGGGCCGCCCCCAGAGCCCCCCACAACTCTCCTCCGTCCCGAACGCGGCCGCCAAGGGGCCTCCCCCTGCCCTCCCCGCCGCCGGACCTCCTCCGCCCCCCCAAGGAACAAAGCCTGGCGCCGCCGCGCCGGCCGGCCGCGCTCTCGCTCCCCACGGCCGGCAAAGTTTACCTCGCTCTCCCGGCTCCGCGGCGGGGCACGGCGGCTCGGCCGGCGAGGGAATGGAAGAACCCTCCCCCCGTCCCGTCCCTCGGCGCGGACACACGTCGCTCTTAACTTCGTGCGCTCCCTCCCGCCGGGAGAAGAAGCCTCCCAGCGCCTCGTTCAAGGCTGGGGAGGAGGCGGGGAAGCGGCGCGTAGCACCACTCCCGCCGTGGGGCGGGGGCGCGCCGGGCCAGCCGCGCCGGGCCGGGCCCTTCTGCCCTCAGCCTGCGGCGACAACAACGCCGGCTCCCTGCTCGGGCCCGCTGCCTGCCGCCATCGCCCCGCTCGGAAGGCTGGCCCGCCTGGGAGCGGGGCGGGGGAGGCTCCGGGAGAAGAGAGCGCCACCCGCGCCCCGGGGCCCCGCACGGCTGGGTTTTCCTAGCCGTGCCCCCGGCGGCTTCGAGCTTTAACCGCAAGGCTGGGAGTTGCAGCCCCCGGGGGCACGAACGCCTGCCTCTGTCCCGGACGGCAGAAGCACCAGCCCAGGGGCCACGGGCAGCCACGGGCAGAGCGGACAAAGTGACGAGGCCGAAGTAGGTCGGGTGCAGAGAGGTCTGCACCTGCCTAAGGTTCTCGCCATGGCACCAGAGGTGCCAGCCCCAAAAACGCTGCTCAGACGCTGCCTAAGGCTGCGTAATTCCCTGCGTACACAAGTCCGCGCAAGTACAGTTCCTTACCGCGCTGACATTTGTGCTATTTACACAGCAAAAATTACCTCTCCCTTCAGGCAAGCTCAAGAAAGGGCAGCTTCGGACCTGGAGTTCCTGCAGAATCCAGAAGCTAGGCACTGTCCTCTGTACCTGCTGGTTCACCGCTGCTGACTCTTGAATAAGGGGGTAACTTAAATGGCATAGCACAGAAAAAGAGCAGGGCAGGGAGGAAACAGAGGTACTACTTTACTTCACATTTCAGAGAGCAGAAGTTTCACCCAAGACACAAGAAATAAGAGTTCATGTCCTTCCTTTGATGTAGAATTTCATCTCCTTAGGTACCCTGAAACTTAGCTGGAACAGGTACAACCTGAGGCCCATTCCTTGCATTAGAAAATACATATATATATATAATCAAATATTCATTGAAGCAAAGAGGCACTTCATTTATAGGATTGCGATGTCTAACAGGGACCACACTATCAGCTGGTAGCTGAGTCATCACTTGAGAAGTGAATGCACATCACCAGCAACAAAGGAAAGGATTTGAACATGCCTCTTACGACATCATATTGATGTCGCCTCTTTGAAGCTCGACCCAGGAACAAGCTGACCAAAGTGATAAGAATAGATACTTTGCTCTATTATTCTTAGAGACCAGATTTACAGCCAAGACCATTCTAGCACTAGGCATTTCCCCCAGATGTATTTAGGCAACACAATGGCTAATATGTGCGATTCCGTTACACTGAGGATGAAGGATCACCAATACAGATCCCAGAGCCGGATTTCAAAGTTCAGAGCTAAGTCTGTTCTTTGCAATGCTTCGTATTATGGGAACAGGCAGACAGCCGACCATATGGAAGGCAATGACACTCAAACAAATGTATGTTACTGGGAGAGCAATATAATGAACACTAAGCCAACAAAAGACACACTAGTTCCCAGACATGCTCGGGGTCTCACTTGGACAAGTCCATATTGTATTGCTAGAAAAGCTCTAGCACATTTAGAAGCAGATATAATCAAAATCCTTTGTTCATCATCACATTTTAAATCTCTTCCTTTGTGCCAAGAAGAGAAAGAGAACATGTGTTACAAATCTTTTAGACATGTGCAACTCACTCTTTTCTGAGATACAGTTTTTTTAGACTTCCTGCTGGATCAATGCCATCTGCATAACCCCACTGTTATGGCTCATAATTAAAAAGTACCTAATGTGTCCCTAAATTAAGCCAAGAGACTCTTGGAATGGGACCAAGCTCTTAATCAGCAGTGTACAGATAATCAGCACCTTCAAAGCCTCACAACATTTGATGTTTCTCTTAAAGCCCCATCACACAGATCACCTGAAAAATTCACCAGCAAAACAAAACCAGAATTACAGTCACCTTCTAGCTTTCAAGCAAAAGTTTCAAAACTTGACCTCCAAGGAAAGAAGGCAGAAATGGTTATATTTTTAAAAGTTTAAACTATCATGTGATTTAGCAGTCTGACACATGATTTCGAAATGCAATACTTCATATATATGCAGATACCAGCTTACAGATGCACATATTTTTACATGACACTAGCCAAAGAAAAAAAGTATTTATTTTTGCATAACACCTTGAACAACACAAGAATGTGAAGGCTCAATGTCAAGAAGTTCAGTATGTAGGGTTAATACCACTGTGCTAACTTTGCATAACCACATGTTCTTTAAATTTAATATTACATCTACAATAAATGATAGCTTCTTATATGTTTACATCTGTAATTATCATCTTTATATCCTGAATTCCTACCCTCCTTGCTTTTCCTAGGAATGAGGAAGAATAGGAAGGGAGAGAGAAAAATCTGTGTCTGTGTTTTAAAGAAGTTTCAGTATATTTGAATCTGCCTAAAGGTGTAATTAATGACCACGTTAAGCATTCATCTCAGACGCAACCTTGCTTAATCAAGGAATTTGCTACGTGAAGGGAGTTGCTACAGTAACCTGCTAATCAAAATAGTCTTGCCTTCTAATTTAATGACACCACAAACACTTTTAAACACTCCGAATAATGGAGTAAGAAGAGTTATAGTAATGACTCATATCATTTACACACTGGGGATCACTGATTTTGCAATGTGCTTTATATTCTTACTGGTTTCTACAGAAGCAACCAAGTTTGAATCATATTTCAGGTAAACAAAGTTTTTTAATCAGAATGAAGGGGGATTGCTTCATCAATCATCACTGTGTTGAAAATAACCATCCACACTAATCAGCGACCAAGAAATTGGTGAGCAAGCTATGCAGAAATCACGGCACAGAAAAACAGTTTCAGTGCTATTGCTATTTTGCTTAAATAACCACAAACACAAACTGAAACAGTATTCTTTCATGTGCACAAAACATATACAGTTATGACACATCCTTTATTTATGAGCACTCATAAGGCATACAGATATATATCACATTTGTGTAAAAAGTACTTGACAGATACCAAGTATACCCTGAGCAAGTCTGAAACTCGGTACACTCTCTCAAACGAGGCCACAACATAAATATGTAATCTGACTTCAGTGTCAGAGGTCACAAAATATTAGCTTTAAGTAGCTCCAGAGAAACTATGTATTATAAACAGTAGCATAAGAATTTACAATGTTTCATAAATGTCCCGAGCAGTTCTGTATTCTAGGGTGAACAACCACCACAATTTCATTCGCAACACGGAAAAAAGGAGTTTTCTAGTAACCAGTTTTATTGCTTCCTTTCATTTTCAACAAAACACATCCTTATAGCTGCAGTGCTGTACAAGTAATAATCATCTCATTCATGTACTGTTAACAGAACCGGTGATTTTTAAGGTCCTTTCCAACCCAAACTATTCTATGATTCTATGAACTGCCCCTGCATATGTCAACTTTGGGCACCAAGTCACAATTTCATACATTTTCAAGTCACCACACCAACCGACCATATTTAATCCCACGTTCTATGTTCTAGGAATGAACCCACATTACCTATTTTCCGTCACTGACTTACTGGTACAGATACGTGGTATCTGTGGTGGTCAAAAAGCTCATGTTAAATCTGCTAACTGATCAAACCCACCAGTGGTTGTGTTACAAGTGTGACAATGAAATATAAATCTACATTAACCTTCTGAAACAGTCTATTTGTACAAAATTGAAAGATAAAATCTCCCTAAACTATTAATAACTTCAGTCCATATCTGCTGCAGAAAAATCTAGCATTAATCTGATTCTCTTTTAGTACTCTGATTCTTTATTTAAAATGGACAAAGACAAGAACCTTGCACAGTATTTACAACATTTTCTCCTTGTACTGATTTATTTATTATGTTCCTAATAAATGATTACATTTTTGCAGGTTATCAGCTTGCAAGGACATGTCTGCATTGCCCACTAAAAGATAGTACAGGCATGCCAAAAATAACCATTGAAAGGCAGGACTATGTAGCTTTAAGGTTGGCTCATTTATATTATGATATAATGAGCACTATGTGTGTAATGATTCACATAATCCAATACTTGATGCCCTGTGAAATAACAAAAAATGCCTGGTACTTTACATTATCCACTATTCTCCAGTTTCCTGGAACTGTTCCTCTTTTTTTTCCTTGAAAGAATAAAAAAAGCAGTAAGAAGAAACTAGTGATAAACATTGCAATTGGCAAGTTTAAAAGTAATATTGTGAAGACTGTAGAAAAGCCTCTAATGTATTGCATAATTGTTGCTTTGTGCAACATATACTAGCACGACTATAGTCCAGAAAAAAAAATAAGCCCAGAAGGTGCTTTCAACACAAGTCTGGTGGTACTGAGTGAGGGAAGTCAAGTGTTACTTGATACAGAGAAAACTGATAGGAAAGAGAACTAAATGAAAAGTAAAACAGTCACTGCTTCTCACTCTTCTCAGAACACAATCAGTTCCTCTCACAGGGCTCAGACAGAGTTTCACACACAGGGATCAATTGCACAATTCTTCAACTCTTGGGAGGCAATGATGCATCCAATGCCACGTGTCATATACTTAGTCTAACATGACTGAAAATTTAGTGCAGAGGAACAAAAATTGCTGCAACTGGCAGAGTTCAAGAAAACAGAACCAAGAGCAGGATGTTACAACATGCCTTCTCAAATCTCAGTGCATTGCTCCACATTTACTCTAAGCACTGGTGACTGCCTTTTTTTTGTTTTTGTTTTTTTTTGGTGGCATGGGAGCTTCAAAATAATATATTCCTCTTCTTTCACCTCCCTTCTTCAGACAGTGAAACAGGGCCAAGCTCAGAATAACATGTCTAGGACTTTTTATTTTTCAGCTAACAGCTCTGAGACAGGATCTGCTGTTGTGTGTCTATGTATTAACATTAGTATCTGCGTACACTAGCTATTAGTGGAGATGGGAGTGTTTCCCTAAACTGAAGAGAAAGCAAGCTTTCTTCAAGCCTGTGCATAGCCTCCTACCTCCCAGTTATGGTCCAGTAGTGTCAACTACCAATTATCAGTAAAGTCATCTCCAGTTTAAGGAATTTTCCTCAACTTTCATTATAATATCAGCTGTATAAAAAAGTTACAGATTTGAATGACTAATCTATGATTCACTTAGATTTTATGTCTGGTAAATCACCAGACCTAAAATCACTTAGATTTTAGGTCTGGTAGTTAGTACGATTCACTTAGATTATAGGTTTGGTAGTTACTCTTCTCAGGGAATGTGATGTCTTCTTTTTAATTCACAATGACAAGACTCAAAGAATAGGCCCCAAAGAGTGGAATCTAACCTGGACGTTATAAAAAGCGGATGCAATAAAACCAAATTTTTAATAACGTAAAAACTCCTGTGAGTTGAGACATGTCTGCCTCCAGGCTCCAAGCACCAAATCCTGTTTCAAACTCCAGTATCCTTTCCCCTCCACTCCACTATTTATAAAAGAAAATAACCTTTATTCCCCAGTTTGAATCATATGGGGAGACACCAATTTCAAGTTTATGTGAGCTTATGTTGTCCAGTGACTTCAGGAGAATTGCAGTAAGATAACTGTAGCCACATGAATTAGGAAAATATCTCCAACTAGCTATAATAAAATAGAACAGAAGAACAATATTACAAGTGAACAACGGACACAAGTAAGTCTGTTGTATCTTCCCAGAACTTCAATTCTGCAAGACAAACCAAAATTATAAGAGTTGAATGAGAAGGAGGAAAAGCTTTAGCATAGCAGCAATTATAAAACACAGAGGAATCACATTAGCTACTTGTTCAATAACCAAATCTCACCACAGTACCCAGTCAAGAAAAATGTAGGAGAGAAAACAATAAAATTTCCCATTGAAATCTGTTCTAGTGATATGGAATGTTTTAGGAATTTCACTTCATCTTTGGTGCTCATATTTTCTCATTGTACTAAATGAAGACAATTTTTAAAAAAACCCTTCTTACAATTCAGCATTCTTCATAGAAGTTTCTGAAAAGTTGCCTTCTGCCTATCCATTAGATTATGCCAGTCTTACGCGAGTAGAGACAAAGATGTTATTTACAGCAAGTAAAAAGAAGCACTGTCGTGAGCTGTTTCTGTGTCCACTCAGGCACGTGTGAAAGCCCTTAACTTCTCAAGCAGAGCTTAGGGATCACTAGTTGGTGCTGTCCCACACTTTTGGCCCACTTATGCTGCCACAGCTTCCTTAGCACAGACTTATACTGCACTCACATCCTGGCCTACAGGACCTCTTTGGCCACTAAAACCATCTCGCCTGTTCTAACAATATGAGCCACGCACAGAGAACTGCTCTTGTACCAGGAGGCATCCTTCTCCACTGAGGCTTTGTCAGCACTGCTCTGTCAGTTTAGAAAAAGGGATTTTACCTAAAAGGACTCCCAGCTGATATGGCCGTGCCAGTCCAACCTTACAACTTCACAAAGTAGAGCAAGACAAAATTGAGATGAAGACCCTTTTCATCCACAACCTTCACTTTAATTCCCTTTCTCTGCCATTTGTTTTGTAAGGCTGGAGAGTTCACATTTTCAAACCTTTATCCAGAACCAGGAACTTTACTTATAATGAAGAAAACTGAGTATTATTTACTTACCTTCAGAATTTGGACTTTATAAATATACCAAATTATTGCAAGACTCAGGATAAAATGAACAGTACAGGCAAGCAAATCCACTTTCTCAAAGCCACAGGTAGAAGATGTTGCCTAGAACTACAGAAAATTGCTATGGGCAAGGTATTGTTTACCTATGTCAGCAGAATAGCTGATGTATGTCTAATTTACAGACTGACTAATCTTCCTGATCTTGCATTATTCCAAAAGCAGCACCTCTGAAATGAGCTAGGTACAGTGCTTTTCTCTCTTCAGTATGGAGAACAGAACTAAGCCTAAAATAAGGGATGTTATCACACACTTTTTTTTTTTTTGCAATAAGAGAATTTCTCTTTCAAGCTCTGTCAAGTTTATAGCTATTTTGAAACACATTAAAAGCTGTTTTTTGAGATCTCAATGTTGTTCCCAGAGTCACAGAATATTCTGAGTTGGAAGGGGCCCACACTAGGATCATCTAGTCCAACTCTTAAGTGAACAGCCTGTACAGGGATCAAACCTTCAACCTTGGCATTATTAGCACCACGCTTTACCCGATGACGTGTTTACAGCTTCACAGAACATCTGAAGCCAAGTTATCAGGCCAAGGTATGGAGCATTCTAGGAGTAAGTTACAATACGAGCACCGGAGGCGTCTTTAAGATGTGTTACCTAGCACCTTAAACTTCAAAAGAACTCTTTCATCACATTCAGCTAACTTACCTGAGTGAACATAACTAAGAAAGCATAATTCTTTGGCTCATCAACAGAGAGCCTCTTCTCGGCAACAAGACAATTGCTGACCTTTAACAATTTATTCATATTTCTGCCTGGGGATAAATTGTGGGTATGTATTTGTACACACTTACAATCTACATACTATTTAACCAAATTACACAAAAGATATTCCCCAAGGGAAATAAGATAAAAACACAACATTTATTGTTTGCAAATGTGGCCACAGAAACCTCAAGCATGCACATCATGCAGCCTTAACTCTTGTGCCCTGAGGAATTCTACTAACTAACTACTGCTTCGTAATTTATTGGTACAGGAGTGGAGGGGAGAGCCCATGTTTGACATCTGGTAATGATATATCTGAAACTGAACTCAAGTAAAGAAAGGGAATGCCCTCGTTCAAAGGAAGGCTACTTTCTTTTCCTTGATTTACATCCCAGGGCCAAGTTTAATCAACAGTGCAAGTACCCTACTACTATTTGGCTCAGGTTCTTCTAACATGCAGTACCTGAGCAGAGATTACTGAATAGATACTCAGCCAATTCAACCTCATCTGTACATTTTGATGAAATAAATGAAATGCCAAAATTTCTAAGTAAGCAGCATTTCAGTTTGAGTTTTCAATAATCACTCAAGCCAGACAACAACTGTTCAGCAAGAGCTGTGTTAAGGTCAGAGCTTACTTTGCATAGATCAAAAAACAGTACTGATGAGGTAACAGCTTTTGCTTACAACTAATCCCTAGTTGCATTAGAAGGGGAAGTGTGTGTAGGTAACAGTTTATCACAATACCATTGACTTTAGGTATAATTAAATCCATGTATTCATGCTTATATTGAAAGCATCTTGCCATTTTTAGTGAGTTATCACTTAAAGTGATATACAGTGAGGCTGACTGCCTTTACAAGTACATAGAACAATTTTTGCTAGCATATTAACTCATGCCCAGGTTTTATAAGACCCATTCTGTCAGCCACACCCTTCTCCATACTAAAAGTAAGAGGAACTTCTCTACAAATTCATTTAACCATTAAAATACTTCCAAAAATTTTGGAGATAGGAATTTTTGTCCCTTTTCAGAACAATCTTGACAGAGAAATCAGGGAACCATGTAAATAACTATTTTGAAACAACTGAGTAATTGAAGAATTTTGAAAAGTGCTATGGTTTGAAATTAAGGTTTACCCAAGAGCAACTCTTTCATTTCTAGTAGAATTCCCTATTATATTTTTTGTCCTTTCCACCATGGATATAACTGGGCTCAATACTGGTTCTTATTTCTTCTGTATTTACTATGTTCCCTTACTTTACTGCACCATTTTATTATCTTCAGCTTTGAACACCATACATGTAGTTGCTATTAAAGCTGATATATACACAGTGCCTGAGTTTCTTTACTTTTGTTGGTGTTCACCTTTTTGTGAGTTATGAATGTGCCCACCTTTAGTTTAATAGCACAGTACATCCTAACTGGGATCCACTGCTAGCTTCCCGTTGATGTGCAAGGCCCATAGCCCTCAGAACCTGGAGTATTTGCATATAAACTCTAAGTACAACACAAAGCAGAATTACATTGGTTTCTATCCATTTTCTGCCCTTTACTTAGCTCAAGCCTTTCTATGTTCATAAATACCTGTACCTGCAGTCATTTTCAATCACCAGTTTGTAATTTTCTTCTCTTTATTCCACTTTTACCACTATGTCCAGATTATCAGATTTCATATTTAATTTAGATTTATTTAAATTCCTATTAAATGTCAATTACTTTACTTATAGCAATAAGGCTAACTCCCATTCAGATTGGGTTTGGTTTTTTGGTAGATAAATACCTTACAAAATCTTTTTGCTAGTGTTGAAAGAATCTAGCAAAAGTATGTAACTGACAGATAAGAAACTAGAACACTAGTTCTAGAAATTAGAATTAGAAATTAGAACACTAGCATCTTTCTTCCACATAAGTCTTGGCAATGGTCTAAATAATTTGCACACATTTTGAGGACATCTTGGGCTTGAAGTATTTATGCCACCTCTCTTTGGACTCCAGCTTTCACAATGCTGCAGGCAGACAGCTGTAACACTGACATCAGGGTCTGTGCATCCCAGAGGTAGTTTGCACCTTCTTCTGCAGATCAACAGGCAGCTATTAAATGCATGTGATTTGTGAATCTAAACACTCCACTGCGTATCTCAAACCACTTCCTTCCATTCAACTCATGCTATAGCCTCAAATACACCACGCTTCCTTTCATTTCAATCACCAGGGAAAGACATATGCAAGACAAGTTCCCAGTGTTTCACTGTGCTGCAGGACAACAAAATCAGCGCGAATAAAGACTGACAGGAAGGAAAATAATTTAAAATTACACAGAAAGATAAAATGCTGATCACTTTTCTTATTCTTTCTCAGCAAGAAAACGTGGAGATGTAAATAACCAGGACCAGTCGAACTTGTAGACAGATACGTACTGTAGAAGTGTACAGAAATACAGCAGAGATGTAGAGAAGCCAGCAGGTGGACACTAACTTGTTTAGAGTCAAGCAATGGCCATGGTAGCCCAAGAAGAGGGATGGCAGGGGCCCTGGGATTAACAGCAGTGTGCAACAGCTCCTTCAGAGTGCAGAATAAAGGCTCAGAAAATGTCACACTACACACAACGAAGTAACTTCCCCTGACTTCCAACAGTGCCACAGTACAGCTTTAAATGACTCCAAGTTTGATAAAAGTTAAAGTCAGTTTCTCTGGCATGTAGCACTTGATCCAGGGAGATGTCTCTCTCCGGTGCAGTCAGCTTTTACCATATGAAGAAAAGAATACTTGGTATAACCAAAAGCAGGGTATATTAAAAGAGCAATGATTCTCACAAATATTTCTGTTTCTAAAAATATTGATAAAATTTCTTTTCAGTCTGATAAGATTCCAGACTTTCTCTTTAGGCATTTCCATTTTCAGCAGAGAAATCATCAAGGTTAATAAGTATTTACTGTTTGGGTTATAAGTTTATTTAGGATAACTAGAAGTCACAGAGGAGCTATTTATGGGCCTAAGGAAAAGATATTTGCATTTGTTCTTGGTGGTGAGTTTGGGTTTTCATTTTGCTTTCCTTTGGGTTCTTTGCATGGGCATCCTTAATATTGCTTTCTCCTGATTTACATAAATATTATCTTAAATGTAGGTGGTTTGTATAGGATTGTGTTATGGTTTTATTCTTTTATTTTGGTTACAATAAATAAAATAATAGAGTCACCCTGAAAAATAAGAATAAAGAGGAATGTAAAAGTATATGCAGGGAAACAAGAGGCAGCGATGGTTAATTAAGAAGAGGGAAAAGGATGGAGTAATAGTGAAAGAAGATTAAGTCACAAACTGCTCATGGTAACCATTACGAAACCTTGTAAACATATATGTGCTGAAATACATAAAACGAGAGGCTACTTGTATCTCCTCCTCATTTAAGGACTAATCCTTTTTGACCTTAAAGAAAAAAAAAAAAAGTAAAAATTACAAGCTTCCTCCTGAAACTTCAAAACATTTCCCAGAAATGAGGCCATGCCTGGGGGGTGCCGATGGAGGGGGAGCATTGCAGTGCCCTCCCGTGGTGGCAAGGGCCTGCTCTCCGCAGGCTTGCGGCCAGGGATGAGGCTTCTTCCTGCGCTTCTCAGAACCTTTCCTCTTTACACATCCCCTCCAAAAACCATCTGCTCTCTTCCAATTAATACAATCAATATTTTATGTACAAATAAATTTAATTAACTAATGAATAATTTTCGATTTTTATTCCCTCTGGGATCAGGTCAGTGCACCTGACAGATGGTCATACAAAAGTTGGTGCTGTTCTGAGCAACCGAAACCACAGCTTCAGTCAGCATGAGGGTGCTGGCTGGACAGACAGGGCACACAAGAACAAGGAGTACAAGAGCACGCTGCAGGAATGTGGAGAAATGGTTACATAAAGCTTCAATACTGGAGGATCCAGCACATGCATGTACATATATCACTTTCTGCAGACCAAGCACACCAAGCACAAGGCCTGGAATCATACAGGAAACACAGAAAAATCTTTTGGCTAATCTGTGTCAGGAAATACTGCGCTAATTTCATTTGGGTGATGCAGTCCTCAGTGATGTAGGGAGGAATATGAAACATTTAATCCCAAGACCATATATTCCAGTAAACAGCTCTTCTTTTCTATGTGAAATTTTGCTTGCCTACTAAATCCTTTAATTCCCTACGGTTATATTTTATATCCTTCTTTTTCTCTGTTTTAGTCTTTCATATACACACAATAACCACATTGCTTTTTTATCTTAGAGCTGAGGCAAACATCACCATATCCTTCTGGCTTACCAAGTAAAAACATACATAGAGTCAACTGAACCTAAATCCTGTGATGGTCCTAAGTGCCAAAGACTACTTGCAGCATTTTAGCAAAATTATTTCTACTCATTTTCTATTCAACATATTTTCAGGAAAGCAGAAAGAAAAGCTCCTAATATTTTACTTGGAAATACCTGCACTTACAGACAGACATTGAAACGCGGCCAAAGTGCACGTCTGTGAACAATTTCTCCCTCAAAAACAATTAGCAATGTTTTTTTCCACAATTATCCCAGACTAACACAACCAAATTATAGCAATACATTCCCCTTCTCAACTGGAAGACAAGCCCATAGCTTTCAGTGCCGTTAGATAAGTAGTAAGAAGTCAGAAGACAAAGAAACATATTAAGCTCCTTTAACATTGAATAACAGTAACTCAGGTTTATACTCTCAGTTATGGGAACTGAAGTTTTAGGATATCATAATTACAATTGTGAAGACTGGGACAGCTTAATAACAGTATTAAGTTTCTTATATAATCACAATTTTTAATCTCCATTCTGAGGTTCTGTGCTCAGAGACCTTTTCTATACTTATATTTACACCCTGACAATTTGGCAAGATCTCTAAAAAGCTGTTAGTGTTGTTCCTTTAGTGATATACAAAGCATACACACAAAAAAAACACTGTTATATTCTTTATACATGGGTGGGGAAAAAATGTCAAGTTAGATTATTTTGACCTAAACAGTTTTTCTTTCCCTCCAAGGAAGTTTGCTGGCCTATGGTTCTATTCTAATCCTATAAGAATACCAAGATGTCTCTAAAAAAGCCACATCTTTTACAGTTTTAAAAACAAAAATATCCAACTCTAATACAGTATGTAGAAATAATTGAGCCAGGTAAAAGCTGGCTTTCAAGTTTGAACTGTCTGAGCTCCCTCTGTAGTCAGCAAACAGCAGTAGCCAATTATAACATGGGTTGAATAAATGATCTTCTGGAATACTTCAGTAGGAAGCCTAGATTCTTGGTGGCCTGGATGCATAACTTCTGGATAAATATTAATGTAAGCAAATTCATACATATTACAGAAATTTGAACAGTGTGTATTATCTTTTCTTGGTTTTTCATCTTTTGCTCCCTTTCCTCACCCCATCTTTAATTTCCTCAGCCATTTTTGTTTCACTTATCCACTTTTCTTTGCAGCTCTTGCTTTCATATCCAACTTCTGGTCCTTCCTGTTCAAGATCTCCTTTGCTGTTCAAGATCTGCCTTCCTCTTTGAACCTCCACATCCAAACAATTTACTTCATGACTCTTATTTCTGAGTCCCCATGGCACTACCCTCCCTCTTTATTCCTCTCTCCCAGTCACCAAAGGTTTAAAGACAAGAAACATCTTGACAAAAGGGTTATCTTGAACCAAATCTAATACAGGTGCAATTAAAAAAGGCATCATTCCTGATGACAAAAGACCCTGAGTAAACATAAAACATCTGCTTCTCTGGTATTGTTAGATATATAAAACGTCTCTGTATAAATTTAGCATGGCTGGGTGGACCAGCAACCAAAATTGTGCCTTTCAAGAGGGCACCAGATCTGCTTGCAGGCAGATCAGGAAGTCAGAAATAAGACACCCTTCCTGTAGTAAATCACAGAGTACAGTTACAACAACTCAAAAAGAAGGAAATTATTAAATTTTTTTGGCTATAAATTCAAGTCTCCTGGAACTGGGTGAAATTTTAAAGGAAAAAAAGCTATCATAAAAATTAGTTAGAAACAGAATAACTTATTTATTTCTCCTTGTTTATGAATATATTGTAGTTCAGGGTTCTTTTTTTATATCTCTCTCCTTCAATACAGTTTAAACTCCTAAAACAGGAATAAGCAACCTTTGCATAAATGGTCACAATTTCAGTGTAACTTCTCATGATCTCCAGAATCAGTTCCACAGGAATATCTTCTAACTTCCCATAGCAACTCATTTGTACATCACAACCAGCAAATCCCTTAGCAACGGTGCACGCATTGCAGGGTGGGGAGAGAAAGGCTGAACAGTAGGAAGAAGGTAGCAGTGGTACTCGTTTTCCTTTGTTCTTCTCTGACAAAAGTGTCATTAAACCTAATTAAAATTACATAAGGCTTTCATGTTTGTTTCCATGGCTATTTCCCTTCACCTACCATTTCCACAGGGTTTGGTTAGAGCAGACCACATCCCCCAAGCGCTGGAAGAACAGTAAGTGGACCAGCAGCATTCTGATGTTCCCTTTTCTTCTTCTGATACTCAGTCTTAATTATGATAGACTAATCATGAGCTGCAATGTTGGAAAACATATTGTGTTAACTCTTAGATTTATTTGCCTTCATCTACTTGGCAGAAGCAGGTCCTTCCCATACTAAATTTGCTGTTTTCACCTGGTGCTTTCTAGTACAATTAGACAGATGGACACTGAATGGGGTCTCAACCCATCAACCCCCACTGGTACATCTATGTGGAATTTGAGGGAGAAACGGGAGCGAACAAAAGATATAATTTCTGCATCATATAGGAGCAGGCCACAGCATATAAAAGAGTGTGTAAGTATGCATGGCAATTCCAAATGGCTCCATATGGCCCTTGTTTGGTTGTGGGGCTTACCACTTTGGCCTAGTGCTGGACCCATGCTGGTCAGAATCACTGCCTGCTGCTACTACCAACCCTCTCTGGTTTCACAAGGAAAACACAGCTTTCTCAACCCGTACGCCCTTCCCAGCAATGGAAAACTTTCACCACCAGCAACGCATGCTGCAAATAGATACCACAAACATTCAGGGATACCCAGATCGGTAACAGTGCTAACAATCAGAAGGCTAAGGACCAATTACAGAGAGGCCTTTCCTAATCGAAGGTGTGGGGCTGATGTTCTGGCTCTAGCGCCCCAAGCAGAGATGTGCTGCTCCAGGGAGGAGTAAGGATTTCCTGCCCTTGTCCTCTAGATACTTTTGACAGAGGCTAGAAAAAAGAATTCTCATCTCCTTGAAAATTATTTTTGCACCTTTATCAACACCTGTCCTTTCAGATGGTCACAAAACTAGGAGAATGTATGCAACGCGCACTGAGGAAAAAAATCCAGAGGGGAAAAGCCAGAGCACTTCTTTGCTAACGCCAATTATTCAGCTGCCAACAACAGTGTTTCAAGAACATACAATAAATCAACGCCAAACTGGCACGCCAGATTTTGTCTTCAGTCTGCCTGAATGCAAGACATTATTTTGCCTTTTGCAACCGGCAGCACTATATAATGCCAAAAGCCTGAACTCTCCTCTTGGTTAGCACTGCAGCTAAACCCAGTTAGCCTCATGTTGTTTGCACAGAATGAAAATGAGTCCCTGCGAACTTACTTCGGGGTGCACTCTGGCCATCATGTTCGCAACTGATGATTCCTGCTATGTCCTGAGATCTGTATGTATCTGAAACTGCAATCATTAACTCTCTCCTCCTCTTGCACATTAATCTGATAGCTCAGATGTCATCCATTTGGCTTTGAAGAAGCCTCTCTCTATAGCAAAGTTTCTGGTTTTCCCACACTCTGCACGATTTTCAACTGTGAAAACTAGGTTCATCCACAGCTCATGCTGTTGTGTCCCAGTTACACATTTTTGTGTGTAATTTAAAAGAAAAACAAAACAGGTTATAATTTCATGCATAGTTCTGTACGTTTTCCTAATGTCATTTGCTTCACTAGTGTAGGTATTTGCATGATATCAGTCGATGGAAGTCAGAATAAGTGTGCCTCAAAATACAGTCCAGCAGCCCATGAGATGATATGACAATCAATACTTTGAGATGCTCTTCCAGTCACCTGGGTACAGTATTTTTTTCTCAACCCTCCAATCTCTGTGCACCTCTGAGAAACGTTCAGCGTAATTTTACTCAAAGCAAGAAAGATCTCCCTTAGGCAAAAAGGGTCCTGTAAAAATTTCTCATCCACGTAAGCATAGATTCATTCCACTAGTGATATGGACAGTACTAGTCCATTTGATCTAGCCACTGCTAAGACAGGATATACTGCAAAAACCGTGAAGGAAGTCCTCTTCAGCAGCAAGGCACCCTTTTCGCAAGGTTTTTGGGGAACGTGGTTTTGAATATTGGCATCCTAGCTCCTTAAGCTATATACCAGATAATTTTCAGACTTCAGGTAAGTCTCCCAAAAAGAGTAGGCTATAAGCTAAGCAAGGTGAACGGATGAAGTACTAACTGGTATGCACTTTCATCTGCAGGTCACACACATACAGGAAGTTTTTCTTAGCTGGTGAGACTAGCAGATGGAAAGATGGGTTTCAGAATTATCGGTACTACCAATAACAGCAGAAGGAACAACAACTTACCATGTAAAAGATACTTAGATTGCTTAATCATTGTGTCCCCAACACCAAAACACACACACACACACACACAGTTAGAATAGGGTTTTCCTGCAGTTTGATTCAAGAATAAGACACAAAATCCAACTTCCTGATGCTGAATGTTGATGCTGAGGCTTCCGATTTGTAAGCCTGATATTCTGGTGTATAGACATTATATACCACACTATTTGGGATATACTTTAGAAAACAAAAAGCTGAGCTTTAGAAAACAAAAAACTAGGACACCTGTAAGGAAGCATATGAGCTCAATGCAAAGATCTTCTTTCAGAACTGAGTGATACATCCCCTGTCACCAACAAACTATAATCACTACTACTACATTAGCCTGTCAACCTCTGCCTTTTTTCATGCAAGGGACTGAGACAACACAAAAAAAGGACACAATATTAAGCTAAATCAGGACCCTGTACGGACTCTTATTCTTCAGTTGTTCCTCTCTGAACATCCTAAACATTTTTGCAGCTAGTAAGCTTAATATTTAGTCTAGAAAAAAGAGCATACATGAAAAATATCTTACACAGAACAGACAAAAGTCATGTGGAGGGTAAAAATCTACAGCCTTTGAAAAGTACTAGAATAATTTATATATTAAGTATTTTTTCTTCTTGATTTTTTTGTGTTTTCTTTTTAAAATGTAACAGAGCAAATTATCCCCCTTCGAATAAGGAAACAGTATTAATATTTGGATCAAGTGAGATTTAACTATAAATTCCTCTGCATTCCAGAATCCAACTATACCTTTAGCTAGAATGACAGTATAAATGGGTGGAATGGGGGTAAGAAATCACCATGTAGTATGATTTCTAAATTTTACCTTATATACTGAGTACAGCCAGATTTCTTACCATCTAATGGAATATCATCCACAGCTCAATGTCCAGCTTGCAAGTTGTTGGTTGGTTTTTTCAAATCTGCAAGTACTTTCAGAAGAATGCTTTCAATGTATCCTGATTTTCACAGCATTTAAAGCCACAATGATGAAAGTAATTAGAAGTGTGAGTCTTCCAAGTGACACTAGTAATATTTTTCAGCTTCCTATTTTCAGGATTTCTTGGCAAGGTTTCCCCTCTAGTCCTGGCTCCCAGTTTCTGTATAACGGCCCAAACTTCCAACAAGATTTGAGAGGAGGAATGCCTTGTGGCAAGTTTTTTCTGGCTCATTACAGGAGGAGCAAGATGTGATTCTCCACCCACTGATAGCCAAAAATGGAGGTTCAAAGAATTCTCAAGAATCCAGAAGCCAGCAGTCCATTCATCTGTGCCAAATCCCTGTGAATTGATGCTTGGATCCGAGCTTCATACTGCAGACTTCAAACTCAAATCTTCCTACTCAATAAACATAGATTAAAAATGCATTTTCCGTATTTGCCCTGTCAGTGCTTGACAGGTATAAGCCAGGTTTTAATTTGCAGTCACATTTGAGATACAAAAGTGTTGAAGATAATTCAATAAATTATATCTTTAGCTTCAAAAAGTTACAGTGATAATTGATCAAAACACTGAAGATAGCACTGAAATGTAACTGCAGTATTAACAAGTATTCTTGTTATTTATTTATTCATTGTTTTTAATTTTTGTGACAAAGTATAATACATCAAATTCTAAACGGAAATTGCTACACTGTGGGGAAGCAAGGAGATAATATGAGTACTTATAAGAAAATCATTAAATCCACAGTATGGATAACAGCTACTTCTTTGGTGAAAGTTGCTACAGGTTTGTGCACTTCATTCTCATCCTTTTTTCCCCTCATTCTCACCATGTTTCAACAAAAAGTTACGATTATATTTTTAAATCCTGTGAGCCAGGCCTTTGCAGCTAACTGTGAGAGTTTTAATTAAGAGTTTAAGACAAACTGAAAGTATTGTTCTCTGATAAGTTCCACATATTTCATTTTTCCATTGAATGTCCTCCAACACTGCTGAAAGCCACTCAGGTTTCCTACGTTTTTGAATGATATTCCAAATACTGTTACACTGACAACTTAATAGAGCCGCAAAACCCAAGAAGCAAGCGTTGCTGGAATGCCAGCCAGAGCTGGCATCTAAGGCTCAGCTTCCACACTTCTAGAAAAGCCTCTGCCTCTAAAGATGGGGGTCATGCAAAATGAAACCAAGCACTTGGTTCTAGTCAATTAGTTCTACACTTCAACAATGTCCTTCCAAAATGGATTGCAAGAGAGAAGTAAGATGAACAAGGAAAACATCTTTTTGCTTTCAGTATTCTTCCATTTCTCTTTTCATGGATGCTCAGTGATCCCAGCTTAAAACCATGCTTCTTTATCTGTGTGATACATTAAAGCCATATTCCTTTTCCTGTAGGGAAAAGAATCTCGTGGTTTGGTGACACAGAGGCTACTCCGTCACTCTTCTGGATGGTTCTGTCAGCATTCCCTTTCTCTGGGCTCTCACATCCTAAGAATCTTCTTGCTACATGCGTAAATGCATTCCTAAATAGGAATTCTTTACAGATAAGGGCTAAGGAAACAAAAGCCATGCCCATACTGGTCTGACATGATTCCACAATGAAGAACATTACAGCTTTTGCCTTCAGATCCCAAATTTTAAAATATCACAACCTAGAAACCCTAAAATCCTGCAAGGTTTGTTCAGTTTGAACCAACAGATTCTCTTCTTTTCCAGGTGGGGATATTCTTCGTGCAACTAAAGCTACCCAGAGTTCAACAGGAAATAAGTTAGGACTGACTCAGGCAAAAGTTAAAGGTCAGATGTCTATAAGCAGGTAACACGCTTTTGTGTCAAAGTAACTGCAACCCTCAGATTTCTCCTACTTTTATAAGTGACAACTATGGGACCTTAGAGCAAGAGATCAGCCACCAGACTTTCTTCTACACGACTTCAGCCCTCCTCAAGTAAGTACTGTCACTGGCATCATGGCACTGGAGGAGCGGAGCAAAGGGACTATACTTAAAATCATTGTCACATGAACGTAGTTCTTACAACACCCATCAAAAACATTCAAGCACAAAGTAGCACTTTCCCCTGCCCAAGCACAAAGGCAAGAAAAAACTGCTCCAAATACCTTAAAGATAGGCTAAAATACAACCCTCTGTTTAAGTGCCCACCAGAAGTGCAGCCATACAAAACCCAGGTCAAAACCCCCAGGCTGAAGGAACTCACCTTCTGTACGATCTTTTTTTCTCTCTCGCACATGCATGCCTGCGCACACACCACCCATGCCTAAGTC
Organism: Pseudotriccus pelzelni; assembly: GCA_035584735.1. Taxonomy (NCBI): domain Eukaryota; kingdom Metazoa; phylum Chordata; class Aves; order Passeriformes; family Tyrannidae; genus Pseudotriccus; species Pseudotriccus pelzelni. The sequence continues at coordinate 54,531,361 of JAWMRA010000078.1, read as the reverse complement.
CTGGTGCCTCTGTGCATGCGCTTAAATGGCCACAACATGATCAGTCTGTCGTTGAAAAACCGTAATAAATACATGCATGCACTGAAAACCCATGAACTGATATGGTAATAAACCTACAGAGAGCCTTCTTAAGTTGTATGGGAAGACTTCAAGGACAAAGAAACATATGGTTTTAATTTTCCTCTAAGTGATAGCCATAGTTAATACCTGATCTGGCAGGAAGCAGGCATTACATGCCCGTTGGGCTTACACGGACATGAAAAAGAGTTTATATTTGACATTTGCTTTAAAAACATAATGAAAAGCTTTTGCTCTTTCAGGGCCGAAACTTTTCTTGCTTTTTGAGAGTCTGGCTCTGATTGCTTGGATAACTGACAAAAAAAAAAGCATTAGGAGTATGCTCTTCATTAGTGTTTGTAGCCGGATGACAGGGAACGGAGAGAAACAGAAACAAGATGCTGAACAGCACATTCGCTCTTTGTCTCCCTTAAAACTGTTTTTTATGGCTTATGACATCAAGCTCTAAATCATCACTGGCAGCTTTCCATTAACAGAAAGGAAAGAATATGTGGTGTTTCCACATATTGCCACGATTCACTCCACGTGTTTGTCCCCGAATGTCACATACAATTATCTGTCTGGTGTCCTGGTGGAACAGCCAAACTGTACGACAAGTATCGATAACAGTGAAGATCCGTAATCAGCAGTCTATTTTCCATCAGTTGTGCTCCACCTTCCTGACAGACACGGAATGGAGGGCTAATGCCTCCACACTGTTAGATGCATTAGGGCTAGATCAGAGCTGGAAGCTTTGCAGATGACAGTCTTTTCAGGGCAAAAGGCACCAAAGAGCCAAAGGCCGGCCAGCTGTGAAACAGGAAGTAACAGCTTCCCAAAAACATACATCTTGCTCCCTATGTGACAGCTCCTGAAAAATGGCTGTCTTCAGACAATGTGTAAGGAAGCATATATAATGGCATAAATGAACTCTTAAAAATCATGATGTAGGGAAAGGAACAGCTCTGTGGTGTGCCCTAGATCCATCACCATCATGATTTATTGCTTAATGTTGCATTATTTAAAATTAATACACCACCAGTTGAGCCAAGTGGTCAAATACATTCTGGGACTCACAAGTAACGTGAGATATGAATAACAACAAGTGTAGACACATGGATCTATTCACACTTGTACATGCAGATCATGTGCTCCATTTTGTAAAAATATATGTATTAATTTTTTTTCAAAACATAGTCTTGCTACAGAAACTGCTTACATTCATACCTGGGGAGTAAAGATGCAATTAAGATTATCATTATAACTTAAGCGTCCGAGAAGTCATAGAGAAGTCCTGGCTTTGGCAACTTTGAAAGGGATCTAAGACGTAAGTAACTTTCCTTGAAGTCCACAGGGTCCAAAAGAGGTTTAGAAAACAGTAAGTTATCTCAAGGTGACTCTTATAATCAGCTCTCCTTATATTACCAACTGGCTGAAATTGGAAGCCAGAAAAGAGTGGGGTGAAATAAGTGTTGACCCTTTCCCAGAGAGGGAATCCATGACCAGCTGGATAAGGGCCAGTGGGAAGACCTTCAAATCAAGTACAGCAGCATGACAAATCTGTGGATTAGCAGCAGCATTGTCGGGGAGCAAGTCATGCTCAAAGCTAGTCATCACACAGGATTTAGGAATGAACTCTGCTTTCAGAAGCCAATCAGACATACCAGACAACCACCTCCTGACCATCATGATTCAAACTGGTCATCCTTATCCACAGCAAACTCTTTAGGTTTGACAAGAGTCCTTACAAGAAAATGCACTGCTTGGCTAATAAAGAGTAGGAATCTCAAGGACTTTGAGATAAACTTCATTTTATCCTATCAGCCTAAAGACTTATTTGTTTAGTTTTATGTATGTGCTAGAAAATGAAACAGGCCAGGAATGAATAAAGACGCCTGTTTACTTCAGTTAGCTAATTTCAGTTAGCTCTGGCTTAACACAAATTTTATTTTTTTTATTCAGATTTGAAATCTCTCTGATAAACCATATGGCAGCTGACTCTCTAAAACATTTCACATCTATGTTATTTGGGACAGCTGAAGAAGGGAAGACCTACGAAGAACTGGTATTTCCCTTTAATTGCAAAGAAATTTTAAGAATAAAACATTAGTGCAGAAAGCAGTGTTATATGATGGTTAAAGCACAGATGAAGTGAACTAAAAAGGCTTGTTACAGGCTGCACTACCAAAGTTTTTCAGTTAAGTGTCTTTTTACCATTTCATTTATTTCATTACAGTCAAGATTAAAAAATGCTGTATTTTGATAAGACAGTGGAAAACCTGCAAAGTTGGAATCAAAATGATGACTCAAAAATTCTTACACTCCTTACAAGTGACATCTGAGGTTGTCATTCGTTGCATTTGAAAAAGAACCTCTAAGACTTTACATACAAGTTTTATTTTGGATATGCTAACTTTTAAGGTAGAGGTATTCTCAAACAGCATCTGAACAGATCTCAAACAGAACTTCTAACTAATTGTTACTAATTGTAATTGTTCCAGACTAAAGCATTAAGGTGTAAATAGACATTTCAGGTGAATCTCCTATGTTTTCTTGCTGTTCTTCCATGGTGATAAAATTTGCACCGTGCCTCTAGGTCAAACTCCCTTTCCCATTGAGAAAAAAAAAAATACACCATTTCATAAACACACCCCAGAGTAATTCTCCAAGAAAAATAAGTTACCAGTTAGGCAGAATAATAATTTCCCACACAGAAATTGGTGAGATAGTAGGGTAGAGACTGCACAGAATGCTAGATAACAAATACAAGAAATTGTGGACTATATTAATGCTTTTTTTCCCTAAGGATAGAAACATTACTCAAATCCTAAGCAGGTGAGCTGACAAACAGCCTCCAGTCGCCATGAAGAAAAGTCTAACTCCTCTCCTCACCAAGAAACTACAAAGGGCATAAACTAAGGCAAAAATAATCTCAATCTGTCACATTCACAAAAAAACAGTATTACACGGAGCACATGCTTGTTTTTTACATTTCCACTTTGTTGGCAAGAGTTGTCATGGCAAAACCACATCTAGCTGGAAAATCTAATCCCGCTTATTTTGGCTCCTCATGTATTAAAAACAGAGCAGGCTTGAAGAAGAAAAAAAAGAAAAGGAGTGTACTTGCTGTCTTCTCTTCAACTGTTTTTAAGAGAAGGCCACTTCACATTTAGGGTGTTTTTTTTGCAAAACAGAAGGGAATGCTTTTTTCCCCGTAAGTGATCAATTAAAAAAAAGTGGCAGGTCACATGAAATGAATTCCCAATGCGAAGACATCTGCAACATCCACCCACTGGACTCAGTCTTACCATGTAGTATGTACCATAGCCTCTATTCTAGTGGTCAAACCTAGATCGTGGGAATTCACAGGAATACAGCAGGACTACTGCCTACAAGCTTATGGAGTTTCTTGCAAGCTGTTAACTGGCTTCCAGCTTCCCTCCCTTGGTATCTCCCATGCATGCCTCCCCAGCCCACCCTATAGATAAGAAGATTAACATGAAGAATGTTGTTAACTATCACCCAGGCTAAAGATGAAAAAGCTCTCTGAAATCTAACTTTCATTTTCTGCACAGTATTTGTATTTTAACTGCCAGGGAGCTATATCCTGTATAAATTTTTTTCCGCGGGAAAAGTATCTTCACATGCCTGGAATGTTTAAGCGGTCATTATCAGCTTTGTATGAGATTCTTAAACTCTACTTACGTGTTTCATGTTGCCCCAGAAGTCTCTTACAATACTTAGGAGAGCCACAAAGAGCTGGGTTCAGGACTGAAAGTTTTGCTGCTTTAATAGCCATACAACCAGACCCCAATTCACCCCTAAACAAGGGCCTATTTATAGATAAACAACTAAGCATGGTAAAGTAGGAAATATCAGGGTTAAACAAGTGAAAAGTCTATACCAGGATACATCACAGATATAATGTCACATCCAAACATCCTGTGATTGATCCATGTAGCCAAATTACAGGAAAAAGGAGGGCAGTGGACAAGAAAGCTGGTTATGTGAACCTATCTGAGAGGGCACAACAAAGCAAAAGGAAATATCAAGTAGGTATCTCTTTGAAGGAAGAGAGAGCATAATGATAAGTGTTGTTATGTTTGGGGAGGAGGGAGAAATTTATCATGACCAGCACCATACATGGGTCACTAGGGGAGTAATAACTCCTAAACTTTAATTCAGTAAACGTTTTAAGTCCTCTTTAAAATTCAGCTTCTAGAAACTTATGGTACAGGAACAGGCTTAAGTAATTGAGTAATGTTCAAGGGCTTTGTTAAATTAATAACCCCCACTGCTGGACCTAAGTACACATTCAACCCCGGCAGACTCATGTTCTACCTCTTACATGAGTAGAGCAGAGAAAAGGAGGAAGGGAAATGCTGTTAACATTTTACTTTTTAATGAAAGAAGCCAGGACTGCTCAGGCACCAATGCTACTCAAACAGCAGGAACTCCCTCTGCTTTTGGAGGGTCAAGGGATCTGCATTAACCTTAAGGTCAGAAAGAAGGACCAGCCAGAACGAAGGAGAAATACAAACGGGGCTCTTATAAAAACCTATCATAAAAAAACTCCGTCGTTTTGAATAACAATTATGATAATTTATTCATTGCTTTGGATGATACTTACATTGGTGTGTATCAGTCTGTGTTCTGAGCCATCTGTGCAAAGAAACAGCTTTATAAAAATGCTGGGGTGCCCAAAACTAACCTCCCTGCTTTTAAGTAGCTAGATTTGAAGCAGATTGTACCACTTATTCTTCTATTCAACACATTCATTTCTCCCTCACTGTTCCCTGAGACTTTTATTCTATCAGTTTTCTGGATAGCCAAAGACTGTCCAAATTCAGGAACCTTCCCTATTTAGATTTAAAAAAAAAAAAAGAGAATGAACAATGAATTTTATTTTAGAATAATGCAATTTACGGTAAATAATTAAATTCTGTGGGAAGAAACAATTCTGAAATTATAAAGCAGCAGCAATGCTCTAAGGAAGCCACAAACTCTAAAACAAAAAAAGAATTGTTTTCTATTCTAAGTTGCATGGGAAAGTTCTTCATCTTACCAGCTGTCACTTGAGAGCAGTAACCCAGCCATTTGGGGAACGTTCTCTTTCCTACTATTCACTTCATATTGTTTTGGAAGGAAAGTGTTTTATCCTTCTTCACTTATCAGTTCCTCTAAGAAATTAATTTTGTTAAGTTTTAAGGCTGCATTTATTTTCCTAACATAAAATGTTTATCTCCCTCTTGCTGAAAAACACTATAAAACTGGGTTAAAATGACTGAAAACTATCCAGCGAATTTTCCACAGGACACACTGCAGCTGGCAGACAGAAGGCAGGATACTGAAGTGAAGATGTATGTAATTCTTTTGAGTAACAGCCATTATGTTTTAGTGTACTTCACCTGTCTAAGACCACTTGGAGACTTAACTGATAAAGCAGCTAAGATTGCCTGAGGTTTTTTAAAAGCTTTTTCCTCTCCTTGGTCATTAAAAATATGATAGACAACTTGCATTTAAGGAATCAGACATTGAGCTGAAGACCTTGAAAAGAACTCCAGTTACATATTGCTTTGTAGTCTGTATTAGGCTAACTTCCATTTTCCCAAAGATTCTCACGTAATAAATAGTGTTAGTAACAGGGACATCATTACATGTATTATCCTGACTGGTTAAATAATAATAATGGAGAGGGAACAAGATACACAGTCCAAGGGATTTCCTGTCTATATAAAGTAATAAAACGTATGCCACTTTCCTCCAGGATGTATTCATGAGATGAAAGAACACATTTAATATCAAAAGGGTGATTGGTCCACAGGATTCATCTACATCTTGAATAGGATTTGACTAATAATGCCCCCACTGGCTGGGTCTTCTACAGGTGTCATCCTTTTTGCCCACAATCTGCAAAGAGGAGTGAGCACTGGCCAAAAAAAAAAAATTTTTTTAAGGATTCTTGTTATTTTATTCTGACTTTCTGTTGATAAACACAATACAATGAAATTATGCTAAAGACTTCTGAGCCTGTGGACATTTTGAATGAAGGCTGCTATGTGCTTATTATTCGACCCATAAACCCTACAAAGTCTGTCTTCCTGGAAGAACTGCTTTTTTCCCAATTCTTTCCATCTGTATCAATAAGTTAGCAATAGCAGAAGTCAAAATATTCCTGCAGGGAGATTATGAACTATGTAATATTGGTGACTACACTCTGACGTGCAGTGGCATCCTCACATTTGCACATTTTTACACAGAGTCAGAGATATCTAGATATAACATGGAAGCCTATTGTACAAGAGAAAACTGCAGAGAGATACGCTTGCACTCTCCTTTTTCTTTGCTTTGCACAAGTAATAAATCACTTAAAAAGTAACTTCAGCAGAAAAGCATTACATTGAGGATCACAACACCTAAAGTCTTTTATGTATTTGCAAAGCAACTCTGAAAAAGTTACTTTATTTACTTTACTTTGCACTTCAGTTTTCACTCTGCTTTTTTTGCTGATGTAGGACAGCAGTACTTATATATCCTTTTCTTCTTTCAAGAGACTATCAGCAATACAAAACACAGGTGGTTATCGTCATAAAATGTTATGAGCTGCAAAAACACGAGTCCTTGAACTGAAGTTATCAGAAATTATATGCACACAAGTTCCCATCTCCCACACTCAACCTCCAAGGGGAAAAAGGAAAAAAAAAAAAGCACCCAACCAAAATCACTTTCAAGAATTGCTGCTTAAAAAAATCTGACCTCACTAAAAATTGTTCCATGAGCTTGACCTCCTTACAATATTATACATGAAGAAGTAACAGTCTAAAGAGTTACAGGTTACATTGGGATATGCTGAGGAAGAATTGCCTATAGAAACTGAGCCAGGGCTGGTGCTTGCATTCAGCTCTGACACCAACCCAGACTGAACAGGAAATTCAATAGTCAGTGTCACAGTAGCCCCTCACAATAAGCTGTTAAACCAACCAAGGATGAGGCCTAACCAAATATCATAACTGCAAACCTGTGGCATTAGTGGCAATTTTAAATTAATTTAATTCCATTGATTCCAAGAGAAAAAACACTTGTCTAATGTAATCATACTAGAAAAATCTACCATTCCCCTTGAAAACACAAACCAAACAAACCTCCTCAGTCTTTAGAACATTTTCCTAGAGTCAAATTCATACTATTTTCCCTTCAACTTTGTGTTAAGACCTTCTGGCATATTCTGAGGCAGAATGTCTAATATTAGACAGTTATTTCAACCACCCAGTGGTAGAAATTTGCATAGCCTATTGAATAGATATTATGTATCTTGCTGCTGTAAAAGAAAGATCAACAGCAATATAGAAAGATCATTTTTTAAGCTAATGCTTGTTGCCTCCTTTTTTATTTTCCAAATTTAAATAAAGCCACTGATGTTAATACATCCTGCTCACGTATTCCTTAATAGTAGCACAAACTGAAGTCTATGCCAGCTTGAACTCATAACTAATATTTTGAGAATTACTGGCCCTGCTTCCCCTACCACTCATGTTAATTTAAAACTGATGAAATGCAATTGGCTTAAGAGAAGAAACTCTTGATTTATAACAACACATAATAAGAGAAGAATGCAGACCATCTATTTCATGTAACTTTGCATGAGTGTGGTAAAGCTCTGCTTAGCCCCAGCAGCCCCTGCTATATCCCTATAGACTGGTAGTAAGGAAATTTTGAGATTTCATTATCTTCTTGGTTGGTGTTCCTTTCCCCCTCCCCTTCGAAGTGTCACATAAAGAGAACTTGTTCTCATGGACTTGTCATTCAGTTCGTTCCCTTGCACTCAGGTTCAATGTTCAGGTTCACCTGACCCTTCAGGATACCTTAACAGGAAAGGAAGAAACGAGAAAAGATTTGGAAGTAAAAACTTAGCTTGGAAGGAGTTACTCCTAAACGATATTAATAACATTAATTACCTGAAAGGCCACCTGAGCAGCAGACTCTCAATCAGCTTCCCAAGGCAGGCACAAAGAAAAGCAGGAAACAAAGTACAGTGGGGCAAAGCTGTCAGGGTGAGCAGGTACCAACCAGAGAGTGTGACCAGAAGTCATATAGTGTGATACGTTTTCTGAACGTGTTTCAAAAAACTCAGCCCTTTAAACAAGTCACTTGCCTACAAGAACACTGGCTGCCTGACACCTCAGAGGAAAACAGCTCAGGCAGGAAAACACACTCAGCTATTTCCTTGGCTTTTTTTAAATAATAAAATGGCTATTTGAAACTGCTTGGTTGACGTTTTAGACACAAGTGTGATGGAGATACTTCACAGATAGAGTGCAAAGGGAGCTTGAAACCAGTAAAGATTATTTAGTGCATATATCCACTGTTTACCACTTGTATGGTATATTATTCATTAATTTCTGGGAAACTAACCCTAAAGGGTTACACAGAAATGGGATGTTTAAAAAGAATTTGAAATTAAAGAGGTTGCTTACTTCAGCACACGAGAGGAAGATTGCTACAGCTGAACCAGAGTAAGCAAAAGCATTTAAACATATGCTTAAAATTAATTTAAATCCATTGCTGATTCAAGCTTTCAGAGGTAATGCACGAAAATGCATGAAAACTTCAGAGGTAGTGCATGAAAACTCAAAGGTCGAGAATTTTTCTTAGCAAACCAGAAATAGAGATGCTTGAATGAGCCTATGGAACGAGGCTATGCATCGCGCTGAGACTCTCGGCTAACGCTCTACAGATTTCTGGTAGTTCCTATTTGTGCCGAGAAGCTGCTATTTTGTCGGTTTCTCCAGTTTTGTCCACATTCATAAAATCACCGAGATCAGAGGGGTTTAAAACCAGAATCCTTTAAAGCTGACGAAACTTTCATACCCGTGAAAAGTTGGTGCACGTACTTCAGGGTTGTCAAGCCTTCCCCATTTTTGAACAACAATGAAGAAGGAAAAAAAAAGAAAAAAGACCAAAAAAAGGAGAAAAAGAGTCTGACGTTTGTATTAAAAGGTAACCAGGAACACTTGCAAGAGTAGGCAGGGGACCGCGCGTTCTGGCATGTGCCAGCGGGAAGGCAGCACGGTCCTGACCCGGCCCCGCAGGCAGCGGGAACGGCGAGCCGGGACAGCCTGCGCTCCCGGGAGCCGAGCGGAGCTCTGCGCTCCGCCGGGATGGAACCGGGCTCCGGAAACCCCCGGCAGGCCGTGTGGAGGGAGGTGGCCGGGACGCCGGCCCGCGATCCCGCACTCCGGAGGCGGGCGCTGCCCCGCACGCCCCGCACACCCCGCGCCGCCGCCCGGCAGGGGGGGCCGCGGCTCCGGCGGCGCCGAAACCCGCCCCGGCCTCCCGCTCCGCGCCCGCGTACCTGGACCATTGTCTCGGCCTCTCCCTGCGCCACGCGGCGGCGGGGCCGGGGCCGCGGCTTCCTCCCGCGGGCCGCCAGGCTGGCCCGGCCGCCCATGGGATGCGCCTCCAGCGCTGCCCCGCTCCTCACCCGCCGCCGGCAGGCATCAGCCCCCTCCGCCCCGGGGCGACCGCCGCTCGGCTGCCCCGGCCGCTGCGAGCTCTCCCGGGCTAGCCACCCGCTCGGCCGGCCGCCCCCCCGAGCCCCTTCGCTCTCCGCTTCGCCTTTTGTTAGCGGGCTCCCCGAGCTGACCGCAGCGTGCCACCTCCCGTGGGGTGGGGGGGTGGGGGGGGGAGACGGCAAATCAGAAAGCCGGTGCTTGGAAACTTGTCTTCCAGCTGGAGAAATTTAGCGTTCCCTACCCCTTGTGGGAGGGCTTTTGGATCGCCGAGTGGTATGGATACAATAACAACGAAGCTAATAACTAGCAAAACAGTCTGCTTCGGAGGGTGCGCTGCTTTTCTGCAAATGAAAAGGAAACTTTCCAGCAGTCTGTCGCGAAAGCAAGCTGATAGTACCCAAGTAACTTGAGAGAGAAAAATGGGTAAAGTTGACTTCAAGAATGACTTTGAAAACGGTTTCAGAAGGCGAGAACCTACGGGAATTTCCTGCTTCTCTGTGTAATCTGTCTGCCTGTGTACATTATTTCCGTTAGGTTTCCAAGAGAACTTCTTTTCCCTGCCTACAAAAGGATGAATACTGCTAAGAGGCACGAGGGATACCCATGTGGTGGAAGAACGGCACTATAAGCTTAGCGACAGAAACTCTGTTTCCTTCTTTGCAAAAAAATGTTTGCTGTCCCGGGCAGCATAAGAATTAAAACACGACAGCATATTTCTGCTACCTTGAATCGTAGCAGAAATGTGCTGTCGTGCTTTAATTCTTATCTCTCCAGCTTTAGGAAAGGCACAGCTGCTTTACACACAGTGCTGTACCTCCCACCAGGACCTAAGCCCATAAGGCTGGATAACTTTTGCTACTATAATTTAAGGTTTGTGGGCAAAGCCTTTCAGCTGTTTTCACTTTGGGTTCCCCAGTTTCCTGCAGTGCAAAGGTCACAGTATAAACTAGTGCTTCCCTGACTCTGATTCCTCCTCACAAGTTCAAGACATACTTACTTGCCTGTCATGCTGTAAAAAATGTCTGTAGCATAGCAACAGAGAGAGTTCATCATCTATTTTCAAACATTTGAATTTCAGTATTCTAGGAAAGGTAACTTAAAATAGTTTTAGAGGAACTGGGTTCATCAATTTTGTTTTTCCTCAAGGAACACAAGAGATGATAAATAATTTTTGAACATTTGTATTGAGATAGCATCTAGAAAGTTACGATTGAGGTCAAAAGAATGTGTCCCTTATATTTATACGCACCATTTGGATATTCTACTTGACTACTTGGCCCCCATTATGCCAGGCACTCAACTTCAAGAGACTGATGTTATTTTACTTCAGCAAATGAGTTGATCTTGTGCATGAATGAGTTCAGGTATCCATTGAGTCACTTACAAGGGGTCATTTTTTTACTTTAATTTAATTTAACTGCATAACTCTTCTCATGTTTCTCCTCCTGCCCTCCATGGCCTGAATGCTGTGTTCAAAGAGTCTGAATGCACAAGTGAGTTATTTCTGTAGGGTGAGACTTTAAGACAGAAAGGGTCATTGTACAGGAAGTCTTAGATAACTTGCAGTTCTGATATTGTCACGTAAGCTTTTCCTTGAGAAGCCACAAATTATGACTAATGAGCTTTATTTGAAATATCCCAAACTATCTGGAGTCGTGACATGTGAAGGTGATTTTTTTGGGCTAGTCAAAAGCAACCTCCCCACCAGGCACTATACTGGCTCATCCACTTTAAGGGGAATTCATCTCGCCCTTGTTGACTGATGCGCAAATAAAAGGCAGAAAGAGGAGAAAACTTAAGTCAGTATTGTTACTTTGACAGAACAGGAATGGCTACTGACAGGTCTGAAATACCTGAAATGAAATGGTATAAATGTGGAAATGTCAACACCTTCTGAAAGACTTTTCACAATCCTATCCTACTGGGTTGATCATTTCCATCGCCTTAGAGCTTTGACCCTGCTTTTAATTACTGTCATCTTCTGATTTGGTATCTTTCATATGGTGCTGCTGCTTGTTCTGGTATTTAAAATACAAACAACCAGTATTTGTTTTCTCAAAACCAAAGTAGAATTAAGAATTAAAAGGGGACAGAGGATCATACTACTTGTTAGATGACTAAGGTTAGAGCTTTCTTTAATGTGCTACCCCTTGGTTTACCAGTTCTTCAAATGCAGCTGGGCAGCTTGTCAGCTATGCAAAAATACCTAGTGGTATTTGCCTATAATTAGAAGGGAATTTTATCTGTGGGTTCCAGAAGGTGATGACCTCATCCTTGACATGTCAAATGCTTTCAACTTCCATTAATTGCTAATTCAGGGAACTTATTACAGCAAACCTGATCTACTGGAGTACCTGAGTGAAAAGGATATATTTTTAAAGTAAGTAGTAAACGTGGTTTTTTATTTATAGGAGGAGCAGGCAAGCACTAATGACCCATCATTATTTAAGAAAATAGGCATGGAAGAGTTTCATTAACTGTTAAGTCCCCCTCCTACTTCCTCCACAGTTGTTAGCATTTAGAAAAGATGGGGTTTAGCCTTGTCACAAGCAGAAGCAGAGAGAGACTGGGGAGGACAAAGGAGTGTGGGGAAAGGAGAAAAAAGAAATGGTGGGGCTGATACCCTGTTTATCCTAATCAGTTCCAGATCTGAATACAGTGTAAGTATGAGGGACGTGAAATAAAATAAGCCCGAATCCCATCTTGATACACATATGGGTGAAGTGTACGTTTGTGCTGGTTTTGGCTAGGGTAATTTGCTCATGGTAGCTACTATGGGGCTGTGATTTGGATTCGTGCTGGAAGCAGTGTGATAATGCAGAGATGATTTCATTATTGCTGAACAGTGCTTGCATAGCATCAAGGCCTTTTCTGCCTCTCACACCACCACACCAGAGAGTGGGATGAGGGAGCACAAGAAGTTGGTGGAGGACTGAACTGAGACAGCTGACCCCAGCTGACCAAAGGCATATGATGTCCTGCTCAGTGTATAAAGCTGGGGGAAGAAGGAGGAAGGGGGAACGTTCAGAGTGATGGTGTTTTTCTTCCAAGTAACCATTAGGAGAGATGGAGCCCTGATGTCCTGGAGATGGCTGAACACCTCCCTGACAATGGGAAGCGGTGAATTAATTCCTTGGTCTGCTTTGCTTGTGTACACGGCTTTCCCTTAACCTATTAAACTGCCTTTATCTCAACCCACACACACAAGTTTTCTCACTTTTTCTCTTCTGATTCTCTCCCTCATTCCTCTGGTGAAGAAGCGAGTGAGTGTTTTTGTGGTGCTTAGTTGCAGGCTGGGATTAAACCACAACATTAGAGCATGTCTTCTTTGTATTGTCAAAATTCTTCTAATTCCTCTGTTCCTCTAATAAGTAACATTATTGAGATTCTTTTAAAAAACTGTTCTGAACTTTGTTTAGGGAAAATCTGGGCGAATGTAATTCCCATCAAGAGCTAAGAACTGAATCTTTATGACACACTTATCCAAGATAAGTAACCCTGGGTTACAAACTGAGACCAGCATATCCAAATAAACTAACTCCTGTGGATTGTTTTGGAGAAAGAACTGAACAAAGTTCACATATCAAAGAAACCACTCTGGCCATTCTCTTATCTCTGTGCACTACCTCCCTTAACCCCTCCTTTTGATACACCTAAAATAAAGCCTACCTACACAAATTTCCTCTCAAAAGGGCCAATGTTAAAAGGCTTCAGAAAAGATGTCATTTAGCTCTGATATGCAGCTGCAAGAACACCCCATTTCCTGTTCGGACATCCAATTATGGGGGAAACACTGCTTTTTCACCCCAAGCCCAAAATGTTGAGAAAAGACAGATACATGTGGCAGACTTAACAACTTCACCATGTCTAGGAAACCTAATGAAAAGACATGTGTTTTATAATCCTAGTATATGTGCCTGGAAAGACTAGAAAGAAAAGGGTGTAATGCTAAACCATTTAAACCGCTCCCCATATAGTTATGACCTTAACTCTCCCACCACAAATAAAGCCTCACCCTGAAAGTAAATAAGCTAAGAATATTGTCTTTTGTCAAAAGCTGCCTTACAGTGTTTTTTACACAGCAGAAAGAGAACAGTAAACCTCTGCATAAATGCAGATCTGAATGAGAATTGTTCAGCTTTTGCTTTTGTTCTTAGATCAGCTTAGCTCTTGATGAAAAGTAAGATCACCTACTTAAAACTTACTTTGTTATAATGATGAAAGCATTAGCCAAAAGCTCTGGGGCACCTCAGAAACGAAAAAAAAGTTTAAAAACTCAGACATGTTACTTAACTATGCTGGATTTCCAAACACACAGCCATGCAATAGACGGTTAATGTCTGCAAAATTCCACTTTTTTTTTCAAATGCTCTTTGGAGCCAATTTAATATTTTCCAGACCTATCCCTCTCCCATCCCCGCTTGCTAAAAAAGTAGTGAAATACCAGGAAATGATCCAAAGCTGCGGTAATGTTTTCATTTTCCCAGTGTCTGAGCTTTTGAAATGTTCCACATCCCCTCTACCCCAGTCTTATCGTGCTTTGGTCATTCCAGGAGCAGACAGGTGACTTGAGCTTGATCTCTGCCAGACTTTCATTACTCACAACCAAACTCGCCTCTGCAGGCTGTCTTCAGAAAAAAAAAACAACACATGCACAGAGTGGCTCTGCAGAACTGGGGAGAGTTTATACAACTCCAAGTATCCAATAAGCTTTCTCTTTGCAAGGCTGTCTCACAACCCTAAACATACCATCAAACCACCCTTTCTCCTAGCTTATAATCAAAAACACCCTTTCCAAACACAGTCGCTTGCTTATACCAAAAGAAAAAGAAAAGCTGTATTTGATATGTGCATCCTGGTTTTTTTTAAAGAAAAAAATACGTGGTCCTACCTGAACCTATTTAGTTTGTATGGTCTCCCATAGGTTGTTGAATAGGTGATAAGACATGCAGATCCAGCTAATTAGCACAGTCTTAAAAATGTATGAGGATAAATACATAAAAGGAGGAAGGAGAGAAAAGGGAGATCTCAAAGCAAAGCAGAAGTAGTTTTTGGAGTTTTATATTAATTACACTGCAGGCCCCGAACTGCAGATGCTTACACATGTGCATAATGCTGCTCTTGGAAGTAGGTTCTAGTGTAAGCCATCTGGTAATTTAATTTTTGTCTGTATTCATGTGTATTCTGCAAAGTTGTCACGAGTCTCCTTGATGTGGACAGCAGAAAAGCCACAAACAAAGGGGTCTGAGTATCTATGAGGGCTGCAACCTTTGAAAGTCACTATTCCTCTGCTTTCAGTTAATGTTGGAGCACCATAGCAAGTTGTCTGTGTTACTCTTCCCTGCCAGTAATCCCTTCTCAAGAGTGACAATTAAAGAGGCAGGAAGGGCCTTTGCCTTCACATTTTGCCATCTTCAATTGAATCCCAGCTCTGTGCCAAGTTTTCACCTCTGTATTTCACTTCCTTGAAAAAAGAGATGGAGGAAACATAGCCTGATCTCTGCCAGACAAAAGGGTGCACACTCATTGTCTTGGCCAGCTGGTTTTGGAGCCTTGAGCCACACAACAATATGTGCAAAATAACTAGTTTTTATGGAAATGTGTCTGTGCTGATGCAAGGGACAAAACTTCCCCCTTACAATTCTACCTTTGCCTTTTACATCCTTGTAGTGTTGCATCTAAATCCCTTCAACTTATGCAAACCAATGTGGTTGTATGGTCTGTTCCTATAATTCACGTGCTCCTGAATTCTCCCAGATAGCTCACTTGCTAAATGCAAGGTCAAAACCTGTCCACTGCAAACACAAAAACTCAAAGTCTTTTGACATAAGGATATGAGAGCAAGAGATGGCTGGAATAAACACGCATGCACTGAGCTGAAAGCAGACCGCATATTTGAGTTGATTCAACTTTAATAAATTCCTAGTGCAGGTAATACGTTAAAAAACAAGTTTTTCAGAAAAATTAGGGGGAAAAAATGGGGATATGCTTTGAAGTCATATAAACAAGCTCCCCACCCCCATCCCCCATAATTCTAGTACAGCAAAATTCTCAGAACTGATCTGACTGTGTACCTGCAGCCTGGGGCATTTACTCGCCACTACTAGAGTAGCAATGTCAAGATTTCTTTAGTTACTTTATTCCCAATTATCCCATTGCAGTTTCTAGGACATATTCAAATTTCCATTTGATAAAAATGAAGTCATTTTTTTCCTCTACTTGAACACAGACAAATAGCAAAATGTTTAGGCTTTTTGCACATGTTAAAAGTATATGAATAACCAATCAGGCTATGTGAAGAATGAGTTTCCTATCTCATACAGACTATAATTTCTAAATTCATCTGAACTCCAAATAAAACCCTACCATGCTCAGCAATCTCCACACATATTTTTATTATACATCTTGCTGATGGATCTCAAAGTATGGGGGTTTTTTTCAGCACCGAGAAACACTGTCTTTTGGTTTTGATATTTTTTAATACCCAATGGTAAAGTGGAAAGTCTCTCCAAAAATAAAGAATTTAAATGCTGAACTAAAGAAGTTTGAAGTCAAAAGCACTTAAACACATGTAACCATGTGTCCTCACACAAAGTAGGATTTCGTCCAAGTTTTATCTTCTACCAGCATATAGAATATTTTGTGTAATAGTTTTCAGGGTAAAAAGACTGATTAAAGATCACTGATTATAGGAAAGCTAAGTTTTTGCCACCAGACCATGTCTAGCTCTAAAACAAAGAAATAATTAAGATTTTGAAAGAGTTAAAGTTTCATTTCCCCCAGCTGGTCTAAGACATAGACACTAATTTTGTTGAATACCACTGCAATCCGAGAAGCAATAGTTGCAAGCATCCATAAAAATTCTTTAACGCATCTAATTTTAGTCTGGCACAGTTCACATTAGGGAGTTACATCCTGCATGCCTTGTTACCCCAAAAGCTCACTAAAGTTTTTCCTGCCGTGCTGAATGTCCAGATTCTCCAAATGTTTAGGTAACTGATTGAGTGCAAATACTGAGAAACATATGGAAGTGAGTTTGTATGTCTTTGTTCAGTTGTCATCAAAGATAGATTGGGGTCAGCCACCCAAGATTCCAATGGTTAATACAGACTATGTTTTTTCCTGCATGCCTGTATTGAAAAAGTAAAAAGAATTAAAGAAGGTAATAAAACCACCAACTCTGCAGAAGTAGCCTTGCTGCATCTCTTCTCACAGTATTTTCCTAATATGTGTTTGGAAAGTAGTATAACAACTTTAGTAAACAAAAAGATTAATTGTGAAAGGTGAGAAAAAAGTATTTAAGTGTTCTGTTTCCCTTTAAAGAGTTGACCAATTAAGTTTTATTAGTGGCCATAAGTAGACACTTGGAATAGTTGCACCACTAAGGAGGGCTTAGACCTTCTGAAAATTGGACCACTTGTTAAGATGTCCAGTTTTAACTATGTCCAATTTTAGGTTGAACTTGTATAGTCTCACTTTCTATTTTTTAAGTTGGCATAATACTGCGGTATCTTTCACACAGTAAAAGCAGTTAAATTGAATTAATCACCGTGTCTGCAACACTGAACATTCCAAATTAAAAAGTAGTCTGTAAAAGCAAGAATTATTATTGCTGCAAATCCATTAAGATGCATTCTTATGGATCTGAAAGTAGGTTTTAAATCTGCGAGGTGGAGAGACGATTAGTGGGAGGAAGTTTACAGGGTTTCTTTTTTGCTGGTGTCTTATTCCTTGAGACCTTAGTCCTCCTACCATTAGTGTGTGTAAACATTAGCGTATATATTTATGAACTAAAGCTTCTGTGAATTTATCACCCAGAGGAGGATGCTAGCTAGCAGACTATTCAACGGTGTAAAGAGGTTTCTGGTTTGCATGGTTACACACCTTAGGTGGCTGAAAACACAGAGGTTTTGCTATTTTCATTTTTAAACACATATACAGCTGATGACCAAGGAGAAGGATCATGCATTTTACATATCCTCAGTGCAGGACAACGAGGGATACATGGGTTTAAGCAGCAGCAGTATAATTGCTGTTAGTTATTACGAAAAATTTTCTACTCATAAGGATACCCTAGAATGGCAAGGAAAGGGAGGCTAACGGAAGTCTTTAGAAACAAATCAGATCAACATCTGCCAGAAGCAAGACCTAGGTATTTCTACTTGGAATCAGATGCTGACTTACAGAGAGGAGCTCAGTCTCTACCGCAGTATTTCAGATTGTAGGCTGTAAAAAATGTTTTTTTCAGGGAGAAAGATGAGACATACAGAGTATTCCCTTCCCACAGAATTATCTTTGGCTTTGTAAGGAGAGCATAATCCAGTTCTCCCACTTTGAATCTGGACATAAGAGGACAGTTTTGTTCTCCATACAATATAAGCCTGAGACATGCAGTTAGACTATGAACATTCCTTAAGTCATAATAAGACAGAGTGGGCATCATTCATTATGCAGAGATTGTTTATGGTGTAGTTTGGCTGAACATTCCGCTTAACCGTCATGCCAAACTACTGAACCAAAAAGCAGAAGGTGAATGTTCTGTAGACAAAATATGCTCCTATTGGAGCATGCGAATCCAGATTTACCCCGCCGGAAAAGTAATATATTATTGGTGATTTTTTCATCTCAGTACCTGTCCTACAAGATACTCTGAATAGCCTTTAACATTCAATGTACTTTTATCTCTCGGTAACTTTAGAATCACAAAGAGCTTTTACAGAGGGTATGTAAATATAGTAGGACTGAACAATACTTTGGGCATTTTGGGGCAACCACGTAAAGGATGATACAGCACCTCGGGGGAAGAATGGTAGACACAACCAAAGGGCACAGGAAGAGAATATAACTTGGGTGATCTTTTCTTTCCTTCCTATCCACTTTGTTTTCAGTGTGTGCTAGAGTCCTAGTGAGGACTTCTGACTACCTGTGGAAAGCCAGCATTATATTTGTGCAAGAATAAAGGTTTTCTTGGAGCCCAGGTGATAGCAATTTTGGCTGTTGTCTGTAGTGTAATGTATAATAATAAGCCCTCTCTGCCTGTGTCTTTAGCTGGGGCTAAATTAATTTCAGTGCAAAAGATTAAAAGCAGAGAGCAGAGGTTTAAAGAACCCACCTGCCAACACCTGAGATATGCTTACATAAGGCGTGAAACCTTCTGGTTTAGAGAAATGACCGTGTCATCTGGTCTTCTGTTGGAATGCCATTTCCGGGAGGTCACAGGAAGAACCTCATTTTCCAGATGCATTGCCATACCAGATCTATGTTGCAATACTATCAACAAAATTTACTCAGAGACCTTTTGTTCTTCACAAAGAACTAAGGATGTATGGCTATGTGCTCCCGACCACACACATGCAGTACCACCAGAGAGATTTCCTTTCTTGCTTCCAGAAGCAGAATGAGCAAAAACAAGTTCTGAAGAATTCATGTGGTGAAACATGGCAATAATTTAGGAGAGAAAAAAAAATAGATGAGATTATAATAGTTCACAAAAGAATTTTTGCAAGAATACCTTGAAGCCCGATGAAAAACCCAGGAATTTTGTTGGATTCTTCAGGCAAAACTAAAGCTGTTACTTTTGCCTTTTTAGTACACAAAAGCACAGATATTCCAAATGCCTGAGTCTTAACTACAGAAAATTTTAATAATAAATGACATACTGGTGTCCATCTGCATAAATGCTCTTCAAGGTCACATCTCAATGGAAGCAAGAAAAGATTATGTACTGTGCTACAAACACAGTGGATAAGAACAAGGGTCATTAAACTATGTGGAAACTCATTGTTGTCTTTCAAATAACTTGTAGAAGGGGAGTCAGGATGAGGACAGGCCCTCATGCTTATAAGCAGCTGTTCTTAATTTGAAAGGATCTTAAAACAGTTTTTAATCTCCTAAACAGAACAAGAAGTAGTGAAGGTTTAAGTGCTCACGGCAATGTCTGTTCTTGCCTTTCTCCTCACATTTAAATATTGTTTTTTCTGAGTGAAACCATCAACCTTTTCTATCCTAAGTAGAAAATCCATGAGATTCTCTGTCAGTGAGAACAAGATCACTAGTCTCTGCCTAATTGCCTCCTAAATGGTAGACCATTCAGGTGAATGTCTTTCTGGGCATCCTCTGCAGTCGAAGCTGGGATTAGGTGTGCAAGTTAGAAGAAAATAGGGAGGGGGCAGGAAGATGTACTTCCCTTATTTTATCCAGTTAAGGATGGAAAAATACAGCATACTATGGTCATAAGAAATGGCTGAAAGGCTTTCTTCTTCTCTATGATAAGGAGAAAAGAACTAAAGTTCCCACAGGCAATGCCATATCAGAATTTGGCACAGCAAAACAAGCCCTGTCATGTTGGAAAAAATCACTTCTGTACATATGGAAGGTTTTTTTGGACGCTTTTTTTTTTTCTGTTTGGTGGGAATAGAGGAGTAAGACAAGCCTTCATTTAAAGAGATTACCATTGAGTCCTCTGATGAGAAAACTACTAGGCACAGCAACTGGTCTTGACACATTTATCCAGCCTGTCCCTCAAACAGATCAACACTCCCATCCTACTTGGTATCATCTGAAGATTAACTGAGAGTGCACTTGATTCCCCCTCATCCAGATCATTGATAGAGTTATTAGACAGGACTGGCTCCAGTACTGAACCCTAGGGAACACCATTCATGGCTGGCTGCCAGCTGAAGGTGACTCCATTCATCACCACCGGCCATTGATCCAGATTTTAAGCAGTAAAATCGCATCTAAAAATGAGGTTTTTTTTGTTACCCACATTACTTTCATGAATCAACCAGTTTCTTAGTTTCAGTAAATGCTTTGGGTTTTTAAACTTCATTAATAATATATCCCAGCATAATTATTTACTAATGGCAGAAGCCTGAACCTATGTCGGAGCTTTTAGGCCTGTAGACACTGACAGGTTAAAGTGCTCGCCTTGCACTTGTCATTGATCAGAAAGCGTGCAAACTGAGTTATCCGAGCTCAGCCGAAAGGCAGAGCTTCGGTTCAACAGTCATATTACAATTGTATGCCTCAGTTTTACATAAAGGTACAGAAGGCGGTGTGAGCTTGACCTGTGCAGTGAAGGCTGCCAGGCAACACACCTTCTTAGGCGAGTTTCGTATGCGAAGAACAAACAATTGCTCCCGAAATGTTCAGAACAAACGCCAGGCCTGGGAGCCAGCCAAGTAACAGAAGGATTGTGAGTTCCAGTTTTTATGTCCACCCATGGCTAAGGTAACGGGGCAAGGGTTATTACAAGATGAACCAGGTAAGTTTGTGACAGGAAATATATACAAATACTTATATAAGAAAGGTGTATATAGGGCCTTATGCTAAGGCTCAGTACTAGCGTTAAGAATTCTAGCAGGCAGCTGCAAAGATCCCTGAAAACCAGGACAAAATACGTCTGCACTGGAGTCTCCAATCAGCTACTAATTCTGTGAAAGTGTGAGCTAACCTTTTCTTTGTACCTGAAGGATGGAAAAGGCAAGAGGCACACCCTTTCTCTCATTTTAAAATTAAATGTCTGCTTTTGTTATTTCGTGTGTGTGTGTATGTTAACCTGTGCTAGAGATCTGTGCTTATGCAGATTGATTCCTTCCCGAGAAACTGTCACAGTCCCTGCTAACATTCTTAGGCCCCAATGTGGAGCTGGGCTGTAGCCTTATTTTCTACATCATTTCACAAAGTGGACAGTTCCTCCAGGTTACAGTACACTATTGCGATGCTTTTTCATATCTGATTTACTGAAAAAAATGCATCTGTTTAACTGAACTATAAAATTCAAAATTAGTTTAAAAATTTTAAATATTTGGATGTGCATACAGATTTAGAATCTAATACTCAAGGAAAAGGACTGTTGTTTCCTTATATATAAAGAAACTGCATAGCACAGTGATCTTTCACAGGAATCTTGATGTCTTCTTAAGATCTAAGGAAAAAAATGGGAAGAGATATTGTTACAAATTACTCCAGTTTATGCATTTGGATTGGAGTCTTTGGGTATAAATACTGACTCTGCGCATGTGCGAAGCTCTTTCCACTAGTTCAGTGCATTCTGCATTGCTCTTGATGGCAGCAGAATCTCACCCTGATATTTTCCTGTTCAATATTCTGAACAACAGAGGTTTATATTTATGTTGAATTGTGTATTTGTTGAATTTATCTAGTTAGTTGCTAATTATAGCCTTTTGATACAGAGTATCTCCTTGTATCACTTAAGACATCTGCAGTAAACTATATCTTTTTAGTACTTTGGTTTTCTGCCTAGGATTATTGACTTCTTTTACTTAAACAAATAGAAAAATACTGAAAAAAATACCTAGAAATTACAGCTAAAAATCATCCAGTTGTCTACAGAAAGAAATCATTTCAGGGAGGGTAACATAAGTCTTGTATAATCAGGGTCTACTTTATAAACCAAATTAAAGTTTTTAACCTTTACAGGCTACCCTAAATGACAATGTGGCATTTAATATGAAGCCATAAATAGATAAATAATGTCAGGACTAGATTTTTTTTTTCAACACTTTTTTCTTTTAAGAAGAATAAGACCACCCATCCAGACGCCACTGAAGCCCTTGAAAGAATAGTTGTAGTTTCTTTTGTGCAAATAAATAGGAAGAACATTAAAGTTAATTCAGAAAAGGATAATTAAATGATTAAAAGCAGGCCTACACTTCTAGACAACAAAACTGAAAGGGCTTAGTGTCACGAATTTTATCCAAAGAAATGGGTAGTAAAACTACCAGTGACTGTATTGAAAACAGGATTATGCTCCCACTGTTGCACAATTTTCTATTTGATTACTAATGCCAGTGGTAAAGCAGAAATCTGGTTAGAACTCTTAATCTCCTGCTTCTCCGTTTTGCATGTTAATTAGAAACAAAGTCTGCTTTCTCTTACGTATTTCATGGTATTTACATTAATTTTTCTTGCACTGTAAACTAGTTGGTTTTTCAGAAATCTGTAAAATACGTCACATACATGTTAAGATTCAGCCCAGCTGTATGGAGTCAGAAGAATCTAAGCTTTCACATCCTGTTTCCTATGTTTAATTAACAAACAACAGCCTACAGAAAACAGGGTAAACTAGGGGTGGTGCCATCTGTCTCATACTGGAAGAAACCTTGCTTCAGTGGCCACGTATCCTTGCCTGCATTGAGTGTTGTCACAGTGACCTCATCCACGGCTGGGGAGCCAGAGTTGAGGGGAACTGCCTTGCTCTATCACAGCTGCTGCTGGATATGGGGTCTGATGCAAGCAAAACGTCTTTAACTTCTTCAAAGCACGGCACTGGCTTTTAAATTACTCCCCCAACCCCACCTGCCACCTCCCAAGTTACCAATTCCCCCTTGAATTCTGAGTATCCTAACATATTAAGAACAGGTTTTATATAGGGTAGGAATACAAGTGAGAGGGCAGGTCACAAATTTTCTACCAGATTATTTCCTGATAGAAAAAATGTATTTCAGCTTTGCTAATTTTATCTAGTACTATGTAGCTTGGAATAAAGTATTTTAGCTTTAGAGTAATTCGGCATAGAGTGAAATATTTCTGTTTAGCAATTGCTTTATTTTATGCTGTATCAGCATTAAACTTCATTACATTATGGTGATGCACTGGCACACGGAACTGTGCTTCAGCTGGCCACTGATTAAGTCCTGTTTTAGCCTGAGTACTGGTGTGGAGTAAAAATCTCTCTATGAGCTGCAAGAATTCAGCAGTAGGTTCATTCCCATCCAGTCAGTTTTACTGCTTAGATATTTGTAAAACTGAAGATCATATCTAACTTCTCAGTCTTGTCCAAAATCCTGCATTGAGGATTTTGTAGCTGGAAATTCATATTACAAAGCCAACTGAGAATTCAAGATCACAAGTATGTTATCTCTTTAAAGCAGTGGACTCTTATTTTTTCCAGTTGATGGTGTAGCAATGCTAATAAAATTCTTATGATAAAAAGGTGTACTCAAATTTGTCTGTCATCTATTTTTCATTAAGAAAAACATTTCCAAGACATTTTTCCACAAGCATTTAATACTGCTCTACCTCTACTGACCAAATGATGTCATTTGGAGTTATTACTCCTGATTTTCAAAACAGCAGTTGTGCCAACAATCACTACATTTGATCACTCATCTGCAACAAAACAAGCTTTTCATTTTTAAGATTTAGTGTCTGAAGATTAGAACGAGTTGAAAGCATTGAATTATATAAATGGGCCTGTTTGCCTCAAGCATTTAATCTGGGTTTATTTTCTTCTTGCAATTCCAGTTAAAACCAGCCTTCTCTCTTTCCAAATTACTGCTCAGAAGGAAAATTAGTACAGTCAGAAGAAAAACCTCTGGACAGTTATCTCAGCTACAGTCAGCCATAGCAGGAGCACAAGGGGTATAACAGCTGGGACTTCATAAGCTCCTCAAAGTTTGGCTGAGACTGTGACCCTCTGTATTAAGACACATTATGATATAACGTTTAGGATCTTGCCAAACCAGTAAGCAACCCCACTTCCCCAGCACTTTACAGCAGTCCTGTGAGGCAGTACGACATTCATGTACATTAAGTACTCCTCTAGTCTCAAAATATCTTTTTTTGAGTATCACCTACTGCACCATTCACTTTCTACTTCTCAGATAAAGGAGACGGTGCATGATTCACAGCAAAAAGATTGAACCATCTGGGGGTGAAAGCAGAGAATTCATTTAGAATAATGCTCTCAGCACTAATCAGTGCTTGGTTACTCTATATTCTAAACTGGTTTGCTTTGCATTTAATGTATAGGCAGAACAATCAAGAAAGGGGGGAGAGTCTTTAAAAAAAAACACCAAAGGCAAGACAGTAAAGCACAAATAGTGCTACAACTTTTAAAGGGAATTTAACTGCTTTCACCTGTATTTTAGCCATTTAGCAGGCTCAGGATACAAGGCTAGACATTTAAGGAAAGTCTTTGGTATGCTAGACAGATGCACAGATTTCAGCAATTTTGCTTTGAACTAAATTACAATCTGCAACATTTTCCAAAGGTTTCTCTGCTTTTTCCAACTGTTGAGCAACCGATTCTCACCACTTGGCATTCTTGCACAATTAATATATATCTAGTTGCATTATACTACTTCCTGATGGGTCATTCAATAGAATCATCCTTACAATGTATAATGGCTATTTCAGGCTATGAGATACCATTTCTTACAAATGAAAAGTATTCATTTGGAGAGGGTACCATACAAGGTACCCTTGCTAGAGTTCATATCTGTCCATTTAGAGAGAAATAAATCTTTCGAGCAATGTTACAGCTGTTTATAAATTCCACTGGAGACTGTCAGACACATAGACTAAAGAGAGGGCTGAATGCTCAGCAGAATAGCCTCAGATATCAAAGAGGTTCAGATCAATCCTTTGATCTTTTCTGTGTATGTCATGACTAAGAAGGACAAGCAACTTGTCAATAAAAAATGTTTCATAAAGCAGGACAAGGCACAGTGTCTCATCCTATACTGTATGAAGGTTAAAGTATCATATGAGATGTGACAGGTCCCTTTTGGAGAGTTGTTGCCTTGTTGCATGTTGCTATTTTACCACTTGCACAGTAAAACAAGTCAGTATTTCCCATGGCATTTTAAAGTTGGAAAATTCCAGTCTGTTTGAATCCAAATATTTCTAATGTGTAAAGAGAGTTATTAATATTCATTTATTCTAAAAAAGGGTAGGCAGCACTCCTTGAAGTTGAAGCATTATAACAGAAAAATTAAAACAGTTGTTGAAACCACTGAAATTCTGATTGAATCTGGGATTTCATTAAAGTGAAAGTTTACCTTTTTGTCAGCTTTTCTTTGGGCTTAAGGGATGCTTTTTGGATTTGGGGGTTGGCTTGGTGAGTTTTTCTGCAAATAAATTCCCCAGTACTAATTTATTTAGGTTCAGTCGCCCAAATATTTTAAAAAGATTTCTTAATTTCTTCCAGACATTAACATATTTTTTCCCATGTATTTTAAATTTACTCCTTTTAATGTGTTTCGTGGCATTTCCTGCAGAAATCTCTGATCTGGTGCCTGAGTCATAAAACATGTCAGCAGAGACTTTAAAGATCATCTAATTCCAACCTCCATCTGCAAGTGCTCTTCATTCCTCAAAAGAAGTTTTGAAGCGAGCTCAAACTTCAGGTTTCACAGTTCTTTCAAAAATTGGGCTCGTGCCTACAACAAGCACTGGCTTTCTACGCTGTGTAAATTTCACCAACAGGGCAAGGTTCATGAGGGTTGTCATGACTCCACTGAAGTCAATGACTAAGCGTTTACTTGACTTCAACAGAGCCAGGATTTTGCTCCCGGTAAATATTAGTACAGTATCTGATGGTATCTACTATAAAATCTTCCATTTATTACACATGCCTTTATGTTTATTCCTCTGTCATTGACAGATATATTGGGCATGTTGATCGGGCATGTTATGATCATGTGAGCCTGAATCGCAGCAGTAAGAGCTGGCACACTTTTCGCCTGCAAATCTGAAAGATGGTTTACAAACAAAAGACACACGTTCCAGGGCACTGCTGCCTGTGCATGAACTGCTGCTCCTCAAAAAGCTTTCCAGCATCCTACACCATGTTGCTGCTTAGAGCAGCTGAATGTGCATTCATGAAATTATCATTTTACTAATTCTATATCGGAAAAGCTAAGAAGGAAAGCTGTTCTTATATGCATATGGGGTATGCATATAGGATATGCATCTCAGATTTCATTTCCCATACTAGAATGATTTTCGTCAGTACATAACATTGGAGAAGCTATTTTTGGGGTTCTGGCCACTAGTTTTAAAATGTTAGGTTCATGCTGCAGACGGGTGGTTTAACTGATACTTATACAGATACCCAGACTGAATCACAGGACATTGCTCAAACAGACAGCATCACCTCAAAAACCCCGCAATGGGGATCTCTGTGTGTAAATACAGTTCTTGGCTTCTGGGATTTGCATTTCACAGGAAGGAAGTTTTATTTTATTATAAAACTAAAGTACATCAGTAGTCCAATGCTAAACAATGAATCCAACGTTCCTCCCACATGGCCCAGTCCTACTGAGCACTGAGTGTTATAAATAATGACAGTAGTACCTCAATGTATAACATGAGCCAGATTTTCAAATCCTTTGGGAAAAGCCACTGTGCCATGATTTTCAGAGAAAGCAATGCTATGAAAGAGAGTTCTTTCACCTAATCAAGTGCAGTGAAGGAATTTACACAGAAATGTTGTTTAGCATTGTGCTTCAAAGGTTAACTGATGTCAATAAGTAACCTTAAGGTTCCTCTTAAAATAATAAGATGGCAAAACCTCATGTATTCTCCACAGGATATTTTAATTTTCACTCAGTTTGCCTCAAATCCTGACATCTTTTAGTATCTATTACTGGATTTGCCGAATGACAAAATCATCAGTGGCATCTCATTGGCAGAAAAAAAGAAAAGTGTTTTTCCTAAGTCACTCTTTGTTGAGAAACCTAACCTTTTGGCAAAGAGGTTTTGCTCTTACCGTCCACCTGCGACCCTCCTCCTCAGTGGGTCTGATATTGGTGATAGCTTACACCCTGTCTCTGAAAAGACAGGCAGCATCTTCACGACAAGCTACATCTCATCTGTGTCTGCTCAGGTAATTACTCACACCACAGTGAACCATCTCTTAGAGCAGACCGGACAAAGCAGAAATACCATGTATAGCTTAGCAAGGCCCAGCTGCATATATTAATTGTACATAAAGGCAACCCTGACATACTACTGGCCCTAAAGATATCACAGTGGAGTACAAGATGAAAAGTGACTTTGTAAAGACAAAAATAAAGTTTCTCAAAGGAGTAAATGTTATTCATTTGGATTAAACTTTCTGAAAGAGAACTGTGAAGATATTTGGCAGTAAAAACCAATGAACTCTGCCAAATACATGAAGCATGACTGGAAATTAAAAGCCTACAGAAAGCAACAGAAATCAGAATATGAAGGGGAGTGTATAGAGAAAAGATTAAGGAACAAGAAGAAGGCTAAGGGGAAAAAAGCGGGTCTGAAAGATGAAGTATTACATCTGGGCTGTTCTGACAACACTTTGTAGAAAGAAAGTGGTATTTAACCACATTAGAAACAAAAAAGGATACATACAGTAGAGAAGTAGGTCAGTTGTGGACAAACAAGAACTGAACAGAAATCTGGCTCTGGGATACATAGAAATGACTGTGCTCTCTCTAGAGCCTTTGTGAACAGTGTCATACAATCCCCCACACTGGCAAGAGGCTTTACTGTTCACCCAGAACTGGCCCTGGGCCCCTCTTTGAAAACACAGCTTGGCAGTATTGGCTTCACCACAATTAACACTTCCCCCTGCATGTGAAAGTACCACATTTTTTACTTAGTGGATAGTCAAGTTGTGATAGTTATTCCTTGTGTATATGGTGAAGAGAACAGCTCTTTTGCTGTAATTGCAGAAACTACTACTAAGATAGTTGCAATCCAAATATTATAGGAAACACAAATTAATTTTTCTTTGATGGAACATGTTTTAGTATCTGTATTTTCTTGAACTTGCTGTTATTGAGCAAACGGGATCTTGGAAAAACAGGGCAAATATTGTACAAAAGCTTCTTCTCCACAGCAAGTGTCAGGCTCACAGGAAATGTTGTTTAGGGCCCTATCATGCAGTGCAGAATACTGCCCTGGCTGGCCTTCTCCTGACAGATTGAGACTCCATGCATCAATTTCCTTTTCTTCTGATAAGAAAGTCTAGAGCATTTTGCCAATTAAAGATGATAAAACACGCCAGGGGATCATTTAGAGCAAGACACCAGAGCAGCAGCTAATTATGATGGAGATTATCCTATTCTGTGAGATAAAATGCAAGTGATAAGATTAATCAAACATGCTGGACTTGAAAAGAGCAGGAATGCACAGTGAAATACAAGTCCATTTGTAAGAGCAAAAATTGGGAAGAGGAGGAGGCTGGGCACTCCATCTCTGGTCCCTTCTTTCCAAATACAGCTATTTTATGTGCACATGGGCACATATGACTGGGGAAGCCTTCACTGGTACTATCAGTGAAAAGAACAAATCTAAAGCCAACCTGATGCCTTA
Organism: Pseudotriccus pelzelni; assembly: GCA_035584735.1. Taxonomy (NCBI): domain Eukaryota; kingdom Metazoa; phylum Chordata; class Aves; order Passeriformes; family Tyrannidae; genus Pseudotriccus; species Pseudotriccus pelzelni. The sequence goes on along the minus strand of JAWMRA010000078.1, from coordinate 54,502,688 downwards.
TCTTCCAGAATTCTGCTAGGACTTGTAGCTATACTAGTCAAAATGGTCAACATTAATCCCCTAATCACCATTTTTAATTCACTCTGCAATGTTTGTTTAAAGGTAACCTGATTATTTTGTTTCATAAAATACTTTTTCATTTTAACATGAAAACCTTTGACTGCTTTCTGAATACTCACTTCTTAATTAATTTTATATCTCTCAGTATCAAAATCAAAATATAGAGAGAAATTATCCATATGCTCATGGCTAACGTTCTTTGCTTATAGCAGTACATTGCCTTTCTTTTATTACCTCTGTTTTAAAGCTGTGCTATTTTCTCTAGCTTTGCTGCTGAACGTTTAGAAGGTGTCACAATAATAAGGCTTAAAAAGGACTTTAAAAATATATATCTACATATATACCACCATGTAAATGACAGGAAAACCTGTGTCTTCTTTAAAAAGAAGAAACCTGTGTCTTCTTTTATGTATTCATATAAGGCTCATGTTAGGCCTTGTTAAGAACCTGTTTCAGGAGTTACTTTAATCATGGGAAGAAAACTGTCATACACAGAAGTCATACACAGTTCTGGACAATGCAGTCTTTCCTTGAAAGGAACTTGTACAGATCCTTAAGACAATGGATTCTGTGCTTGTTTTATGAAGAGTTATTTAAACAGAGATGTCACTGAATTTTATCAAATTGCCCTAACTCTGTTCTGTGCCTGACTCACACAATCCCCTAAGACTTTTCAAACACACTCAAAAAGAGTGGAAAAAAAAAAACAAACACAGATTTGTAGTCCTGACTATCTGGAGCTGTGATGAGCCAGTTAAGAAAACAAACGTAAGCACATATTTCAGTTTTGTCATAGATATGCATATGAAAGACCTTCTCCTGGCTGGTATGTCACTGCAAAAGCAGTTTTTCCTTGCAAGGCAGCAGGTGTACAAGCATGTTTGTGCATGTGGAGGAAAGGGGAGGGCAGGGGGAGGTATACTGCTTTAAAATAGCCGAGAATGATGACGCTACAAGAGATATTGGCACTCTGAAAGGATGTGTTTGATCCGACAGAAAGATGCTTCTCACATGTTTTACAACAAAGCAGAAATTACATTCAACTTCATCACCTTCAGTGATAAGATTTTTAAAACTTTTTTCCTTCCCCTAGTGCATTAGGATTTAATTTTTAATATCCTTTCCCTCCTCCACGTATCTGCTGTGTCTGTAAGTGGTATGTACGCCTTCCTCATATAACCAAATATTTTAAAAACTCTCAAGCTCATGCGTGGAGGCCTGCAAAGCTTTAAAGAAGATGCTTAATTACTGCAAAGTCACTGATTTATCACAATGAAGAAGCATTTAGATAGCTTTGTCTGCTTAGCTCATGCCTGGCTGGGTAGTACTTCCAGAACTCCAGACTTCCTGAAATGTAATTCTTTCCAGGTTGCATAACTGCTTTGTTTAAACTTAATGTAAAAGAATGCCTGAAAAGGAAGTCATTGAGCACAAAGTTCTCTCTTGCCTCCTTTCAAGGGGGAGTAGAAAGTGATTAAGGGAGGAAATTTTTATGAATAAGCATTCAATTTAACTTCTTTATGCTTTTATGTGATAATAGCCAATAAAAGCATCCAATCAAGAAAATACAAATATCAGAGAAGTTACATGTAACCTTGCACAGCTTGGGGAGGGGGAAATTATATTACTCATTGCAGCCAGAGAGACTTCTATGGCAAAATTTCCATCTAGAAATACCCAGTCAGAGACTAACATGTTCGTACAACAGCAGGTCCTTTTCACTTTTCCTCTGATATTCATGCTCTGTGTAATATTCAGCAGTATTTTCCTGAACTTGATTTCTAAACAAGGAAAATCAGATCAGTACTCCTTAATTTAGTAAAAATTATATCCTCCTCTTCTATTGGAACATGTAGAGAAAAAACAACAACTTGTTCTTTTAATCCATTCTCCTTTTACAATGTTAACATTTTTGGCATTCTCCTCCATGTGTGTTTATCATTATCCATCATCAGCTGCCCTTTCCTGTCCTCTCCAAATTCCTTTCACGGTAAACAAAACTGGAAGTGTTTTTCAACCCTGAATATTGGACCTCTGTTGTAACTAATAATTCTCTTTACTAGCTGAGGCTTCTAATTTATGTCTTTGGGCCATTACATGTGAGCTCCAATGCATAAACTCTTTATATTAGCAGCCAGCTGAAAAGCTGACATTGCCCCAATGTCTCTGCACGAATTTATTGGTCAAGTGCTACCATGCACTTGATAGATGCCATGCATCTATTGTCATCTATACTGACATTGCTTAGGGCCTTCTTAGTAAATAAACTGGATGGGAAACATGGGATGTTTGCCCAGGCAAACAAGTACGTGCTTTTTTACAAGTCATAAAAAGTTACCTTTTTCATGCGTATCTTTTGCCATGAAAACTAAAGCCTGTGTCAAGGATTTAAATTTGTGTCTGTGCTGAAAAGGAAGGTACTGAAAAAAGGACAAATATGGTGGAATTTTTGGGTGAAAGCATTCCCTTGCATTCATGTAGTATCATTATATATTATAGAGTATTCATTATATTCATTATATATATTCATTGTATATTATATAGTATTATATATTCAGAGCTGTCTCAGGCCTTTTTAGCCATCAGCGCGCTTGTAGCAAGCGTGGGTAGAGCCCTTCCCAAATCTTCGTTCGCGAAGCCTAGCC
>JAWMRA010000078.1:54477353-54499883 GCA_035584735.1 Pseudotriccus pelzelni | reverse complement strand
CTGGGTCCCCTGTCCGGGGAACATCAGTTGCCTGGATACCTAATTCCCCCTCCCCCCCCACACACAGTGGGCAGGGGAAAGGTAAAATTCCAAGAACAAACCAAACCATGACAGCCCTTAACATAGCTTTGTGATGTCGTCTCGGGGTTGACAAAATAGTTTTGATATTTCAAGTGTGTTTCTTGTTATACTTTGCCCTTCCCCTCAGCTTCAATGCTATTCACAGCAACTAGATTACCTAATCAGTGTATTTGATTTGAATCAAGAGAAATTAAAAAAAAAGCCAGTGCCATGAGCTTTACCCTCTGTTTTTGCTTAGGATTTTCTTTCTTCAGAGACTGACATTAAATTGGACTATAATGCAAAGCAAATTTTATATCACCTCGGGTTTTGTTTTCAAAAAGTTGTTGGACAGGACAGGAACTGTTCACAGTTGTTGATACTTCAAGAGTTCAGTATCATCTGGTCAGTTTTTTCTACTTAGCCAATGTTATTAGGTCAAGTTATTTTCAAAACTTTCACAGGAAGAAATTTGATTTTTAAACTTACACCACCAGTGAATGAGATTCAAGTGCACTGAAAAAACCCACAGCAATCCAGTTTCATTTTTCTGATATTTATTTTTCCATTTCCAGAAGTTTCTATGGTTCCATTTTCCTATAAAAACAACCTGTAATTCCTTACAGTTTTCCTAATCTATCTTTGTAAGTGGCATTGCACACACATAGGACAAGAACTATTCAGCTCCATCCAAAATGACTTTTTTTTATATGTGCACACTGAAATCAAATCCCTTGTGAAAACACTATGAGCAATCTGTAATATTTTTGTAAAATTATCATAATCTCAAAGTACAATACATACATTTCTGTTTTAAAGGCATCTTTAATGTTTTTAACCATCATCATTGCCTGGGGATTGATGAAGCATGGGATCCTTAGTTTGCCACATCCCACCAAAATCAACAAAAGGCTGCTTGTGGTCTTGCCTCCTGCCATGCCTGTGGATGGAGATCTCTTTGGGGGTTTATTTTCCAGATCAGTGGGACAGAATGAAAGTCCAGAATTCCTGAGAATGGAATTTGTGAGAATCAGGCAAGTGGGAACACTCTAGGACCGATTTAGTTTGGTTTACACCGCTGTGAAACAGCAATTTGCAGGTGTGGTTCCTCACCTTATACCTGTCTAAATCCTGCAGCCAAATGAAAGGAGTACCCTGCTTTCCTGCAGGCTCAACCCTTCCTCAGTGCTAAGACTAACGAGGCAAGTGAGACAGCCAAACTGTGCTGTCTTGAAACTAAGCTGAGCTTTCACGACATAAAGGCTAACGTTGAATGACGTCCCACCAGCCTCTGTCTGCCCTGGCTTAAGCCCAGAGTGAGAAAATTTAGGAATCTGAATCAGCAAAAAGCTAGTTATGTGATAAAAAGGGGAGAAAAATGAAGAAAAATATTATTTCCCTGAACTGTTTACGTGAAGACAAATAAACACCACGTCTGTAAGGAAGGGAAGAATTGTATACGTGACAGCAGGGGAAGAAAATGACTGCCTGTAACAACAGTGGCTTCCAGTTTAGTGTAAGGTGAACTCTCCCAGTATTGGAGGGGCAGGAGACCACCATTGCTACCCATTGCCATCAACAGGGGTTGTTGTGCTTCCCATCTATCGAGTCCTGTGCTTCTGCCCATAGGATCCAAGAGCCAGCCCAGCTCACTGACTCCAACTCTGTAATTTAGCCCATAATAAATCAACCCAAGTGGTCAGTGCATGGAGGCTCCAGCACAGGGGCCAAGCAGAGCAGCCTAGGTGTGAGGAGGGGGAAAGTGACCTCCTCTCCTTTCCTTTCCCTGGATGCGAAAGCCACAATCATACCTGCAGAGGCCTGTGAGGCCACACGAACACACATTTAGGACAGAGCAGAGGGAGGGAGAGAACAGAGCTGCCTTTCCCTTCTCCAGCATTAAGTGGACTTGGAAGAGTTTAAACTGGCCTTAAAACAACACCTGAAGTCACGTCACAGCCCACTAAAGAGCCTCTGTCAATTCCTGGCACTCTCCATGTGGGTCAGCCATGCTGGGGGCTTTATTTGGGAAGTTACCAACCGTGAACTTTTGTGTGCAGTTCTGGGCTGCTCAGTACAAGAAACACAAGGAGCTACTGAAGAGGGTCCAGTGGAAGGCCACAAAGATGATTAAGGCTCTGGAGCATCTTTCTTATGAGCAGACACTGCAGGAGCTGGGTCTGTTTAGTCTAGAGAAGACTGAGAGGGGATCTCATTAATACACACAAATAACTCATTGGTGGGTGCCAAGAGGATGGTGCCAGATGATTTTCAGTGGTGCCCAGCAACAGGACGAGGAGCAACGGCCATAAACTAAAACACAGGAAGTTCCATCTCAGATGAGGAAGAACTTTCCATCGAGGGTGGCAGAGCACTGGAACAGCCTGTCCAGAGAGGTGGTGGAGTCTCCCTCTCTGGAGACATGCAGAACCTACCCGGATATGTTCCTGTGTAACCTGCTCTAGGTGAGCCTGCCTTGGCAGGGACGTTAGACTAGATGATCTCCAGAAGTCGCTTCCGACCCTAACAATTCTACGATTCTGTGTAAATAATGGCTCGGGAAGTCCGGTGGGTTGTGCTAGATTTCTGGAATAGCACTGTGCACCCAGGTGTTACGCAGCTCTGAAGGGAATAACCCGTGTCCCTCTGGAGTGTTATTGCCCACCGGATGCCGGACCCCATTTTGCGGACAGCGGCGCTGCAGATCCAACCGCGCCCGGCGTACCGGGATGGTTCCGCGGGGGCCTCCCCACCTCGCACCTGAGCACGGAGCAAGGCGAGAGGGGCTGCTGCACAGCATCGCTCGGCAAAGCCGGGACGCCGCTGGGAAGGGGAAGGGAGGGAAGGAGGGAGGAAAGCACCCGAGCACCCCGGCACCTTTCGCACCGCTCCCCCACTCCCTCCGTTCTCCCCAGGGCGCTGGGCAGGCACCGCGGCGAGCAGCGCATGCGCCTTTCGCCGCCGCCGGACACGACCCTCGGGGTCTCGCCGGGGCACTCGGCGGGAGGACGCGCTGTCTGTCCGTCTGTCTGTCTGTCTGTCTGTCCGTCCGTCTGTCCGTCTGTCCGTCCGTCCCTCCGCCCCATCCCGCCGCAGCGCGGGGCGGGACGGACCGCCCGGGCGCGCCCCGCCAGGGGGAACGGGAGCCGCGGCGGGAGGCGGGGCCGTGCGGGCCACGCCCGGTGTGTGTCCGCCCGGCGCCGGTCGGGGCGGCAGCGGCGGCGGGAGGCGCAACTTGCACGGGACGGAGGCGGCGCCGCCGCCGCGGCAGAGCCCGCCGGGGGAAGGCGCAGCGGAGCGTCAGCGGCTCCGAGGGGGACTCGCCCGGCCCGGCCCGGCCCGCAGCGGAGGGGAGCGAGAGGCGCTGAGACCCGCCGCGGCGAAAGTTTGGGAGGCGCCCCGCGGGCGGGCATGAGGGGCCGGAGGCCGCGGCGCCAGGAGGATGAGAGGTTCGCGCCGGCCTCGGCGGTGCCCGTGAGCGGCGGCCCAGAGATCGCTCCTCCCGCGGCAACCCCCTGAGCCCGCGGGCGGCGTGCCCGCGGAGCCCCTCCAGCCGCAGCGCCTGTTCCCGGGCTCGATTTCCCGTCCCCCGGCGGGGGAAGAGGAGGGGCGGTGGCGGGAGCCCTGCCGGAGTCCCTCGGGACGGCGCGGAGGCGGCTGGAAAGCCCCGCGCCCGAGTAGGCGGCTCCCGTCGAGCCCTCCGGCCGCCGCAGCCCCCCGCTCCGTGCCCGCCGGAGCGTTCGCCCTGCGGGGAGGGGAGGCGGCCGCCCGTGTGCGCATGGGGGCGGCGGGCGCGGGGCCGGGGCGGAGAGCGCCGGCACAGGCTCCATGAGCACGGCGGCCCTGTCTCTCCCTCCTGCGCCGCCCGCCCTGCCCTGGCCGCGCTCCCGACCCTGAGGCCGCTCGCCTCGTCTCCGGAAAAACTTTCCCGCAGCGCCCGAAGATGGAGCCTGCCGGTATGGATTATTTCTGCGACCAGGTACAGCAGAAGGACGTGGGCCGCAGGATGCAGGTCGGCCAGGAGCTGCTGGAGTACCTGAGCGACCCGGCGAGGTCTCCCGATCTGGAGCAGGACCAGCAGCGCCTCGACAAAGTGATCGACGAGTTAACAGCGTGGGTCAACTCCAGTAATTTTAAGGTAAGGCTGCTCGGCTGTGCTTGGTGCGGGAAGATCATGATTCATCATGGTAGGGGAGGTACAGAGCCCCGGATTACTTTTTAATCAGGTAAGAGCAGAAATAAAACTACATTTGTATTAGTTTTATCCCTTCGCCCACAAAGGGAAATTCCAAAATTTTGAAAGGGTGGTTAATGTTTACTTGTTTCCATTCCCCTGTCCTAAAAGAAGCAGTAATGGGTTTTTTGGTTTTGCTTTTATCGTTCGCTAAACGGTGTTTTGGTTTTGTTTTGTTGGACTGTTTTGGTGGTTTTTTTTTTTTACACATAATGTTAAAGAAGCACCCCCGCAACTGTAATACTCGAGTTGTGTTTCTTATTCAGAAACGAGATAGGTGATGACTTTTTTTTTTCTCTACCACTCCCATTCCATGGTTTCTGTACTTGGGTGTAATGTTTCATGGGATTGCCGTCGTTTTCTGCAGGCCGTAAAGAGTGGTGTTTTCGCCGGATTTGTATCACACTGTGTTGTATTTCCCATGATTTAATGAATAATTGGCTTCTTGGGGTTCCCACTGTAAGTTTAAAGTTGTTTATGTCGTCTTTAGGTGACTTTCCTGTACGTGGGAAGTTCTATAGTACCTTCACAGCAGCCCAATGATGACTCACGTTTCGCTTTTTTCTGTGTGCGTGTGTCTTTTAGGCTGAGCTGCGGGGAAACAGCGATCGCGCCCTCACGCTCAGTGTAACACTTGCGAATTGTTCTGACGTAGACCAGCCGTTAAGGCGATTGACAGCGCAGTTTTATTGCCTAGGACAATCGCGTTCTCACCGGCGATTTTGTTAATATTTTTAATTTAATTTATTTAAATTTAATTTTTTTTGACTCCCTTCCCCCCCCACCCCGGCGCGGTGCGGCCGTGGCGGGTCCGCGGCGCCGCCGCCTGGGGGCGCTGCTGGGCCGCGCTCGGGCCGGACCCGCCCTGCCCGCCCCTCCCGGGCCGCTCGCACTTCGGACCTTTAAACTCTCTGCTCTGAGATTATGGTCGGGCTCTTTCTGTTTTCCGACACTCAGGGGGCGGGCGTAGGGCAGCGTGTTCCTGAAACGGGTATTTTTATTTTTTTTCCCCCCTCCGCTGACTTCACAACGTTTTTGTTTGTTGTGGGGTTTTTTTTGTTTGTTTTGCACGTAGCGCTTCTGAGTTTGAGGTCTGAAAATAAATAAGGCTTAACTCCACTTGTGCATATGATTTATTTGTTTTGGAAGCGAGTTTGTCATTATAGGTCAGGTTAGCTTGAGGAAATAACGTGTGTGGGACAAATAGAATTTATTTGCCTTTAATTTCATCATCTAAGGACAGTTGTTGGGGACAATTGATTACTGTGAAGCCTAGACAGATCTTTAGAAATACCCTTCTGCTTAAAGAGGACTATCTACTTACTTAACAGCATAATGTAAAAGTTTCTTTCTGCACTTATAAATTGGCAGAATTGGGCATTAATACTGGAAATTTGCTTTTCAAAGTGTATTTTTCATAGTGCGGAACGTTCTGCTTGTTGTTAGTGTAAGGTGACAGAACTCCTTAGCTGTTAGGATTGTAGGGTGAATGAGGGCTACTCAGTACTCCACAAGGCTCAGTGACAGAATCACAGAATAGTTGGGGTTGGAAGGGAGATCATGTAGTCCAGCCCCCCTGCTAAAGCAGATTCACCTGCAGCAGGTTGCACAGAATCACAGCCAGGCAGGTTTTGAGTATTTCTGGAGAAGGAGACTCCACAGCCTCCCTGGGCAGATGGCCTGTTCTAGTCCTCTGTCACCCTCAAAGTAAAGGAAGCTTTCCCTTGTATTCAGATGGAACTTTCCATGTTCCAGGTTGTGTCTGTTGCCCCTTGTTCCATCGCTGGGTACCACTGAAAAGACTCATGAAAGATGAGCGTATTACGAGTTCTAAGGTTTTAAAAAAAATAGCTTGCATAATAATTAAAGTATTTTTGTTATCTCTTCTCTATGCTCTCTTACTAGTGGTTCTCTATGCATGCAACATTTTATTTCAAAGCGTGTTATATGCATTATATTAATGGCAGCAGCACAACATATTGGATGATTTGCTCATGATCAATTCCAGTGTTCCTGGCTTCCGTGAAGCATGTGCTGCTTCAAAATGAAAATGAAAAATGCTCTGGAAAACCGGTTTGTGTCTTCCTAGTGTATTTTGTCTTCTGCAAGCAAACATGTTACATGTTTAAATGTTATGTCTTAATTTGTTATTAACCTTGCGGCCTGAACAATATAAAGGAGTGAGTGCCACAGGCTTCTGAGTATTTTCAAGAAAAATACTGGTGATCTTTATTTTTGGTTACTATATTCTTAGTAAGTTGTTGGTCACCCTTTCCCTTACTGAGAAATGGATACATGGAGCACTTGGACAATTCTGCTTATCATCTCTTTCTTCTCGTATCTTGCTAAAGGTCTTAAAAGTCTTCAGAGTTCCAAAGTAATGAACCCTTCCCTGTTGACATGACTGGCAATATCACAAGTAGTGATAATGGCTGGAGGCTGGCTTATTTATCAGAATTGCTGAACTAGATGAACTGGAGATACAAGTGGGGAATACTGGAGGAGGCTTTGAGGGGGAGCATTTTTCCACTGTTGGTGACGGGTATGGATAATGAGGAGATAACCAATGTGGCTTGCCCTGGTTGTGCCATCTTTCCTTCTGTATGAAAACAGTTCTTGCATGCAGTGTGCTCTGCTGACCATACTTGAAGGCAAAGATGTGTGATCTGGGAGCTCTATCTCAGCTCCTGCCTGTAAAGAGAAAACTTTCTATGTGCCCCTCTAGAAAGTTTTTTGCATCACATAATCAGAATGTAGAGCATCTGGAGGGAATGGGAGTGTTGATTTGGCAGACTTGATAATGAGTGGGGGAAAAAGAGAATAGGTGTTCAGTAAACAGGTTGGACTTAACGACCTTAAAGGTGTTTTCCAACCTAAATGATTCTGTTATTCTAAGTATGGGTTGTTATGGGCAAGGTTGAATTAACTCCTCTTGAAAAGATTTTGGCCACGTAAATAGTGCTTTTGCTTTTCAGAAGCTTGCAGCTATTTATAGTTGTGTAATAAATGACCTGGCAGTTCCAAACTGAGAAAGCAGATAGGAAAATTTCTGAGTTCGTCTAGCTCATTGAAATGGAAAACACAGTTACTAACTTGAGTTATGGGTAAATCAAAAAGGTGGGATTAAGAATGTGTTGACTCATCTGCAAGTGATATAGAGTTGTAGTGAAAGTTGTTTGCAGTGGGAAAGTTATTTGCAGTTGGGACAGTGACCTAGAGAGAGACGAGTCAATGGTGTATTATGAAGACTTCAGTTACTGTGTCTGTGCAGTCTATGATAAATTAGCTTCTAAAAACTATTGAAAGCTTTTACAACATCAGGGAGTACCCAGAAGATGTGCATAATTTAAACTGTTATTTTGGATGTCATTAGAATGAAAGAATTCCTCACTGAACTGAAAACTCTTTGCGTAGTGATCTGGTTTATTTAATATTAGTTGGGACTGACCTCTCTTCTCCTACATTATAGGGCTTTATTTTTTTGGGTGTCTGCAAATCCCTGTCCCCACCCCCCTGACTGTTTTCCTAAGGCTGTGAGGAATAGGAGTAGTTAAATGAAATGCAAAGTGTAGAAAGTTGAGTGATGCTATTATTCTGCTAGTATTTGTTCTCCTCAAGCTCTGAAATACTTGGCAATCCCAGAAAACTGAAACAGTGTTAATGTTTGCATTCAGACTCTGTGGTGAACTTCAGGCAGTAAATTAATTCCCCAGTCTGAGGTTACAGCTACTGATTGATATTTGCTGGGGTTAGTGGGTTAACCTGGATCTTCGTCTGTGTATACGTGAGTTTTGATTAATACATCTCTTATTTCTCTCTTGTACTTGATAGTTACTTGAAATAATTACAGTATTATCTGAGTGTACAGTCTGGTGACTCAAACTGTTCTGTGTCTGACTCAAGTAATCTGGAAGTCTGCTTTGAACTTCTGCTGAAGAGATGTGGGATGGAGAAATACTGCTTTTCAAGTAGAGCCTTGCAAACCTACTTGTGACTGTTAGCATTGTAAGTTCGTTTTTTTAAAATTGAATAGTTACCCTCATAAAAATTATTTTTTGAGCAGTAAAGCCACATCTTGGTTCTTTATGCAAATCACAGCAGATCAAAAGGAATTATGGTGTTTTCTCAAAGTAATTTTATGTGAAAAGAGTAATTAAGAATGTTTGTGACTGTGAGCCACCTCTGGATTCCCTGCCTTTGTGGTCAGTATATTAGCTTTTATTCCTCAACTGCAGTAGAAAAATAATTAATGATTGCTGATTTTATGTCAGAGCAGCAGTTTGTTTGCCATGGGAAGAAGAAAATCAGATTTCACACTATCTGTTTCTGATAGTGTGGGTAATATGGTTCTTCTAGGCGAATCCTTGGAATCATTTTTTATTCTGTGCTTCCTGCAAGAGTGAGATTTTTCTTAGCTTCGTTTGTCTCAACACCAAATACCAAAACGTACTAAAATACAAGTAATGTTACTGCCCCATTTTTGTGTTTTCTTGGTTTGGCAAGTATTGATTTTAGTTTTCTTCAGTTCAACAAAAGGCCAGCAGGAGGAGCTTTCAATTTCCAGAAGGGAAGAGTCGATGTGAAATGGAATTGTGCAAATAGTTAAAGACAAGCGATTAGGATGTTTGTCTGAAGTTCTTGCAAAGAGATAGGAGCAGTTGTCACTTCATTGACTGTGTGTATATGTGCTAAGTGCAAGCTAGAATTTAAAATTATTTGAACAAACTAGAGATATTGAGATCTGAAAAAAAAAAGAGGAGAGTTCAGAGATAAGAAATGTGAGGTTGTACATTTTGGTACAAATAGATGAATGCAGAAACGCAGGATGTGTGGGGTATGTGATTAGGTAGCAGACCTTAGGAAGAAAAATGTGTGGGTTATTTTGGATCTGAAGTTGAACACAAGCCAACATATGCTACACAAAAGGCAGATGCTGTAGGGAGTTGTAGGATTGTAATGTGCAGGACAGAGAAATGGAATAAAAGAGGACCCACCTAAACCTTTCTTTTTCAGTTACTATATAGATACTGCTATTTCCTTAGTCTTTGTCAGCAAATAATGGTAATTTAAATGTCTTTGGAGGGTAAATGTTTGATTTTGAGCTTTTTGCTGAATTTCATTCTTCCTTTCTTCAAGTTATTTACTTGATCTTGGCTATGTGGGAGTTAATTCCCCTATTTCTATATAATGAGAACGTGGTTTGACCTGTCCGTGTATGAATCCAGTTTTAGTTTTCAAGCTTAAGGTTTTGATTCTTTCTTGAGTAACAATTACTGTTTTTTTAATGTGTTACATATGTCCTGTTCATGGAATGTTAAATCAGCTGTTGAATGTTAGCCAAATGATCAAGTAGATCTCCAGAAGACAAGGGATACTAGCAAGAGGTTTTAATTATTTTAAGTTTAATTAAAACCAATTTTGTCTGGTCTTTAATTAGGAATGTGGAATATGTAGTCTCAAAGACTCGGGCATCTCCTCCAGATGTGGAATTGACAATTCTCAGTTGTTTTGCAGCTTCAGTTTGTGTTATCTAGCGTAACTGTAGTCCCTGTTGAAGTAGCAGCTCTGCTGCTCCTGTGGCCAGGCGTTCTCACTGTCATTCTTGAGGCATTTAACTTTTTGTTGATGTTGAATTCATTTTCCAGTGTTTCAGGAAGCTGATTTGACTCCTGTTACAGGAGATTTAAGTGTATCAGATCAAATATGCCTGCAAGAGGGGCGACAGCACTGTCCCTTTTAGCCTGTGGTTTGATTGATTTGGGCATGAACAGAGACCCTTTCCAAGCTCTGTGCAGTGTGTAAGAGGAGAGGTGCATCCTTCAGAGTGGAACTCTCAGCAGTCAGTGCACGTGAACTGTATGTGGCCCAGTCTGCCTTTTTAGTGGCATTAACTGATTCAAGCAGTTTCTCTCCCTGGCTGCAGAACGGGGATGGTGCGTCATTCCTTCATTGCTCTGAGGCGATTGCTCGTGAGGCTGCACAGTAAATAGGCTGAGGGGAGAGAACTGGCTGAGAAGATGCTTTCTCTGGTCCGTTTGTTGGGCTGGTTTCCCAAAGCGGGTTACTATGCAGCTGCATGAATGCATGTCTTCCCACAGTAGAGGAGCTGGTGCAGAGGTAGGAGTAAGTAGCAGAGAATGGGGATCACTTCATGTTTAATACAGTATAAATAAGAGGAAGTGGGAAAGGAAATCTGAGACCTTGGGCACAAAAAAATTTTATTCTTCTGGAAGAACTAAGTCCTAAAATAAAATGGTTTTTGTTTTGCTCCATCAATGTGCTTTGAAAGGCTTTTGAGTGTGATTTTCTTGTGAGAGAAAAAGGCTTTCTTTTTTCTTTCAGTATTTATTATTATTTATAAATACCATACATCTCATTGTCTTCCCACTGCTTTTAAAGAGGCTTTGTCTTGAAACTTTTTCCACTGCACCACATGAAGTTTGAGCCAGACAATCTCAAAAGGAAAATGGCTTACTGTGTCAGGTGTTGCTGCATCATATACTTCAGTTTTATGCTCCCATCCTTGGAACAATACCTATGAAAAATTTATGACAATAGACAAGGGAGGAGCGTTTAATGTACACGTAAAGCAAACTGTAGATATTCCTGTAATGTCTACAGTTCAGGATCAAGCTGGAGGCAGTACATGAATTTTATAATACTGATCACTGTATTGTCCACAGAATACAGAACAGTTTGGAGATCACACTTTCAGTCCCTATGCAAGTCATTTTGAAGGTAATGAGAGATTTTGAAATAACAGAGGGCTGTAAACATTTCTTTCCCAGTAACCATTTTGAGTTCTTCAGAATTGGCTAAATGTTTCTTAATTAGCGTGAGGAGAGGAATGATGGGAATGTTAAAGTTCCCAACTTGGGGAAAGGGCATTAAAACATATTTTCATTTTTTATGAGCTTTGAAATTTTTATGAGAGCGTTATGCTTGCTTTTTCTGGCTATGGTACAGGAGAGGTCAACTTAACAAGGACCTCCCAGAACTGTGCCTGTTGAGAAGGTCCTCTGAAGAAGCCAAGATTTTTCAGAGTAGAAACACACTCATCAGTCTCTGGATAAATATGGGCAATTCATTCAGCAATCCTCTGGTAGTGTAGATACTTGGACTGCAATGCTGAAATGTTTTGTGGTTGGTCCTCACAGGAGAATTGTAAATGGAAGGTTAGAAGAAGAAGAAGTTTGGTAGTCTCTACCCCTGTTGAGACAAGGAGGGTTGCAGCTGATGTGTAGTTTTAACAGTAGCAAAGCTTGGATACTCTAGGAGACTCTTACCTTGTCAGTAGTTGCAAACCATTGTTTTAAAGTGAGTAACCTTGCATTTTTAGATAAAGGAGTCCCTATGTTTGATAATGAACTTGGACTCAAATTGCTGAGCTTGAAGGCTTTCTAAGATTACCAGCAATTCCATCTCTCTCCTTGCAATGTGATGTGATATATGTTTAAAAAAAATACACACAGCTGGTATCGGAGATGTGTCATTTGTACCCTTGAAGATGAAAGAAGCAAGAGAATAGAAATAATGTTTTCTTATCAGCTAAAATATCTTAAGTATAGATGATGTGTGGTACCTTCAGCAGCTGGGACTGCAGTTTCAGCTGCTGTCAGCAGAGGCAGCTGCCCAATTGCTGCTGAGTGGCAGGGAGAACGGAGTCTGAAGATGACATAGCTGGGACTGAAGAGCCACATGAATTGAAGAAATGACCCAGGAAAACAAAAGCTTCCTTTTGCCCATGGAGCTGGGGCACTTTTTTTGTGTCTGTGCAAGCTTTTGTGTTAAGGAAGGAAGTGGAATATGGGGTAGATCTCAGCGAAGTGGGCAAGGTGGTTAGAATTGGAGTGGGAAACAGTAAAGGGAGCAAAAAGTGATTGAGCATCCTGCGCAATAGGAGAGCAGAAATGTGTCCGGGAAGATGAGTAGAGAGAACTAAGAATATGAAACTTTAAGAAGTGAAGCACAGGCAACTGCATGGTTTTATATCATGTTGAGCTACTTGAAAGGTGCTTGAGATAAGCTGAGAATTGAGAAAGTTTACTTTTGGTCTTGGCTGACAATACTTTAGAAAAAAATCTCCTGAAGTTCTTGCATATATCTTGTTCCAGCACTGCATGGAACAGTGGTTGTTCTTGCAGGCCATAGTTGTTTGGCATGCTTTTTTCTGTTTGTCAGTAATTGTTAGTGATACCACAGTTGTCCCCATGGTGACAGGAAGTGCAGTGCCTTAACTTAATTCTTCGAAGTTGCAGATACTGACCTCCATAATTACTCCATTAGATTCTCATGACTGGTTCACAGATTGTGATCTGCAGAATCTGTATTTCTATATGTACAGTATAGAGATCGTATGACAAAGGCATTCTATCCTTGGCATCTATCCAAGGACATTCATATTGAGGTCATTTGGCAACTTGATGGGTTCCTGGTAGTGTCCTGCCCCTAGATGGCCCCCACAGGCATGGGAAACTACAGAATCACCGTGAGAATAACAGTAAGCATGCGTGGTTATCCAGATATGGTTTGAAGAACAGTATTTCTTTTCCTAAGTGAAAATAGAGGTTATCCAGAGAAGAGCAGAGGCAGTTCTGGAAAGCACGTGTAGAAAGAGAGCTGTAAAAGGAACAAGCTGGCAGAGCAAGAGTAAGCTCAATTACTAATCATTGGTTGAATTCATAATTGCATTTTGGTTGGAACGTCTTGATTTCACTGAATAGTGTGGTCCTCTTTTATCCAGAACAGATAAAATACTTCTCAGTTGGTTTGGCAATTTTGTTACGGTCTGAGAAGTTGAGGATGGTCCTGAACACTGGCTTGTTAAAAAGAGCTCAACAACTAACCAACTCCCGTTCAAATGAGCCTAAATTTCTTTTCCCCATGAACCTTAAAAGCAGTGTTTAAATGCTTCAAACAATAGTGCGCTGATGAATCGTTTTCAACATACAAAGGCTCTTTCTAGGCAGCAAGCAGAAGGCTTAATGAATGCAGAGTAAGAAACAAATCCATTGATTTTAATCCCAGAAGGCATTCATCCCTCACTGAAGCTGGTAGGGAAAGAGCAATGATGCTGGTGAAAGGTTTTTCTATTGATAGTGGAGAGGCTGAGTTGGGAAGTGGTCCTGCATGGTGTCTCAGAGTTTGGAACTTCTTTGTTGCAGATCAGTTCTGCCTCAATTTAGGATTTTTTTTTTTTTGAATGCTGCTCATGTGGCCCCATATAAGGGCTGCTTGAATACTGCACAGATGATACCAACTAGAAGATTCTGGAAGTCAGAATATTGTGTAACAAAGCAGAGAAATGTTAAAACCAATTTACAAAACTAGTAAGAGATAGTTAACTTGCTATATACTCTGTAGTTGTGTGGCTTAGCTGACTTGTGGACGGAGAACCAATTTTGTAGCTAGAGAGATTTCCAATTACTTCAGCTTGCAGTCACATCATACTTACTTACTCTGCAGATATTGTGACTTTTCATGCCTGTTATCTTTCTGAAGTTGCACACCATAGAGGACTTTGTATGAGCTACAGCTCGCGCATGCATGCTTTGCTATTTTTAAGTTTCTGAGCAGCACTTGTTCAAAATGGTAGAAATCTTCAAGACAGATTTTAGAAAGATAATCAAATGTGCGGAGAAGAGTGAGAGACTCTGTAACCTTCATAGAAGGAAAGGCTGCTGTTTGTGCATTAATAGACCCCAAATAATTAAAAAATTGTCAGTGGAAGACAAGTCTAAGGTGCAACTTGTAGTCAGGAAACAGAAGCATAGGAAAACAATGCATATCAAAAATGAATTTCTTATTTCTTTCAGGCATTGCCTTTTTAGTTGGAGATTTTGACTCTGGTTCCATACAGCTTGACAATCTTGAAAATAACATTAAAGGAAAGCATTTGTGGGAAGTCTAGACGGTACTATAAAAGCTGATTTTTTTTGGTCTAAGTAAGCTATTAGTTATAGTATTCTGTTTTCTCATCCTAAGCTATAGATACAGTCACTTGTTGGTAATATATTAATTTAAGCCAGTGATGCCATCCACTTATACATGGTATTCTCTGTTCTAGTGTGTAATAAAATTGCATCCAAGTAAGTTGTACTAACTTGGAACTAAGTTTTATGCTTTCTGTTTAAAAGAAGATCTATTGTACTAATACTGAATTTACTATAATCTTCTTAATTATGGAGCTGTTCTGATCCTAGGTTTTATGGTGGCCTTAATTGTCTAGTTTCCTATGGAAACAAGGCTCATGTGATCCTATGTGCGTGAGCCGTGTGTATGCACATGCATATCCAATCAGGTTTTTTTGGGGCCTGCTGTCTAGTGTGGAAAATTGTGGCAGATAAGGATCTTAAGGCAACAGAGTGGTCCAAGAAAATATGGTTCCAAATTTTATGACAGTAAATAGCTAATAAAGGGGAGGAATTCTGCTCATGAGTTCATGGGGAAAAATTTGCAGTGCATGTCTTGAAAATAAAGAGGAAGAAAAGCTGCTGGGAATGCCTAAGCTTCAGGAGGTTGTTCCTTTGACAAATGTTTGTTCCATTTGCACCTTCATGGGCAGCAAGTTGAGTTAACTACAAGATGTGAAAATGCAAGTTCTGGTGTTCCTAATGAACTAGTACAGGAAAATAAAAGTGAAATCTTGGAGCAATATGTAGGATCATTAACAGTGAAAACGTGTCCCGACTTATTAAAATAATTCAGTGTAACTGATAATTTCTGATCCTGTTTTTGTTTCTGTATTAGTGGGTATTGTCCCCTCATCTAGCTTCTGCTCATAGATGGGAAATTCCTCACAATTCCAATAGTATTTTGAACTTCTTTCTGGTTTGTTTGGTTGCTTTTTGGTTTTTGTTCTTGTTGTTCTGTTTGTTTGGTTTAATTTTTATTTTTTTTTAACGAACAAATGAGAAATAAAACTTCTCAGGCTTAACAAGCAGGTGGACAAATGGTGTGGTCTGAACTGCTAAGGAAAACAGTATTAGCTTCTGTCAGTTATTTACTTTTGGGAGTTTGGAAAATGATGTAATGACCTTAGTGGATGAGCTAAGTAGCCAGACTGAAGTAAACTCTTAGCATCTGGGAAACCGTTTAAACCTTGGTTTTGTCTGGGCTTTGTAGCTGAAAATACAAAGCCATTGGATTTCTAATATTTATTTTCTTCTGGTTTAAGACAAGAACTGAAAAATCTGAACTGCCCTGGTATATGTAAATAAACTTGATCCATTCCAAACATATTCTGATAACTTTGTCTTAATAAAAACTTTGAAGGAATTATTAGCTCTTCAACTGAAACTTTAATTTGTCTTTAGGTTAAGGTGCAGTCTTTCAGCATGCTTGAATTTATATGTTTAATTTATTTGAAATATATTCTAAAAAATTCCTTAGTGATCTGTTTCACAACATCTTTATAATATGCTTTTGTTTCAACAGGTAGCACTGCTGGGATTAGATGTTTTAGGTGCCTTTGTGTACAGACTATCAGGACGTTTTAAAGCCTATATAGGAACTGGTAAGTGAAATGTAACAACCTCTTTTTTAAGACTAAAAAGTAAAAGACACTTTCTCCCCCACCCTTAGCAGCTGAAGTGGAATGTGTTGAAAACTTCCTGAGCTAATTATAATATACTGGTAGGCATCTTATTGATGTTGTTGGAATTGAAATAATTGTATAGTAACATGTCAGTATTCACTTGTCATGTAGTCACTGATTTCTCTGTGGTGGCTGGGATTTTTTGAAGGTTCCAGGAATGTCTCCTCAGTAATTAGTTTCACACTGTTTGGTTGCTAACCAACTCCCTGAGACAGTCATCTGAAAATTGCAATGAAACATAAATGTTATCTTTGACTTGTGCTAAAGATTGAAGGTTTTATTGGCAGACCACTGTAATTAGAGCCGTACGTCTGCTGAAGCCTGTAGTCTCAGAGGATTATGTGATCCACCTCCTGTTAGATAACGGACTGCAGCTTTTAGTCATATAAAGTTTTTATAGGATGAAAAATTGTACTGACTGTTACTCCTGTGTGAAATGTTTACTCGGATGAACTTTGCATTAAGAGATCTACATGTGCCTGAGGATGAGACAGTTGTTCTGGGAGGTACAAGCAAACTACACTGCTCAACTCATTTTACTGCTGTCCTTGAAAAGAGATAATGATATTAGGGCATTAACACTGATGTTGTATTGCTGGCTATTTTTAAGAGAAGTTTCTAGCTTAATGTCCTTTCACAAAATTTTTGTGAGTTACCTTACATCATGTTCCCAGATAGATCAAATTGTCTGTCAAAATTCCAAGCTTTGTTTTCTTTCCATGTCTACTTTTATAGCGTGCTGCAGAATTTATGTCTATTTTGTTGCAGAGTGGTTTTTTTTTTGGCTGGTTAATTTTGTATTGGAGTGGTGGAAGGGAACTGGAGGCATATTGTGCTATGCACAGTATTGATTTTTCTGAATAGTCTCCATTTATAGCTACAAACAGTGCTAGGCATCAGAGTTTCACTCTGTTTTGATTAGGAGTTCAGTGGTGTGTAGAACTTAAAATTACAGTAACTTTATTAAAGGTTGGAAAGCTTTTAATTTCTTTTTTTTAAGTATAAACTATTTGAGAATAGTTTGAAAACACTATCATTTGTTGATATTTTATGTAGTTTTTTGTCCCAGTAGTTGAGTAGTTTGAGATTATGAGGAAATTAAAGATTCACGTTTCAGTACTTGGTAGCATTTATATTAAAAAATCCTGAGTACTGGCACTGGCTGACCATCAAAAGTGTAATATCAATAGACAACTGAAGTTGTGTATTCCAGAAATATTTTTTAGTTAAACTGAAGTGTATTGCCTTCAGCTGAAGTTTGTCCTCTGAGCATCTCCAGAATCAAGACCTGTGGAGTGCATTATGCTGAATATGCAAGCTATTGGTGTGCATGATCAGCTTATGTAAAAGCTTAACAGACACTGAAATGTTAGTCTTACTAAAGGCAGAAAACAACCTATATTTAAAATGGCTTTTTCAATAGTGATTTAAAGTATGAATTCTTTTCAGTTGGTAGCTGCGTCTCCATGTCTTATAGGAAGACCGGGTTAATTTTCAGTGAAGCAGTAGTGCAAAAACTTCAGCATGTCTGGGGTTTATGATAGTAATTAAAAGCACACTGGTGAACAAGAAAACTGCTTCCTTCAACAAAACTTGAAGAACCAGCAGTTTCCTAAATCATGTTTTGATCAAATAAATGTGAGTATGTTATTTTTTGAAGACAAACATAACAGAACTTTCCCAGGCAATTTAATC
Source organism: Pseudotriccus pelzelni (assembly GCA_035584735.1). Lineage (NCBI taxonomy): Eukaryota > Metazoa > Chordata > Aves > Passeriformes > Tyrannidae > Pseudotriccus > Pseudotriccus pelzelni. The sequence goes on along the minus strand of JAWMRA010000078.1, from coordinate 54,482,298 downwards.
AGTGGTCTGAAATACTCAAACTGTAATTAACTCTTCCCTTATTGCAGTAAGTTATTGTAGGTACTTGCATTTTCACAAAAAATCAGGTTTGCACCCTGACTGTAGTGAAGAATGATGTATATGTAAGATACTGACTGAGTCTGTTCTCTGCCTTTTTAAAAATACGAGTTCTGTTTCGTAGGTAAAGTTCCATTTCTATAGCTGGTGTTTTTTTTTGGGGGGAGCGAGGTTTAATAAACTACTGTTTTTGTGGTTATAAGATACCTGGAGCCTTAAATGTATTTTTTTAATAAAGAATGTTACATTTTGGTGACTCTGAGATGTTTTTATTCGTGACTCAGATCTCAGTAAATGATGGGAGTATAATAATGTATTACCTGACTATAGTGTGGCAAAACAAATTCCACCCCACCCCACCTCCCCCAGTCCCGATTTAATTTCCTGTTCAGTTATGATGGGGATAGAGTGAAGAGAAGAACAACTAATGTGACTGAATATTCACCTCCATAAGCATGACAGGCTTTTGCTATGAAGTAAAAACACAAATGCTGTATTATTATTTCAATCTTTACAGCTACATATGTGCCATAAATTACATTTGGGCAAAATCAATACAATAGTTGTAGGACAGATGTTTTCCAAAATTCCAAAGACCATGATAGTTATCTTTGTATAGAAGTATAATGCCTGATAAGAGACTTCAATCAGTTTCCTAGGCAACAATCTAATGTTGCAGTAAATTTCTTCTAAGGTGTTAACCCTTTTATGATTAACCACATTACACATTCTCTGCAGCTGGCATCAATGTTCTGGAAACCCAGACACACAAATTCAGAATCTTTCTTCTAGTGCTTGCAGTTAAGGTTCTTGAAAATACTTTGGAAGTAATAGATATCAGGGTATGTGCTCATTCATGAGACTGTCTATATTCTGGGACAAATAAAGCAATGTTTAAGTGTTACACCTTTTGATATTTAAAACCACTGCTTGTTCTGTGATTAAAAGAGATTACATAAGAGTACATAATTACCCAGTCACAATCTCTTTTCCCAGGTGATGGTATTAATTATTAAAATGTTATATATAATAAATAAGAGAGCATTAGAATTATAGGTGTATGTGTGCAGGTGATAAGATTTCTGGGAAAAGTCTTTACTCATAGTTTTGTTTCCTAAAACAAGTGATGTTACTTTGCCTTCTTTGATATTGTCAAAAGGAATGGGAAAAGAAAAATATAATAAAGGTATATGGAAACCATTTCCATTTTAATGCACAGTGTATTATCATGACCTTTTTCTGCGTACATTGAACTGTATACATATATTGTTATATGTATACATATACAATATGCATATACTAAACATATATATGAATTATCCTTTATTATATAACTATATTGTCGTTTGCTTTCACATGCAGCCTTACAAGATATTACAAAATCTATTTTGCTTATCTGCAAATTAAAGGAAATATATTTGACAGTTAAAAAGACCTAATACAGATACCCAGGTTATATTTGTGTATGTACTTACGTGTAAGTGTGAAATAGGGAGACACATTTTACACAGAAAAATTCCATATGTAAGTATGTGTCTATATGTTTACTAGTAGTTTCAAATTCTTACTGTGAAAAGAAAACACAGGGCAGAAATAGTTTTGGAATATAGTTGAGGTGGTATATATATACTAATATGTGAAGCCAATTTGAAGTGTTTAAATTTTTTACTAGGTAGCTTCAAGAAGTGTTGGAAAAACATTTAAATTAGATTCCTTGGAATAATTTAAATGCTCTGTGGAATTTATAAGCATGCAAGTGTGGCTGCTCGTGGCCTGGATGGCTGAGCCCAGAGAGTGGTGGTGATTGGAGGTAAACCCAGATGGTGACTGGTTTCGAGTGGTGTTCCTCAGGGCTCACTCTTGGGGCTGATTCTGTTGAATATCTTTATCCATGCCCTGTACAAGGGGATGGAATGTACCCTCAGTCAGTTTGGAGATTAGACCAAGCTGGGCAGGAGCACTGAGAAGGTAGGAAGGCTCTGCAGAGGGGTCTGGAAAGTCTGGATCAATGGGCTGAGGCCAGTGGTGTGAGGTGTAACAAGGCCAAGTGCCAGGTCCTGCATTCAGGTCAAAGGACCTGGGGTGACTGAACATGAGCCAGCAGTGTGCCCAGGTGGCCAAGAGGGCCAATGGCATCCTGGCCTGGATCAGGAACAGCGTGGCCAGCAGGACTAGAGCAGTGATTGTACCCCTATGCTCAGCACTGGTGACGCTGCACCTCAGATCCTGGATTCAGTTTTGGGGCCCTCACTGCATGTAAGACAGTGAAGTGCTGGAGCAAATCCACAGAAGGGCAACAAAGGTGATGAAGGGCCTGGAGAAGTCTGATAAGAAGTCTGAAGCAGCTGTGGACTATGTAACCTGGAGAAAAGGATGCTCAGAGGGAATCTGCCCTTTACAACAGCTTGGAGGTGGTAGTGAGATGGAGGTCAGTCTCTTCTCCCAAGGAACAAGCAATAGGACAAGAGCAAATGGCCTCAAGTTGCCCCAGGGGAGGTTTAGATTGGATATTAGAAAAAATGGCTTCATGGGAAATTTTGTGAAGCACTGGAACAGGCTGCCCAGGGAAGGGGTTGAGCCACTGTCCCTGGAGGTATTTAAGACATGTAGATGTGGCACTGAGGGTTTAGTGGTGGCCTTGGCAGTGCTGGGTTAATGGTTGGACTTGGTGACCGTAGGGGTCTTTTCTAACCTAAATGATTTTATGTTGCCTGATGTGTTTTAAAGCACTTGTAAGGCCTTGACACATGCATTAATTTTTTGAGTGAATTTGGATTAAAAGCATTTAGTACAAGAATTTTGGAAGTACTTGTTTGAGCACACCCAAGTTGTAAATTTTTGCTTTTTCTCTTCCTTAATGATTGAATTTTTTGGATGGAAAATACTTAAGTGTTCAGTTTAGTCAAGATGTGACTTTTCAGTAAGTGGTTTTAATGTGGAATGGAGAAATGATTTGAACATTCATAAAATCTGTGAAAACCAAAAATTGTATTAGTCTGAGCTACCATGGATATATATAAAATGTAGGAAAATACTGGATATTCCAATTTTAGGGCCGGAGAGATTTATATTCTTTTTTTTTTTTTCATTTTTGTTAATTTCACTGAAATTAATTGAAACTAATGGCATGGTCTACTGGGGATTTAAGAATACAAATGCTTGCAGAACAAGTAAACATAAAACCTGGAATAATTAGTTTGGAAGGGACCTTTAAGATTATCTGCCCCATGTCTTTGCTTAAAATATGGCTAAGCTTATGCGTTAGAGAAAACTTTGAAATTAAATAATTCAAGAAATTGAGTTGCTCAGATAACATAAAGCAAGCTTTTTTATGGATGTGAAAGAAGCCCTCAAGGATGCCTTGTTGCATTTAAATACAAGTCAGGTGTTTTGTCTGTTACTGCTTTTTCATTTTATAGCTTATTGACCTCAGGAAAAGCTGTTTTGGATTGTTGTAGGATTTTCTTAAATAATAAAATGCTGATGATTTCAGATTTTTTTTAGAAAAGGCTTTTAGAGGACAGTCCATTATTTGTATTTTTTTCCTCCATTACATCTGCTTTAATATTTTCAAATTTAACAAAAATACGAACTTACTGCAGCATCTCAGAAAATCCTTCAAATTTTCTTTGGTTCTCTCTTTAGTTAATAGTCACAGCTAATGGCCATAACTGATTTAAGCTGCAACTTTCTTTTCATCTTGGTGAATAACTAAAAAAAAAATAAAAAAGAATCTGTGCAGCCTTTCTGTGTTTTTTTTTTTTTTGTCCTGACTGGCTAGCACTGAAATTTTTTTAGGAGTGGGGATAAATTTTTCCTGAAGTGATCCCTGTTTGAGTGATAGGCTGTGATTTAGAGTGACATCTCCTTGCTGTCTATGGACATTTGACTTTATGACACTTAGAAATGCAGTGCTGTTGGATCAGAGTAGAGAAATCTTAGCCTTTCTTGATTTCTGTATGATTCTGATTAATACTATGTCCTAGTTAGAAAAGCTGGTTAACTTTTAAACCAGCACATACTAATTCTCTAAAAAACCTAACCTAGAGCAAAGAATATTTCAGAAGAGGGCATGAACATTTTTTCTTTACCTTCTAGTTTTCTTTCTGGTCTAATACATCTCTTGCAATTCTCTTCCCATGTTCCCGAGACTGACACCTTGGTAGACTCATGGATGTATCATATTAAGAAACGTGTTTGTTTTGTCCCCTCTGCTACTGAGGATGAAACATATGTCTCATTAATCTCATTAATGCTTTTCTTAATTAGCTCCTAGGGACCCCAAGAAGCTCATTATTAATGTCTGAGTTGGCTTTTGATTAAACTGAGCATGGCCTGGACTTTATATTGAGGAGGGGGAGCAGTGAGGACCTCTCTGAGAGTCTGCTAATAATTCTTTGCTTAGAAGTAGCCCTTGGCCGTGTGGATCTGTCAAACTGTGCCTCTTGGTGGCCCTGTAGGAGCCCCTGCAGGATTCCATTATCTCCCGTGCATCTTGCCCAGAAGAACAGGGACTGCTCTGATTGCAGAGGCAGCTGTTTCCTTCCCTCCTTTCTAATGACACCTGTTTAATGCTGCTGCCTGAGCTGGCAAGGTTTCTGAGGAAACGGGAAGATATTGCTGCCTAGGTTTAATCTGTTTCTGTCCTCAAAGACTTTCGTTTTTACTAACAGACTTTTTGTCAACACTGCTGATGTTTCCTCAGTAAAGATTCTTATTTGCTTAATGCCTTTCTTTAAGTCTTTGTGATAATCTAGTGTCTAAAGTTGGTTCACAGATATGGGTAGATGTGAGACTTAAAATGGGCACAGGTATTGTGCTGGTTTAAAAGTTAACCAGCAGGGGGAATGAACTCAACTCAAAAGAGAGATTATAAGTCAGAATAACA
>JAWMRA010000078.1:54446164-54477235 GCA_035584735.1 Pseudotriccus pelzelni | reverse complement strand
GTGAATGCTCTATTGATAACAGTTTCTGGGAAATGGCATGGAGGGCTATAGAATACACAGGTTTGGGTTACACCCATTCAGTGATGAATTGGTCCCAGCTGTTCTAACTAGGACAGTATACAAAGAGCAGGTGTAAGTGGGCAGGAGAGAAGAAAAAGCAATAAAAGAAACTGAAAAGCTCCAGAAGGAACTCTCGTTAAAGTTTAACAAAAGGAAACTGTTTGTGCTACCTATGGCGTTCTTTGCTGCATGGGTCATATAGTTCAGCTGTTAAGGTATTTTTGTATTTTTACGTTGGGTGCTACACTAGGCATTGACTTCTGCGAGTTACTTGTTTTATCTTCTTCCGTCCTGGTAGAGGAAATAGATACTTAATCTCTCAAGGCTGTATTCTGACTTGAAGGCTGGTTTTAGACTTAACTCTTGCATCTGCTGTCCAGCTAGTGGTGATAAAATTGTTATGGGAATTTGTATAAAATGAAAATTTGTTTAGGTTTACCGAGCCGAGAGAAGGAAGGCAATGGAAAAAGAAGCTGATGGGATAATACCTCTGTTAGGGATATAATAGAAAGTAAAAAGGAAGAAATAACAGATCAGATATAAATAGAAGGTAGGTCTGGTCGAATTAGTGTACTACAGAATATTTTTGCTAACAATTTTAAGTTTTGTTCAGTAATCAAAACCTGTAAAATGTAGAAATCTTAACTGGCAAACCTCAGGAGTGGCTGGAAGCAGTAGGAAGCTTTGGCAGTATCCTAAAATGTGGCAAAAAGGCAAGTTGAATGGAATATAATGCTTAAAAAAAAAAAACAACCAGCAACTGTAAAAGGAATCATGGTCTCCTAAATTTAGTGTCATGTTTCTCAACATATTAGCAGAAATAAAGATGTCATATGTTACTAGGTTTTCCAGAATCCCTTTGAAATAATTAAAGAAGTTAGGCAACAGAAGACGTAAGATGGATACGGTTAATATGGAACAGTAGGAATGTGTGAATCCAGACAGAATGTGACAAATTATATACTTCACTGAGTAACTTGTTAGGAGGCTACCACTTTGAATACAGCCTTCATGTATGGTCCTACCTCTCCTTCCTCACCTTTCTTTTAACTCCAACATGTATTTGAGTAGGCAGAGCTGCTGCTTTCTAGTAATAGCGCTGGCTTACCTTGATGTAGAGCAAAAGCCTTTGTTGCACTGTCATCCCTGATGCTCAGCTGTAATTGCTGCTTTGGGCCTAAGTGAGGTTTCTTATGAGAAATCAAAAGATCCTTGTGCTCTGTGGTTTTTGGTTGGGTAGAACTACAGAGACAGAAGGAGAGGCCATGAAACCTAGAGCTGGGACACGAGAAGGGTGATGAGCAAAACAGGATGCTGGGATGGACCCAAGTGTATCAAACATTGTTAGAATTTTTTAGGTAGGGAGATATGTTTCCCACTTATTCATAGACCGGGCATCTAATATGATTTCAGCTCTTTTTTGCTGTAGTTTTCCCTAGAGATGCCTTAACATTTGGAGAAAAAGTGATGAAGCCATGAGGAATTCAAATTAAGATATGTTTGGTGAAGTTCCTGTTCTACTTGAGCATTTTGAAACCTGATCAATAGACAACCAACTTCAAATAATTTCCTATTGGAGCTTATGCTTACAGAGAAGATGAACTACCAAACTGAAAACCAGCTGGTGGTTGCCAGCGTTCAGCAGACTAATTTCATTTGTCTTGTGCAAACAGACTCTATCATTGCTAATATGGGGCCTTACAGAAACTTGAGATTTAGGGGAAAAAAAGCCATGCCTGCAGATATTAGGGCCCTTCAACAGCTCCCACAGCGGGTTGTCCTTTGCCTGAGCTCCACAAGTGACAAGTGTTCAGTAGCTGTGCACACTGGGATCTGTGGGCTGGGTCAGAGCTTAGTTTAACTCGGTGACCTCATCTCTGTTCAGCAGCTTTGAGGAGCTGTTCTCTGTGCTTGCCTCAGTGATCTGAGTGGGGCCCTGGTATCTGCAGCTCCGTCAAATGACTCAGCGTGCTAATTAGTCACAAAGGAGCCGTGTTCCCACAGGACTGGCACTGGCTGTGTTTGTTTCCCTCTCTGTAAAGCTGGAGTTGCCTTCAGCTGCTCAACAATCAGGTTAATGTGGCGGACCTCACCAGTAATGTTTGGTATGGGGACAAGGTCGGTTCAGAAGAACTGAAAATGGTCATGAAAAGTACTGTAGGCAAGAAAAATGTAATCAGTAGGTATATGAGTGATTGGAAATCTGTGGGGGAGGAGTCAGGTGTACCCCCAAAATTCACTTGAGTTCTGGATGTTTCTTCTTCATTTACAAAATGGAAAAAAGCTCCAAGCCCAACCACTAAACAAAACAGAAGCACCCCTTAAAAATCCCAAACCAAACCATAAAGATGATATCCCACACCATCAAAACAACAACAATCCAACTCAAACCAAAAAAAACACAGACTCTTCTCTTCAAACAATAAAATGAAAGTAGCTGTAATAATTTCTTCAGAGGAGAAAGGGAAGAGAACCTAGATGAAAAGCACAAACCCTTGATAATGGTGGCAGAAGATATCAGTGGAATATCCAGAGCCAATAGAATTAAATATTCAGATTAGGACAATAAGAAAGTGTTCAGATATCACAGATGGGGAAATTCAAATTTGAGCAATGTATTTGTCCAGTAATGATCATGGTACAGAAATGGCTGCTGTTTTTAATGTAGGAACAGAGGACTGAGGAGACCTTCTGATTTTGATTCTGTTCCCTTTCTTTTGCTGGTAAATTTATTGCTTAGTTATTACTATAAAGTACTGATAAAATTTATTTCAGATCTTATTTTCAAAAATTAGTGTGATATAGTTATTTATTCTATGAGTAGAAACGGAAAATTAATTTTTAGCATCTTAACTAGAGTGCAGGAGCAGAAGGATGAGCTGTGTGAGTATTGTGGGCTGTGTTGAGTAAGTTCCACCTTTTATACCTTTATTATGTGACTGATACTTGCAGCTCTTAGAAGACTGGATCAGATCAGAAATAACAGCTGATGCAGAAGGCTGAGCTGTTAGCATGTAAAGGTTACCATTAGCATCTAAAACTGCTTTTTCTAGATGGTGTAACACGTGCTTATACTGACTTCAAATCAGTTGTCCCACGGGAGATGGCACCTCCACCAACTCCATGGCAGTTGTACTTCCCGAGGGAAAGCAGCGCACTCTGTGTCATCACCCCTCGTTTTGAAGCAGTGGTACTGAAAGCACAGGGGGGAAGAATCTCACAAAGCGTCTGTTTAGGCCGCGATGGAGGACTGGGAACTAGTATAGAAGGATGTCTTGTACAGCGCTGATCTGAGTGTTCATTCGGATATCTTTCCTAATATTGTAGCATTAATTTCTTTGATGCAATTATAGACTTACATATGGAAAAGCAAGCAAAAGAATTGGCAAGTCCTTTTATGTTTGTTTTCTGACTCTTAGGATGTGAATCATGATCAGCTATTGTGCACTTTTCAGTTAAATATTATCTGAGGATGATTCTTTTAAAATGGTAACTTTTACTGAAGTAAGGCAGAGTTTCTTTAAAATACACTGTGTGACTAGAAGGATTTAAAACTTCTAAATTTCTTTTTAATTAACAGCAAAATCCCACTGACTTTAAAACAGTCCTATTTTCCCACTCCAATTCTTTGCCACTCACCATGCCTACCATTATTTTTCAGAAAAGCCAGATATTCCGAAGTTACTGGCATATTTTTTGAAAATTAAATCAAAGTCATTCATACAGTTTTTAAGATGGGAAGCTTGCTTTCTTTTTAACCTGTTGGAAGATACTATTTTCTTCCATTTCAGTCCAATGCATTTGTTGTTAGTCTTGTAAAATACTTGGAAATTAACTTGAGACTTAAAAATATTTTGACCTATTTAAAATCAGCTTTTATTTTTGAATGACACATATATTAAACGTTTCAGGGAATATCTTTAAAAAACCTCCATTAGGTGTTTAATCTTCTGTATTTTCTTTTTTTTCCCCCTCTCCTGTAGTTCTCATGCCTTTGATAGATCGTATGGGAGATGCCAAAGACCAAGTTCGAGAGCAAGCACAGAATCTTATATTGAAATTGATGGATGAAGCAGCACCACCCATGGTATGATTACTTAATGTAGATTCAGATGTAGGCCTCCAGTGAGCTTATGACTTATCTGTGAACTCTGAATATGTCACAATGTTATGGCGACTGTTAATGGTGTAAATGGTGTAATGTTAAAGGTACTCTTAGTGGATTGACACTAATGCATTGTTTAGCTAAAGATAAAAATCTTGGCATTGTGTGATTGTGCATTTTTTGCATATTGTAGCTAAATTCCGAGTAGATGTTTTCACGTCATGTGTCAGGACTTTGTTAATTAAAGCATGTTCAAAGCATGTCTTGGGTTTGTGTTTGCCTAATGGGAATAAGTAGGTTTATTTGGCTCCAAATTTGTTTTAAAATGAGCTTTGCACTTGATCGTGTAGGACTAGTCCTGCAGTTGAAGTGCAGATTTTCTAAATTAGAGATGCTCTGTGAGCCTTGGACAAACTGAGGTGGGGAGAAGCTGCTCTCTGACATGCTATTTTTGGTAGTAAGGAGGTTTGCTTAACTCAACCTTCAGTTCTTAGCATTATATGGCTTCTAACTGTTTAATCTTGTATTTCTGTTCAGTGAGTTTAAAAAATACAGGATTGTCTAACAAGATTATATTCTTGAGCAGTAATGATGTTTAGAAGTCTGGAGACGCTGGTCATGAGTAGGAACTTACTATCTGAGTTTTTTAATTTCTGAAGAAAAACTATTTCTGAGTTGTAAGTGCAAAGATTAATAGGGAAATAAAAGAGGTCCTTGTGTGTGCTGCTTTGTGGCTTTTTTGTCTTCATAGGTAAAAGTTTGAATGTTTGTGCACAGGGAATAAGATGTTGCAGACTTGAGCTGGAGTGAGAAAATTATTCTCAGTTGCTTTGTTTATCTGATAGAACAGGTAGCATGTTAGGCAACGATCAAATGTGTTAATCTCCCTTGCAACATGATGCATTTTCTCATGTGATTTGGTTACAGATTTGACAGGCATTTAGGCATCAAGGTCTAATAGTGTCATCCACAAAGACATGCTTTTCTCTTTTTACCAGCTACAGTTTTGGTTGTATTCACTGACAGAGGGGTACTGCAGCATGTTTTTGTGCCTGAGTGCCAATTATGTGTTCCTGTGCCCAGGATGCTCCCAAGTACCTGGAATACAGACCAGAATCTCTACAGCAGTAGCATTTGGACAAGTGCACAGCAGAGCATCTTGGAGATACTTTCATTTTGCACAGCTGCTGATAAAGAATGTGATGGTAGTTGCTGTGCACTAAGCCCTTATCATGGAAGAGTTTTAGATTACTGGTCCATCTTTCCATTTATGCAGGGTTGTTAGGCTGTACAGAAAGATGGTGGAAGGAAGTTTCCATCCCCTTTGAATATTGCTCTCAGTGTCAGAAAGCATACAAGGTTCATGGGGTCCATGGAACAGTATGTGTATGGAGGAGAACATATGGCTCTCCTGGTAACTCCCCCAGTGTGGGAGAAACCTGGCTTTGGTTGTCTGCTCTCAGGACAGCTTATGGATCATTAAAAATTTGGATGAAAAGTATCAATCATCATCACAGCAGGGACCAAACCAGCAAAATCTTTCCTGTGCCTCCAACACTGAAATACAGAGCTTTAGGCTCTCTTTACTGCAGAAGAACATCTCCTTAGAAGAGCTGGGTGGAATAATTTTTTGAGGAGAAGTCCTGTAAGCTTCTTTCGAGTCAACTCATTCTTTCTAGACCGTTGTTGAATAACATTTAATTTGTCCTGTTGTTAAATTCCTTTTTTTGTTATAGATGTGTTTGTTGGTTTTGATGGGTTTTTTTATAAGCAAGAACTAGGTGTAGCTGGTTATGGGCAGGAAGGCATAAAATATAGGTGGTATAAATGTACACAAATGGGACAAAGGGAGGTCGACATGGAGTGTTGCTAGCAACTTGTGAGAGTTGAAATTTCCAAGTAGCCATTTGAATTTCTCTGATTAGAAGCATTTAGTTCTTAAAGGGTTAATTTAGTGAAAGCCTAAATTTCTCTTCGGTCTGTTTGTTTGTTTCAGTACTCTACCGTTGCCTCTCTACCTGTATTTTTGTGCATCTAGCAAGGAGTTTTCCTTTCTGCCATGTTTCTCCATGACAGCAAGTTAATTGGAAGGATGTTTTCTTCCATAAAATCCTGTTATTTGTTGTTAAGCTGTGCAGTTTTGACAAGCCATATCCTGCTGGTGTAAGGTTTGTTTTCTCTAAACCCAGTGAAGTATAAAACAAACAAACAAAACACCACAGATGGGACAAAATTATCAGGCAGGGCTCTAATTGGAAAATTTTATGTCTGCTGTGAAGTGTGCTACCTCATTAATAAAGAGGATCCATATTCCCTGCTCTTAGCCTCTTTTTGTTGATCAGTAGCTGTTTCCAAGGGTTGTTTGTTGTTTTTCTTTCTCGGGAAGGCTAATGCAATTGCAGTAATTAGCATCTAACACATTTTAGCAGCTTTGTATGGCGTCACTATAGGTTGCAGTTGCAGCACTCCGAGGTGCAGTTGGGAAGAGGGAGGTGCCTGGGCTGCAAAGTGTGCAGCCCTTGCCAGTGTGCAGCCGTCCATCGCCAGGCAACGCTCCCCGGATGCTGGCGGGGCTGTCATGGCAGCGCTGCAGCTGGGGCGAGTCGCAGCCCCAGTCTGTGCATCTGCTCCGAAACGCCACCAGGAACCCCCGCGCTCGTAAGCTCCGTGTTTACGCTCCTCAGCACCGCGACGTGCAGCTAGAGATGATGGGAGGGTAAAGCGGTGAGCTGAGGAGGGAAAGAGCCGAGGCAGGCAGTGAAAAACGAGTGCGCAAGAAGGTAAATGAAGGGTTTAGCGAGCCACAGGATCGTACTACAGGAAGCAGCGCCAGCACAGAAAAGGAGAACCGAAAGCAGAGCGCAAATGGAAGCAAAGCGATTGGAACAAACGGGCAAGAAATAATCCAAAAATGAAATAATAAGTTTAAAGCAAAAGTAAGGGAGAAGTGGGACAGTAGGAGTATAGGTAAGGGCAAGCTAAAATGGGTGAGAGGAAATTTTGGCAGGGGAACAGAATATGAAGCAAAAGGGATATAGCAACTTCTGCTTGAGTCAGTAGTTTATACTGTGAAGGTTTGTTTTGTGTGCATTAACTGTAACAATTCTGTATGTTTTAGGAGCTGTTTCTTAAACAATAAAAATATTCAGATGACTGAAAGACTTTTATAGGAATTGATTTTGGCATAGAATTCATCTGTGTTGTGTTTCACATTGTGCATTTCATAAGTTAATTTTATCACTTTCCCAGTCTTCTGTTATTTTTTTGCAGCTGTTATGAATGTAATTATAATATGTGGATAGAATTACATTGTGTTTTGCTCCTGGTCATTAAAGACAATTATTTCTGCTTTTATAGTACATTTGGGAACGCCTTGCTGTTGGTTTTAAACACAAGAATTACCGATCCCGAGAAGGAGTGTGTTTGTGTCTTGTTGCTACCTTAAACATGTAAGCTTTTTGTTTCTATGGAGATGTAATGGTTCTGTCCTTCTTCTGAATGTCATTTTCCTCTGAAACTAATACTTTAGGAAGTCTGATTCAATTACATTAATATATGGGGAAAATCAAACAACTAGTGAGCTTTCTGAAAGAAAAACAAAAGTTATGGAATTTTTATTTAAAATTGGATAAGTGACTAGTAAGAGAGAGATCGAGCTTGATTGATGTCAGTTTGTATTCTATGAATACTAAGCTAAAAGTTGACTTCTGCATAAATTATTCTGTTTTTCTGTAAAAAATACACTTTTTTTTATTATTTTTTTTTTAGTTATGGTGCACAACCATTAATCCTCAGCAAATTAGTGCCACATCTGTGTATAGCGTTTGGTGACTCCAATAGTCAGGTAAGGATTTCATTACTTACTGGTCCTTAAACAACTATACTTTGTCAGAGCAGTGAAAGCAAATTAAATGCAAGCATTTAAAGACAAGCTGATAAAGTGCTTGTATAGAGTATATTATTGGTTTCTACCATAAGAAAAAATAAACTCTTTTTTATTTTCTTAATCAGCCCATCCACTGGTAGGTGAAAGTAGAGTTGCAAAGGCAGCAGTATTGCGATATACTGGTCCCTTTAGTTTTATCTTCAGAGGTTGAAACTAGTAATTACTGAAAGTAGTTGTTTCTTATAGAGCATGTTGAAAGAAAATAATTTTAAAAAATGGTAATGAGACAAAAAATTGCCTCCAGAAGCATCCCCTATATGAAACCTGCAATGGTTTGCCAAATTTGCTGAAGATAACATGATTGTGTGTAATTATTTTCTAAGTGGAACCCAAATGGTATTTGAGAACATGTGAGGACTGCGGTTAAAATCAGCTTAGTAAGCAAAAACTTCTGCAATGAAAATCAAGATATAGTGCATAATGGTGACATCTGAACTTCAGAAAGCTTCAAATGGAAATGGGTTAAAAATATCTCGATTTATCTGCAGTTGTGTTTGAGAGAAAAGACTAAGAATACAGTAGGGGAGAAGACAACATTGGTAGGAGATGGTCTTATAAACATGATCGGTCTTTATGCCAAGTTTCTGAATGTGGCAAAGTTCTTGTCTCCTGGATAGCATAACATTGTTCTGTTATAGAGAAATTCTGTGGAGAATTTGTCCTGTTTGCTGGTGATTAGTAAAGATGCAGTTTGTATCTTCTGAGAGCAATTTTGTGTTTAGTTTGAACTGCTGCAAAGAACAATACTGAAGTCATTCCAGTCATTCTTTATAGAGAATAATGGCATTTACTAAAATGCATTTTTGGCAGTTGTTATTGTGATGACTGGTTTGAATTTTTTGAAGGGGCACTCAGTCTCCTGTATTTAACTGTTCTTTCCCCTTCCACAGTCTTGCCTTATTGCCTTTCTTGTGCTGATGTCATGCCACCTGATTCAGACTGACGTAAATAAGGAGAACTTTGGCCCTCACTTGTAGGCAGCCAGGTCCCTAGTTTTCCACTTGGACCCTTCTGTGTGTGGAAACAAATGAAAGCAAGATGAACTGTTAAGACTAAGTGCAGGAACTAACTTTTGAAAGTATTGCCCGCTGTGATAAGAGTCCTAAATAAGGCACATTTTTCCCCCAAATATTATCCTTACGTCCATCCCAGAAGTCCTCTCAGAAGTTGTTACTTTTGGCATTTTTTTACCATCTGGGGATGCTCTAGCTTAGAACAAATACCATCTTGAAATAACAGTTGTATTTCCTTTCCTGTTCATCCTCACTGTTTCAAATGTTTTGTGTAATGCATTGGCATGCAGGTCAGTAGAAACTGGAAGATTAGTGGGTTGTCAGCAAATGTTATTTTGGCTTCTGTAACCCTGAAATGAATAATTTAAACTGCATTCACAGGTGAGAGATGCTGCCATACTAGCCATTGTAGAGGTTTATAGACATGTGGGAGAAAAAGTACGAATAGATCTTGCGAAGAGAGGAATTCCTTCTGGAAGGTGAGTTAACTGTTTTGGTTTTGTAATCGTGAGCCCTTACATGTTATTGTTCTTAACTAGAATTTTAAACTCACTAAAAACTTCGCTTTTAAATTATTATAATTTTTCTTTTATTTTCTAGTTAGTGTTGCTTCAAAATAGTGTTCCTGACTGTGTTGTGTGTAGATTAGTTTATATAAAATAAAAATAGCCATTGTTTTGTTGCCCTTTGTGGGAAGGACTATTTATTCAATAAAATCTTTCAAATTCCTTATCAAAACAACTTACACTTTTAAATATGTGTTAACCCCTTATCAGTCAACATATCACTTTACCCTGAATTGTCATGTCACTTCTTGATTTTGATAAAGCTGAATATATTTACTGCTTGGTGTCGGAGAGAATATCAGAAGGGATACTGTGCCTCATCAGGACCTTCTTAATAACTAAGAGCCCTAGTTTTTAATGATTATTTGTAGGATATCAAAATACAGCTTGAATAATACATCAAAATATATGTTCAGCTGTGGGGCCCCTGACAGGAGAAGAACCTGTTAGTCCAAAGGCGAGCCACTAAATTGCTTAGGGTGCTGGAATACCTCTCTTACGGTGATAGGCTGAGACCTGGGATTTTTCAGCCTGGAGAAGAGAAAGTTCTGGAGAGACCTTAGAGCACCTTGCAGTACCTAAAGGGAGCCTACGGAAAAAGCTGGAGAGAGACTTTACAAGGACATGTAGTGATAGGACATGGGGGAATGGCTTTAAACTGATAGAAGGTAAGTTCTGATTAGATATTAGGAAGGAATTTTTAATGTAGTGGTGGTGAAACACTGGAACAGGATGCCCAGAGGAGTTGTGGATGCCCCATCCTTGGCAGTGTTCAACGACCAGGTTGGATGTGGCTTTGAGCAGCTGGGTCTAGTGAAAGGTGCTCCTGCCTGTCCCGGAGCGGATAGAGCTAGATGATCCAAAATCATTCCACGATTCTGTGAAAATGTCGTAGGAGAAAGATGTTGAATTTATTGTTTCACATTCTAGGCAGAGTTCAGCATGTTTAAACAACAGTTTACTCTGCGTTTGGGAATGAGAAGTTGTACACACTTTTAGACTATTAATAGATTATATGGTTACCCACAGAAGTTTAAGCTATATTATTACTGTGATTCCAAAAACTGGATTTCCTAGCAGATAATTAGCATTCCAGAGATCTTGCTTGCATTAAGGTACGGCCTTGGACAACTTTTGGAACAGAGAATAAAAGATGGCAGGTAGCACAGCCTTTGTACGATGAATGCTGGGTCTGACAATAGGTTTAGATTCAGCATTCATTGTTCACAATTCCATGTGATACAAACTGAGTACATCTTGGGATCCAAATACGATTAAACACCATAGGTGTGTTGTATCCTCAGGGCAATCAGCAGCTTCTAATTTAGTTGCAGGAGGTGCCAAGTTGTTGTTTCTACTGTCTGAATCAGTTGAATACAAAATTCCCCCTGATCTGAAAGCAAGCATGGCTGTATCATTTGCATTTACATAAAAAAGCTAGACTCAACTTGGTACATGTTAAATGGGTTGTTGCCACTGAATCTCAGTAGTTTTGCACCTGACAGTCAAGGCTAGTGTTAAACAGTATGTGAGCTGAGTCTCAGTGCCGTGTCGTCCTCCGTGGTAGTTTTCAGTCTGTGATAAAGGGGGGAGTTAGGATTTATATTAGTTGAGGCTGCTAAGTCTGTCCCATCCATCGCTGACAGAAAGCAGAGCTCCTGTAGTCTCTTCTTACTCCTTCACTCAAATAAGAAGGCGTTTGACAAAGCTCAGGAAAGACAGATTAGCTCTCTGGTAGCTCAAACTGTTGTTCCTTCCTAGGCAGACCTAATTTAAAACATTTCTTCCCCAGTGCCTGTCAGAAGCTTTCGCTTTGCTTAGATGCATTAAAATTTTCATGTGGCTATGTAGCAGCTATCATCTGTGGAAAAAAATCTTTGATGTTGAGTATTCAGTATTTTGAGGGGAATCTCTGTTCATATTTATGTGTCTGTGTAGGTTTTAAGGGTTTTAAGTATTACAGATAATCTGTAGTTCAGACACGGCTGCTTTCGGCTGTTGAGTTCAGCCTTAAAAAACTGCACTGCAGCTCCTTCACTGGATGTCAGTGCACTAAAAACTGTGTGTAAACATAAATGTTAGCAGAAAAACTTTTTACTTCAGTATTTGGGACACACGTGTATTAATACAAGATAGGCTTGTATAGTTGACATAAAAAATTACGCATTAGAGAGCTATGTGTTGCTGCGTAAATGCACTTGCTCCTAATGCACAGAAAATAAGAGCTTCTGTCTGCTGAAAGGAAGGCAGGAAAGTTAATCAGGCATTGTTTTGAGAAATTGTTCAACTTCCTTAAAGATGCAAGTGGTATGTACATGTTGTGTCTACATAAAGCCAAATATAGTTAGTAATTTAATAAGAGTAGGCTTAAAAGGTTTTGTAATCTGCACTTGGTAGGCTTGCCTTCTTGGAAAATACTGGATTTTCTAGAGGGGGTTATTGGACCTATTGGAATCTAGGTAATGAAAAAAATACGGGTTCTTACCTTTGTAGTTCCACTCTACATGGTGCTATTTATTTTTCTTCAGTATTTCTGTTCTTTACCAAGATTAATTTGAATTTGTTTATAAATAAAATCAATTAGTTCCTCTTTGTATTTATTATTTTTCAACTTAAAAATCTGAGAATAGTATTGTGCTTTTTGCTTGAAGCACTTTTTTTTTTTTTTAGAAATCAATATCAAGTCAGTGCTTGGAAATTTGGAGGTTTTTTTCCCTTTTGTTAAAGTTGCTGCCAAAGAGGTTTGACAGTCTTTGGTATTGGGCCTGGAAGTATTAGTGTTAATATATTTGTGAATACTGAAAGTTGATGTTTTATTTCTTGTTCAGTGAGCCAAGAAAAGTGAACAGGTTTTGTTCTGTATGGGCCAAATTGAATTTGTTATAGTGTGGAATCTGTGTGGCTGATCTTCCTTGAATGGAAATAGTATGTGTGGCTCTGGATAGCAGTGATTTAGTCTGAGCCTTAAAAGCTTTTATTTTAAAGGAATTTATCTGACAAATTTCCCCACTGTTATTTGAGAAATAAAACCAGTTATTTGTTTAGTTCTTATGTCTAGGGCCACAACTTCATATCCTAAAGTATTAAAACATATTGCAGTATGCA
Source organism: Pseudotriccus pelzelni (assembly GCA_035584735.1). NCBI lineage: Eukaryota > Metazoa > Chordata > Aves > Passeriformes > Tyrannidae > Pseudotriccus > Pseudotriccus pelzelni. The sequence goes on along the minus strand of JAWMRA010000078.1, from coordinate 54,464,440 downwards.
TTTCTGAATACCACATTTTATATGGTGTGCACATTCTGTTTATCTGTCTAGTTCATGTTGTAGATGAGGTCCATCTGGGTGTCCAGTTGTGGACACATGTCTGCAAGATCCTTTTTTTTTTTTTCTCCCTTGGAAAAGGGAAATATGGAGAAATAAGTGCAAGGTTTCATGTGGGCCATTTCCTGCTTTAGACTGACTTTGGACATGAACAACAAACTAGTTACCACCCTTCCTTCTTTATCCTTCTGTTTAATGGGGCATGGTGCTCTTTTGCCTCTTCATCACAAGGTCCAAAGTTTTAGGTATTCCCCCTCTGCCTGTTTTGTGAACAATTAAACTTCATCAAGCATGATACGAATACCAGCTTTTGAGTCTAGAAGTGTAGTGCACATTCTTGGGGCACAGCCACGTGAGCACGTCAGCTCAAGCTGTGTTCCTCTCAGGGAAGATCACCACTGCACTGTGGTAATACCTTGATAGAGACCTGTCGCCTGCCGGAGGAGAGGGTTTAGCAGGTTGTCAGGAGCCCCCATTTAAAGTGCTACAACCTCATACATTCATTCATGCAGTGAGACAGCCCATGCAGAAGTGGCCTGCTGTCCTGAACATGTGTTTTTTGTCAGTGGCGATTTTTCCTACAGATGTGAAGTTGCAGAAGATGTGTCTGTGTCTTTTTGGAGAAAGGAGATAATATTTCTGTCCACTGGTGACATGGTATTTCTGCTGACTTCAGTGATTGATTACGATTCCATATCCAGACTTGGGCTTGCAGAGAGGAGATAAAGGGAGTAATAATGCTGCTCTTCTCGAAGAACTGGTGTTGGTGAAACTGGTTTTCATCCAGCCATGTAAACATTCTTGGGTTCTTCTTGGCCAGGTTCTCTTTTGCCAGGAGCTGAACTCCCGTGAACATTCTTAAATTGATTGTGGTTGCAGTAATTTTAGAGACTTTAGCACATGCTGCCTAGCTGCCTGTGACTCTGTGAAGAAATATGTCAAGAGAAAAAGGTAGCAAGAAGAGCAGGGTGGGAGGAGAGGGAGGAAGAAACTTGTGAGAGGCTTTGCAAAGTAGTAGTTACAGTTCCTGTAAGCTGTACTAAAGAGAGGGTTGGATCTACAGTAGTACTTTACCTTTTTGACAGCTGTGTTATAATGGATTTTTTGGGTTGTTGTTGTAATTATGACAAATGCTGTAGAGTGTGCTGCTGGTCGTAAAGACACGCTTTGAAAGTTTTAGGAGTGCCAGTACTGCAGCGTGCACCACTGACGACACAGTTTTTAATTGTTTGTAGTTAGTAGTTTATCAAACATTTTGCCCAGAGCGGGAGGCAACATGTGTATTATTATAACATACGTATAAGGAAACATTTTGTTTTTACTTTCTGTTTAAAACAATCAGGAAAGCGTTTTTGAAAACTAAGTTCAGAAGAGCAGGAAGTGGTTTTTTTTCTTTTGAATTCTGTAAAGTATGTGTGCCAAATGGATAACATCAGCTTTACAGGATATAAAAACTAAAGTGAAATTTCAAAGGAAATCTGTTAATCTCTCTAGTTATGTTCAGTTTTTCTCAGGATAACAGTTTTAGCCCTTCGGACGTAGTGTTAAGTTTTCTTCATTAATGAGGTGCACTGTTAATGCAGTGTTGGCAATGGAATCCAGCAGTGTTGAGGGGAACTCACAGTCCCTGGTAAACCCCAAAAGTACTTCCTATGGTACATATGAAGCAAACACATTAACGTCTTGTTATGAAAGCAAGATGTCCTGATGCATTATTATGCATATTGATTCTTGTGTGAATTTTTCACTTTGTACGGTTGAAAGCACGTGGCATGTTAATGGGATTCCATGTGTCGTTAGTAAATGCTAGTATCCATAAAGCATTTCATTTCAGAAGTTTAACTTTTCCAAGTCTTAAGTGCAAAAAAAAAATCAAACCATTTCCGTATAAATTGTCTTTGGTTTACAAACCAAAGACCTTTTCATTAAAAGACTTGAGGTTTAATATTAAAGCAGTGACATATGTGAATTGCTGCTGTTTCAGACATTTTGCTGTGGCAGCAGTGGATGTAAACGCAATGGTGGTGCAAAAGGGAGAGGATAATAGGTTCCAGAGAGAAGGCTGCCAAGTATGTTAGGGAAAGATTAGGCAAGCTACTACTGAGCAGCGTACAATTTTGAGATAAGTTGAGATGGTAGAAAAACTGCTCGTTTGTGTTACAGGTTATTGACTTAAATGATTAAGGGCAGTTTTGGTTGTGTTGTTTTAGATGCTTGCAGTAGGGTTGGCCTTTTTGTGGAATTCTCAGCTAAATCCGTGTAGTTCTTGTTATGGGCCTGCTAAGTCCAGGACAAATTTGCTCTGTAGCATATTGCTTTGAGGTATTTAGAAAGTAAAAATAACATATTGTGAGAGTCCGAAATTGTTGGAAGGTGCGGGGAAAGGCTCAAGCTTTTTATACTGCTGTCTGTCTGCATTTCATTATTTTGTTGCATGCTTCATGATTAGATAAATGAGGAACCAGTGAGTGAAAGGGGCATGCAGTCTCAGAGAATGTAGGCTGTGCACAGTGAGAGTGCCCAGCCTCTCTGCACGGGTCATTGAGTAAAAGTGGTGTGTGCATCGGGAAACGTTGAAGTTAAAATCTTTGTGTGTCCTTGACTTTTCCCCTTTATGCCTTGTAAGGATTTTCATACCCAGGCATTGTTCTAACATGTTTTTCTAGGTCTGCCTGAAAATAGTTCAGATTGTGAGTTGTAAAGACAGCATTTCAGTGCAAATTTTTAGCAAACTTTGAATTGGGTAGTGTAGTTCTGTTAATGTAACTGAACTGTACCTGTTTGGAGATTTGTAGACTGTCATGTGATTTGTAGTCCATGACTTTGTTCATTTAAAACCAAGATTCGGTCCTGATAAACTTGGAACTAAAAATGAATGTGTGTTACGTGTTCTGAGTAGTCTAAATGCAAAAAAGCCTTTGGAGAAATGTAAGAAAACATTCTCAAGTGTTTGCAGCTGAACAATGTATTATGTCAGTACAAATGTATTGCTAGTGCGTGGGTCACATTTTTTCTGTGAGATACTTCGCTGCTTTTATTGAGTTTTCTGCAGAAGTGATGAGAAATGGCTGTTGAAGTGTCAGCCAGCTTTACTGTTTGAACAACAGTTTTTGCCTCATGGAACTAGATTGCAAATGGAGAGTTTTGGTGGTTTTGTTTTGGTGTGTGTGTCTTGTGGGTTTTTTTGGGGTTGTTGTTTTTTTTGCTATTGACATGTAGCAAAGCATTTGCAGAGAGTTTTCTGTTGTGAGAGTTAAAATCGGTGTGCATGTTGGATGTAACTAAAGTGTTTAGTGTATCTTAAGTTTAGAAAAATGTTTCGTTTTTCCTGTGAAAGTGCTAACTACCACAAAAGTATTTTTGTAGCCAATCTGAGGAAATTTTGAGGAATAAAAGTTTTGAGGGAAATTAATAATTGTCTCAGAATATATTAAATAGTTTTTTATCCACGTTTTTTCAACATGAATGTTCCCTAGTTCAAATTGTTACCTTTTGTTGTTGTGTTTGAACAAATATCACAGCTATCTAAACCCAGTATACATTATTACTGAACCAGAACTTTAGAATGTTATTTTTAATCATGCTAATAACAGTGCTCAGTTTTGTTCTTTGCAAAGTTGACTTAGTTTTCTGTGCATTTGTGTCAAGATGCTCAACTAAAGATGAATCCTTTAGGAGTTGTTTCTTGGTACTCTTAATCCCTAGTATATTCTGTATTACTGCTTTATATATGCTAATAAGCTGATTTCTGTTTTTACCAGTAGCCAGTGGGATTTCAAATATATAAAAATACATTGTTCTTTTTGTTCTTTATAGGTTGCAAACAATTTTCACAAAATTTGATGAAGTAAGAAACTCTGGAAATATGATTTTAAGCAGTGTCAGTGGTGAGTATAAAAGATCATATATTTATAATCAGCTTTAGATTAATAAAAGACAAATATTTGAATATTAGGATTATCACCATGAGATGGGTGAATAGAAACATGTGTAAATGCTGAGAAAGTGAGACATTTGGTGAAACACTTATATTGCTTTACTGGAAGTATTTGCTGGACTGCAGTCAGAATACAATTGAAAAGGTGTTGAAACTGCATGGAAACAATCAGTGAATATTTAAGAAGTTGCAGATGTGCTCACTAGAAGATAGAAGAATGCTGCAAAGTGTTCATGCATGGGAAAAAAGATCAGATGAAACTTTATCCTATCCTACAGTATGTTTCTAAAACAAAAGGGTACTTTACTGGTGGGTATGTTTGATACCTTCTCAGTTAAGATGATGCATCATGATTACAATACATGGAGTTTTAAATTATAGAAATAGGTGGCTGCAGCATTCAGAGACACTTAAATGTTGAAATTAAGATTTCATTGACTTTGAGGTCCTTATTTTTAGTGTATTTTAAGAAAAGAGAACTTGTAGTGCACAGAATCCTTGTTGCTTCCTACTGGTTTTTTGATGGAGTGTTTTATAGTATGAAAAAGCAAAACCATCATTCTTTCTTGAAACTGTAAATTAAGAAAGTTGTTACGTAACAGTACAACAAGGGAGGTGTGGTGGCAGTGGCTTTAATATAATTGGTTTTGAAAGCTTTGTTGTCTTCTATAAGGAATCGGTAGATCACAAAATCACAGACTGGGCTGAGTTGGAAGGGACCCATAAGGATCATCGAGTTCAACCCTCAGCCCTGCGCAGGAGCATCCCTGAGAGTCACACCATGTGCCTGAGAGTATTGTCCAAATGCTTGTTGAACTCTGGCATGCTTGGTGCTGGGGGACCTTGTTCCAGTGCCAAACCACTCTCTGGGTGAAGGAACCTTTTTCTAATATCTAACCTAAGTCTCCCTGACACAATTTCAGGCCTTTCCATTGGGTCCTGTCATAGATCTTGTTTTATAGGGGAGGGTTTTCTGATGGTAATTTTTCATTCAAAGTAAATATGCTGAGGAGGCTCTGCTAGATTTAAGAAGTGTGACGATGAGAGAGTAGAAATATGCGGGATGCATATGATTCCTTAATGTACTCAAATATACATTTCTCATTTTAAATTTTCTCACCGTTTTCTTGTTAGTATGAAAACAGAAGGGACTGTAGATTCAAAGGAATGTGTTTTTCTAACCTTTCCTTCGAGGTAGTGAGAATTTCTCTGCTGTGTTTTGCTTTGAAATAAAACATTGCTATTCTTGAACACTGAAAGAATCCAAAATTTGCTTTGTAAGAACTAGTATTTTTAAGAAAGAAAGATTTCTAATTTGGGAGAAAAAAAGTTTTACATAAATGTTCTGTTAGACTGTAAATTTACTCATTGTGAAAGGGCAAACCATTATCTTTTGCATTTAAAGTTACTACAGCTGTGTAGGTTTGAGAGGTTCAGAGTTTCATATTACATGTGTCTTTTTTCTGTTGGTAGTTCTCAGGAAAACAGAGAAAGTTACGAGGGAATACGAGTGCACTGAAATAATTTAAATATATGAAAATGTATTTACAACATTGTTTGACTAGTTAACGTAGCACTTCCGTCCTTTTTGTCTCTATTTCAGAGAGTTAATAAACCTTATTTTTAAGCCGATTTTATCTCATGTAAAACACAGATATTAATGCTGATCTGTGGCAGTATAAACCATGTGTTTTGTCTTGTGGGTTGCAATTTCTGTGCAAAGTTACTGTGATTCTGTTTTGGTACCACAAATAGAATCCCTCTTAATACGTTCTTCTCAGTATTTTTGCTTGAACCTAGTTCATCTGTTGCTTCCATCTAGACCATTTCTCAGTGTTATTGAAAAGGTATTCTTCCATTGTTGGGGCTTTATCTTGGCTTTGTGCTTTGTTATTCTCTGAATTTGTATTTACTCCTTGCAGCGTAGATTCAAAGTTACTGTTGAATTCCTGTAGCCTTGTTAGCAACTTTTCTTTTAAGAGCTTTATCAAACATCTCTGGATAAAGGCCAGATTTTAATGTCTAACATATTTGTTACAGTGTTAAGGATTTTTTTTTATTTTTTTTTTAGTGCTTTGGATATTTTATAGTAGGGTTTGGGAAGGTAGGGGGGGAATAGGGTTATGTTTCCAACGTATGTGTTGGAGGCTGTGTGGAGAGGGCAAAAAACTATTCATCTGGCTTAAATATAATTAAACCCCGTAGTGAGCCTTCTTACCAGCAAAAGGAAAGGCTTTTTGCCCGATGGAGTTAACTCTCTCAAGTTAATTGACTATACTAATGGGGGTTCTCTTCGTCATGTGATGATGGATAGGGAAGGGCTTGCTAATACAGCTGTGGAAAATGTCATCTTCTTTGTAGTCCGGAGTGACACTGCTGTGGTAGAAAATGTTTGGTGTGTTGACCTAGTTTCTGAGAATCCAGAGATGTGACTTAGGATTTTCTTATCAAATAATACTAATGTCAGTTCTTCAGTCTTTTTATTCAGCATGTACTTAGGATGGAGAAAAAGAATAAAAAAAGAATAAAACCTCAAAGCTAACAGCTTTAAACAATCTGAATACAAAAATGTTTTCTGTAGTATTTTAATAATCAAAACAAATACATATTTTAAAAAACCTGATTTAACACTTGAGAGTTCTAGAAACATTGTGTTGTTGTTTGTTATGCTTTGGTATGTGGGAGAAATACAGGGAGGAGAGGAAAAGCTACCCTACCTGCACTCTTATGCACACTGGTAGATTTAATAACTTGTTACCCTCTGAGTGTGCTAGAGGGGAATCTAGCGTGAACGATCCCTTTACTCTTGTGTTACCCTCTTCCTTTATTGAATCTGATCCCTGAAGGAACTGTAAAGAGGAGGAGGGGAACAAGTTACCATTAGAGAATGACATCCTCTTGGAGGGTAGATGAGGTGGAAAGCACATTTAAACAAGCATGGGTGGAATAATTGGGGCAGGGTGTAATAAGGAGTTTTTAAAGCCAACAGATGGAAAGGCACCACGTCTTGACCTTTGTTTTATTTTTTTAATAATGATTTTCTGCCCATCTTCCTTTACTCTCAGATGCGGATAGTGAAACCAGCGATCATTTCTTTAATGTGAATTATGTGAATGAATGAGCTGCTACGTAAACCTTGGGATTTGTTTACATTCATAATGATATTGCACATATCATATCAGGATGTTTGCCTGTTAAGCAATATCTTATGCGTGCTGCTAGTTTTGTCCTTTCACTCCATCAGAAATACATGTAGCCCTCCAAACTGGAGAAGATTCTTTAAAGCACCTCCCTGTTTTTCAGCAAATGAATGTTCATTTCTATGGAAACAGAACTGGCAGCCAATCTCAGTGTTGCAAAAGCACTTGTTTCTGCTGCCTGAGGTTTGTAAATACTGTTTTCTCTGAGAGAATTTAAGCAGATTGCTGTATCAGGTAGTAGTGTAATTTTTGAGACAGGGAATTAAAAGAAAGTAAGGAAATGAATAATATTGAGCTCTCTGTCATCTTCAGTAGACAGAATGATTTGAGCTGAATATAAACTGTACATCCCTGTTCAACCTGGGCAGTTTTTCCATTTTAATGCTTAATGGCTTATAGGGTTGGCTTTACAAACAAAATGTGACAGGTACAATCCGATACAGATTAGGTAGCACAGCGTAGGGGAGCTGTGTCATGGGTAATAAAGATGCAGTTGAGATAAATTTTCTCACAAAAAGGGGGCAAATAAAAATCCATAGCGCAAGTGTGTATCTGTTTTTCCACATTACTCTATTGTTTTTTATTTCCCTTTGCTGTTTTCTATTTGGAAATGTAGTTACTATGGAGACAATGACGACATACTCTAATGGAGCTCACCAGTGTGGCACAACATGAATATATATCGTTTGGGAATACTGTGATAGCTGCCATGATTATTTTATAGGGTTTTGAGCTGCACATATTTCTTTTGCTCACTCAATGCAGGTGGTTAGAATGTAGCTACAGTTTTCAATTTCAGCTGCTACAGCCTCTCTGAATTTTAAACTTTTCCGTGGCCAAGACAAAGTAAATTGGTACTACTTGCTATTCTTTTTTTTTTTTTTTTTTCAATCACTTTATTGGACTGCGCTCTTTCCACCTTCACCGTGTCCCTTAAAAATGTTGATTCGGGAACAAACTGTAATCAGAAGCCCAGGTTTTGGGTAGGGTTTCATTATAATTCCCTTAGTGCTGCAAAACGCTCCCCGGCGTGTGATGGCCACACGCCTTTTGGAAGCTGTTTCTCCTTAAAGTTTCCGAGGGAGAGTCCAAAAAAAAAAGCCTTCCGAAAACTCACAAAAAAACCCCAGACAGCACCTTTCTTCGGCGAAACTCCTCTCTGTTTCCTGCGGCTTTGTTGCTTTATTTTGCGCTGTGTTACATTTTGATTGATCTCACTTCTGACCGCCCTAACCAAGGCCGCCGCTTTTCCGGCTTCGTTTGCCGGGGCGCGGCGGGAGGGAGGGAGGGAGGGAGGGAGGGTTGAAGGCTCACCCCGCGGGACGGGATGTCACGCCGTGGCGGGGGTTGCGGCGGGGCCGGTGCCAGCCCCGGGGCCGGGCGGGCATCCCGGCGGGCACCTGACGGCGGGGGCGGGCGGAGGGCGGTGCCAGCACCCGGTGGGCAGGGCCGGGCCGGGCCGGGCGCGGAGGGTTCCCGCGGAAGGCGGGACTGCTATTTTGAAGCGGAGCGGCGGCTGCTGCGATCCACCCGGCTGGGAGCCGGGACCCGCCGGGACCCGCCTTGCCGCGGCACCGCCGGGCATGATGGCTGTGGGGGACGGTGAGTGCGGGGCGCCGCTGCCCCCTCGGGGGCGCGGGGAGGTTGGGATGGCAGGTTTGGCATCTCACCCTGGCGGGGTTGTCTTCCGCCCGAGTCGGGCGCTCGGGGGTGGGTGGATGGATGGATGGATGGATGGATGGATGGATGGATGGTGCGCGCAGCACCCGGAGGGCACCGCGGGCACCCAGCGTGGCAGCTCCAGCCTTTTCTGAAATTTCAGCCGTGCCTGGGTTTCTGGGATGGCCCGTGATCTCAATTATTTACTACGCTGGCGGGTTCTGCTGTACATTTTTATGTTGGCGTTGTGTTTACCCTTCTTGCCTCAGTGTTACTTGTGTTATAGCTACCTCTGCAAGATAGGGCTGAATTTACTATACATCGCTTAGTACGCAAGCTTGTGTTAATCTGCCCTGTTTTGTGAAGAAATTCATATTAATTCAGCGTAGCCATAAAAGAAGAGCCTTGCTGCTAGGGCTGGGGATGTATATTTAACAAAGACAAGGAATCTTACTATGTTTCCTTCACTGCACAGTGTATTGTTACACAAACAAATGGAAAGTAGGTCAGTAAAGCAATTCAGACTATAATGTTGTGTTTTTGTTAAAAACCAAACGTATGTTTTACCTTTATCACACCTCCTGGGTTTGCGTGACAGCCAGCTTCTTTGAGCTTAATACCTTGATGACTTTCTATACATGCGTTGTTATTTTCAGAGAAACTTAGGCATTCACTGGACTTGCAGCAAGTTTAGGGATGTAGTAGGATAGTTGTGCTTCTACAAATGATAATATGTATATGTACATATATATATATAGTTTTAAATAATGAGGATGGTCTTACAAAGATCACAGATTAAGGGTAAATCTTTTATCTGAATTGGCTAAAAGAGCAATTGTAAGAGTCCTGAGAGAGACCCTTTCTTAAGGCGTCCTGAAGTGTATGTTTTTCACTTAGTTCTTTCATATGTTGGAGACTGAAAGAGAGAATGAGCATGACTATAGCAGTGAAATTACAGCTGGGCTGTACAGTCCAAATGAAATTCGGGCAGTTCTCTGATGTTTGTATTTTTGTTTGTCATTTGCAAGGTGCAAGGGAGGTCATGTAGAGCTGAATATGTAGTAAGCTCCCTCTTGTTGAGATTTTTTTTCCTTTTTTTCTGGAAATGTTTTTCTCTGTCATTTGTTTGCTTCCTGTGAAGCAACACACTTCTCCATGGTGTAAACATGGATTGTGGTAACTTGCAGATTAAGGATGCAAGTTGTAGCATGTTAAGAAATAACTGCATTCCCTAGGCAAAGCCATAGGATTTTTGTGGTTCTGTAATGGTCGTGGTTTATAAAGTGAGGGTAGTTGTGGAGCTCTCTTCTGTATAATTTAATTCGTCATTAACAAAGGCACTAAGAACAAAGTACTGTTCAGGCAGTCAGCTGACATTCTGTGTAGGAGCTTTGAGCAATAATGCCAGATACAATTAACAGTGTGTAGGATGATTATGTAGCTGTTGGTCTCTCTTAAAACTACTGCTTACCACATTTACAAGGAATTCAGTTTTCTGATGTTGTGTTACGAAACTGCTAGGGAAAACAAAACCTTAGTTACTATTAAGAAAACTTTTTGATCTTTTTTTTTTTAAATTTAATTAAGTTTTGCTGCCATTCTGTACGTCCTCCTAATATATGCAGCATAATGTTTTAAGGTTAGTGATTCTGCAGCCTTTGAGAAATGTCATTTCTTGACAAAATGTCACTTCATTGTGGCCAGTATGTATGTTTAACTTTATTTGTAAGACTAGGCCGAAGGCATTGTGCAGATACTTCAGAGAACAGATTTTTTTACTTGTCTTATTTGGTTTGCTCATTTAATCAGCTTAGATGCGTTAAAAAATTGCAGAATATGTTTTGGACATGTGATACAGAGGTGGTAATTTCAACATTTTATCTTGAATGCAAGATACTGGCTTATTGGAACCTTCTGGATTTTTTTCAGTTTTCTTGAGCACAGGCAGAAATGTAAATAAAACATGGTGCTTAACAGTTAAATCTTAATCTGATTTCTCAAGTGAAGATTAAAGGGAAGAGACAGATTTTCTGTTTGTCCCCATCTTAACTGTCTCGAGCCCTCCAAGCTTTTGTTGGAAGAATGTAGAGGAAAAAAAAAATAATACTGTGCTTGTGGCCCAGCAAACAAATGGACCGTAACTTCTACTGTACTGAATGCGTGCCAGTGGGAAAGCATGCGCTGTCTCAGTCTTAAAGGCATTTCACATACTTGTGTGACTGTCTGTCTGTGTTTGACCTGCAAGTTGTGTTCTGAAGCTGCTGAGGAAAAGCAGCCAGGAACTGCTCCTCGCTCCGGTTTCCTTGTTCCTTGGAGAGGATAATGCATTTCTGCCATGATCCGCTGGTAACCAGATTAGGCTGTTTAGGAGGTGGCTGACAGAGTTGCAGAGCAGCACATCGCACTGTGGCTTCTCTTCGAGGTTTGCAATTCAGCAGCTTCCAACAGTGTTTCCTCACCTTGTTGTCAGGCTGTGCAGTTAGTCTGGTATTTCGTAGGTAAGGGACTGTCTTGATCCCAGTTGAACAAGGTTATTAGGGTAAGGACAAAATCATCTGCCTAAAACTGTGAACGGCCTTGTAGGGAAGATTAGACAGGTTTTCTTAAGATATACTAAACACATTGCAGTACCAGACATAAGGTATTTGAGTGCTATCTAAAAACATATAATCAGCTTTGTAAAAGAACATATTTGGTGCACACATTTGTTGCAGTAGTATATACTAAATGTGCTATTTTCTATTATGTAATAAGCACGTTTTTATTAGTGTATTTTTATGTAAATGGCATACAGTGTAATGACGTTTCATGACGTTAAGCGCTTGTCAGATTTCATATGATAAAACATATATGACTGATTTATGAATAGAAATTATCCTTCTATCTTAGTGCATATGCATATCAAATTATGGGTTTTGTCTTCTTTCAAAAGTGCTTCATTAATGTACGTATGGTCCTAGAGCACAAGAACAATTACCTTTCATTCCCTGATGTTCTTCTGAGGGAAGGCTGTCTTCCTAAGTCTTTAATCTGATTAGTAGGTTCTGTGAAGTGTGGGTGCTGTACAGCTTTAATATTTTACTTTTGACTGAAAAAGAGATTGGACATATATTAAATGTACAGAGGCTACAGTGATGTTTGAGACATTAGCTTGATTTAAAATGTGTGTATGTAATTGTAGTACATATGGATCTCTGAGGTGTATTTCTGTTTTTTCCTTTCCTTTTGGTAGGAGGCTTTTTAATCCAGCAGAGTCCTGTGCGTGATGATAATAAAGCAATCACTACACTGGCCTAGAAGTTGGTCGGCCTGTAACTGTGGTGCTTTGTACCATTTAGAGCTGTCTCCTGGGAATGGGAATATAGATGGCAGCAGAAGTTTTTGTGGGGGATAGAAATGCATCACTTGTTCCTCTTTCCTGTTCTTGTTTGGGCCTGTGTTTTTTTAGTGTGCTGACTGTGCCCGCACTGGCTCCATTTCCTGTGATTGCTCCCCACCACTCCTCTTTCGTTATTAGCAGTTGTTGGGCACAGGGGTTCAGGAAAGATCTTTACGCACTGTGCCTGGGAGAGGGAGGACAGATACTGTGAGCTGGAATTCGATTGCTGTTCTGATCCAAACCAGTGCAAAGCTTCTTTTCACAGTAAGGTCATATGCTACTCCCACTGATTAACATAGATTCTGACTAGTGTTTTGTCTATAAAGTGCACGCACCGTTGCTAATAGCAGTAAAAGAACAGTGGGACAGCGAAACAACCGAGTGGGAGAGGGAGGGAATGTGTAAACAAGCCAAAGGCTACATGAAAAGGCACAGTTTCTACTCAGAGGATGGATGAATACAGCAAGGTTCAAGACTGATGTGAATAAAAAAGTAACTCAAGGAAGAAGTATGCAACTCAGATTTTTTTTTTTACTTAAAAACAAAGCTGCAGAGTTATTTTCTCAGAACAAGCATAGATTCTACAGTGATAAGTGTGCACTTTAAAGATATATTCTAGAGTAACAGCTACAAGTAAGCTTTGTCTTTCTGTTTCTGAGTGACATTTTTAAAGTGTTAAGGACTATTTTGCTGTTCAGTTCCCGGGAACTTGGTGGTGGTAGTGGTGGTTGTTTTCACTAAACATGAAATATGAGTCCACTAAAAAAATTTCCAGGTATGTTTAATCTATCATCCAGAAGCGTTGGTTGGTTGGAGTGCTGGAGTCTGTTTCCATTAGTTTTTAAGAACAAGTTATGTAATTAAAAAATAGCTTTGGTGTTATCAGTTTGTATCTGCATGTTTTTCATTAATACAAACTATTGCTAGTATTACATGGGTGTTAGTTGGGATTTTTTTATCATTTGTATTTTTTAAAGGGTGCATTTTGAAAAAAGACATTAGAATTGCCAACAGCCACAGGAGAACTTTAAAGCCTACTAAGGATTTTCTTTGATAGATGTTACAAGAATCTTCCACTAGACTAATTGGATATTTGCCTTGCGGGGTTTATTTTCATCTTTATTATCTATGAAATATGAAGAGTATTTCATTATTGTTACATGTTATTTGTAATAAAGTCTTCCTGTAATAAATACTGATGAGCAAGGAAGCTATAATTGGATCATTTCAAGTGTCTGAAATGCCTTCAGAGGTAAAGGTTCTTTCATAGTATTGACCTGAACAAGAAATTCCTCTCTGTATATTGTATTTATAAAAGTATCCTTAATTTTTAAAGAATTGTGGTTTAGGATTTGTGTGTTGTTTCCTTACCCAATTCCTTCATCAAAACAACACTTCTGTAGCTGCCTAGCTATATCCCAGGCACTTTAGATTCTCCAGATGGGATGTGAGTTTTTTAGCTTCTGGGATGTTGGTGGATGAGAGGCTGGATGTGAGCTGACAATGTAAGCCAGTTGTGTCCTGAGCTGCATCAAAAGCAGTGTGGCCAGCAGGTTGAGGGAGGTGACTTTGAGTCTCTACTCCGCTCTGCTGAGACCCTACCTAGAGTACTGTGTCTAGCTCTGGGGTTCCCAGCATAGGAAGGACCTGAACCTGTTGGAGCAAGTCCAGAGGAGGCCACAAAGATGATCAGGGGGCTGGGGCACTTATCCTGTGAAAGCAGGCTGATAGAGTTGGGATTGTTCAGCCTAGAGAAGAGGAGGCTCCAGGGAGACCTTATAGCACCTTCCAGTTCTAAAGAGGGCTGATGTGAGAGCTGGAGAGGGACTTTTTACAAGGGCCTGTCGCGATAGGGCAAGGAAAAATGACTTTAAACGGGAAAGGAGTATATTTAGACTAGATCTGAGGAAGAAATTCTTTACTATGAGGGTTGTGAAGCACTGGAACAGGTTGCCCAGAGAAGTTGTGGAAATGGTATCCCTGGAGGTGTTCATAGCCAGGCTGGATGGGATTCTGAGCAACCTGGTCTAGGGAAAGGTGGCCCTGCCTATGGTAGGGCAGTCGGAACTGCCTTTATGCAACTGATCTTTAAGGTCCCTTCTGACCCAAACTGTTCTATGATTCTGTGGTAAAAGTCCAGTTTGAGGAGAGTTTGTCTGCTTAAAGCCATCGGTTTTACCACCTGTAAGCGAAGTGGCAGCACTGAGAGTAAAATAAAGATAATTTGCGGTATTGTTCTTGATCTCCAGCTCTGAATACATGAGGTAGAGATCAGGTTGGTTAGTGAGCTGAGAGTCCATTAACAACTCCTTTTATTCTGTGATGTGGTGTACACGTTTTCATGTGCAGATATTAATATTAACTTTTAATTCCTGAACTACGTGGACCTACAGTTCAGAAAAAGAAATCTCTCTACATTTTATTTGCTGTGTGTTCATATTAGACTTTCTTCTTCTAGAACCTGTGTTTTATTTGTCAGTCTGCCTTGCCATTTTATATTTTCAACATGCAAATTGAGTTGAATATGCAGAAGTTGGCCGCACTAAAACATAATGCAAACATTGCTTCTAAAATGATCTCTCTGATGACAGAATTAAATTTATCACTGTCAGCCTCTAGTAGTAAATCACAATTTAAGCTCACTGTTTGTGAGCCTTCCTGTTAATACTATATGATATACGTCACATGGCCCTTCGTGATGACATATGCCTGTGATATATGTTAAGGATGAAGGAACATGGTACTTATATCTGCCTCTCTTACCCTTGCTGTGATATAATTGATAGTTTGAAAATCCAAATCATTGAACTCAAGTGTTTCTGTGTGACTGAATTAGGTACTGGAAATATCATGAATGGATATCTGTTTGACTGACTTAGCTGCAAATACTAATATGGTGGTCCTGTTTTCTCACTTTTCTCCACTTAAATACATCAGTAATGTAGTCCTATCATCGCAGTTTATGGATAGTGGTTTCCAAATGCAATTTGTTTTTTCATGATAAATACATTGGTTTTAAAATAGATCATTAGATTCACTGGAGAAAACGCTCGTGGTGTTGAGAGTACATACTTGACATACAAGCAAAGGGAATTGTGAAGAAAGAGATAAAATGACTTCTGGAGCTGAGATGAAGACACTAATGAAACCAGGCCTACTGAGCAAAGGCTAGCTGTTGGCTCACAAAATATTTCAAATGTGAATAGTGGCATTTATACTTCAAGAAGATATTTGAGGTGGTAGCTTTTTTAGAAGGCAATGTAAGCAACAGAGTGAAGTGTTAGGCCACAAATGAGATCTGAATCCAGATGGACTACAACAGTTCAATAAACCATCACTTTTGGTAGGAATTATGAGTCTTTTGTGTGTGAAGTGGCTCACAAATTAACTAGGCACAAAGTAAAAATTCTCTTTAAGCCTTTTCTTTTTTAATTTTTTTTCCTTTTGTTATCAGTGTTATAAGTGAACTGCCTACTTTCATTTTAATGAGTGTCTGGATAGGGAGACTCTCTAGGAGAGTACTCATTCATTTACCAGAAATCTCGATTGCTTTGGAAGTTACTGCCCTTCTCAGCTTTAATTCTGACATTTTGTAGTGCAAAACAACTGTGCTGTTTGAGATATTTTACTTTGTGCTAAAACAGAGAAGAATCCCATCAGCTTCTGTGTTACACTGCTAAATCAGCCTATGATGTGTTTAAATTGTCAGAAATTTTCAGTTTTTAATTTCTTCTGTGAGGCATGTCTATGTCCTTACTGCAGTTTTCCCGTTTCCCTGCCCGAAAGATACATGACTTCTTAACATTTCAGCACTGGACATAGTGCAGTGAGGCCCAAATAGCATGGCCTAAAGCAGTAATACAGTACAGATGTTGAAGAACAGCAACGATAAGCATTGTATTTTAAATCTTGCTATTTAGTCTTGAATCCTGTTTTAGGTGTTGCCTTATCATGAATTCTAGAGAACCTGATTATCTTTCCCCTTTTTACTGATAAAATTGTACTTTGGTTGCTAATAGGTTATAGACTATTAGGTGTTGATTCACAAGGCTATTGAACGCGCCTGAGAAAAGGTATAAGTAAAATGAAATTGATGATTTTTAAAATATAGTAGTATTGACTGCACCTTCAGTTTTTAGTAGGTTGCTGTGAGTAGCATTTGGAACGTGTATAACAAAGTAAAGTCCAATTGCAGGAATTTAAAACTGACTAAATGATTTGTTTATTAATTTAAACAAATTTAACTGAACTACAGAAATAACTTTACAGATGCTGTAAAAGTAAAAAAATACAGCAAGATTTGCAAAAACGGTTTTAAACTTTAATAGGTAAAAAGTAGAAAATTACTTAGGTTTACAGGGGATATTCTAGAGCTAGAAATGGAGATGAAGCTTTACTTGGGAGCAAAATTAGCTCAGTTGCTTATTTTGGCTTATTGCAGCTTTATTTGAAACGAGTAGTTAAATCTTGTCTTTCATCCAAACAAAAAGATGAACTGTGAGACTAGCTTTACTTTGGGGTCAGGAAAATACTACTGGGACATGTTATATTGTTTCTGAATTAAATCTTTTCTGAACATATCCCTTCATGAAACTACGGAACAAAATGGATAAATTATTAGTGTCATTAGAATAGGCCTGTGTTTAATGTGGATAATTACTGTGGCATGTGCCATTGCCACTCCTGAATATTTCTTTTCTAAAAGTCTCCACCAGATTTAGTGTCTATATTCCAGTTTTCCCTGCTTCTCTTTTGCTCTATTAACCGAGAGTCATGTTAAAAAAAACAAAACAAAAAAAGGCCAAACACACAAACCAGAACCAAAAAACCCAAAAGCTCATCTGGCATGAGCTTCTCTCCGTGTGCTGCAGCTGATCAATAGAATGTAGCAGAGCTGTGTTCTGCTCCCCTTGTTGAAAAGTTAGGGCAACTTTATCGGAATTTAAGATTGGATCAACAGCAAATTTTAACTGATAAATGTTTGCCCTATTCCTGTTACTGACTCTTGCTCCCCTTACTAAGGCAGCCTTTTTTATTCTTTTTGTTCCCTGGAACTGCCTAAAAAAAATAACGTGTGAAGGATTACGTTTGGCTTTAGTACACTGGGAGATTTTTGAGCAAAGTTTTGTTATTTAGCAGCTGTTCTCTGGTATGTTTTATCTTCCCTATCACCTGTGAGGTTACGGTCAGAAAAGGAGTCTCTTGTGGTAAGAATCTGAGATGAGATTTTGCTGATGATCATCAGAATATATTGCACAAAACAAGAGAACCACTTGCCAGCAGTGAACCGTTGGTACAGTTGCCTGCTTCAGGAATGCAAAGAGAAA
Source organism: Pseudotriccus pelzelni (assembly GCA_035584735.1). NCBI lineage: Eukaryota > Metazoa > Chordata > Aves > Passeriformes > Tyrannidae > Pseudotriccus > Pseudotriccus pelzelni. The sequence goes on along the minus strand of JAWMRA010000078.1, from coordinate 54,446,881 downwards.
TGGAGGAGGTAACATGAGGGGAAGTTAAATACATCGGGAAGTGGCCTTGTGTTACTTCTGTACCTACATTGTTGACTCCTAAAGACCCATGCTCCATCATTGAGGGGAGCAGGTTTTTGTTTGTGAATGAGAATTTGTCTCCTAATTTGTCTCTGCCTGCTGTGGCACAGGGAGAATGCCCAGGAATGATGCCTTTATGGTAGATCTGAAGCATCTTAGGTGTGATTCATCTGTTCAGCCATAAGTGTCTAGTGCCGCTTGAGGTGCCTTGCAGTATTCACAGTAGCCGTGTGGAGCAAACAGGCATGACACGAGACTGGCAAGAGATCTGTGGCCTCCCGGAATGTCAGCTGGCCGCCAGACAGGATACCCAGGACTGTCTAAACTGGTTTTAGATGACTGTGCTTAGGCAAATGAATCCTATCCTTTGTGTTAGGACAAACGGATTTGGACTGTATGGAATGCTTGATGTGTAAGGAATAAAGTGCTCACTAAATGATGTGGGGCATTGGCTTGAAGTATGGATTAGGAGGATCAGCTAACTTGATGCATGTGTAGTGCTTGCGGCTTCATTTTCATGCTTGACAGAAATTGTTGTGGGCCGTACCAGTTCATCTGGAATTGAGCTAATGATCCAGTCCCAGATGTTCCAAGTAATTGATGCAGTCTATGTTTGTAAGTCACTGAAGGGGGACTGGCAGTCAGTAGGCACAGAAT
>JAWMRA010000078.1:54255533-54444275 GCA_035584735.1 Pseudotriccus pelzelni | reverse complement strand
CATGTTAAAAAAAACAAAACAAAAAAAGGCCAAACACACAAACCAGAACCAAAAAACCCAAAAGCTCATCTGGCATGTAAACATGTAAACGTAGTAAACATGTTTGGCTCAGCTGGACTGAGCAGAACTGCACCTTGATTATACCCTGTGGAGCAACAGTTAAAACTCAAGCTGGGGCTCTCCATGCTGAATTATGTGGAAATGCTTTTATGAGAGCTACAAACCAAGTGTATCATTGCAGATGAGTGAGAGCACATGGGGGAAGCACATCGTACAGGAAGCAAATAAAATGCTTTAGTGTCATGAAGTGCTGTAAATACATACTTCAGGTTTCAGATCTTCGCAAACACTGTTAAGCCTATTTCTAGAAATGGAGCGTCCCTAAAGATCACTCAGGATTTTGGTGTTAAATCCTAAGGTAATAAAAGTGTAAAGACCTAAAATGGGTGGGGGAAACCTCTGATTTCTTTAAAAGACGGTACAAAGTTTTCCTGCTAATGTTTATTTAAAAACAAACAAACTCAAAACAAAAGAAACTCAACTGCATTATCACTTTAACCTTAATAGAATTAAAACTGATAATTTTCAGCCATTAATTTTGTATGCTTTTGTTTCTGTGCTGTTATTTTGGAACACTTAAAAGTAACTGTACCGCAATTTTTGATTTATTTTAACATAAACCATGAAAAGCCCAGTTAAGAATGCCCACGTATCATTGGTTAAGATCAGTTCGGTGTATCTCAAAAAAAAAAGGGGAATTTATTTTAAAAGCTGGGTTTCATGTGGACTGAAAATTTATGAAACTATTTCATAGTGTAGGTTTTTAATTCAGTGTTAACCGCGTTTTAAATGTATGAAAAAAATATATTCTTTAACTAGGCAAAGTAATTTGACAGTATTCCCAAGAACATTATTTAGTGTATCGTCCTCTCATGTACGCAGCAGGTCAGTACCTGGAAATATTTGCCTTTGCATTTTTCCTGAAATTCCATTTGCACATTTTGGAGTTGGGCAGTAACTTCTACAATTCACCATCTTTAGTACTCCTTCATAATGAATAGTTTGGTAATAATAGGATTAATCTGAGCCATTGGTTCCCAAAGTACACTGTTGTTTGGGGTCATTTACATTTTTCTTCATTAGTGAGCAAATGCTTACTCTCTATTTTTGAGGTTGTACTGCAAGTAACTTTGTTGTTTCTAAGGCTTGTTGTGCAATATTTGCTTATCAGTGCTGCATTGTAGAGCTGTTGGGTAGTAATATGAAAGTCTTGCCTGTTTGTTTGACAGGTTTGAAAGTGCAGCAACAAAACCATTTTTATTTGAAAAATGTGTTTTCATTTTTAGTTGGTTTTTATGATTCCATACTTGTGTCAGTGTTGATTTGTTCATCCTGTTTAAAAATCTGCAAGATATTTCTTAATGCCATTTTAAAATTACCTGTAACGCTGCAGGTATCCTAGATATTAACCATTGTTATTTATCCTTCTGTTATGGTGTTTAGCTCATTGCACTTAATGCGGCATTTGCATTAGTGGTTTTCCTTGCTCAAAAATCTTGATGTCTGGTTCTATTTAAGATACTGAGAGTAAAAGCATCAGGAATCAAAATGTATTCTGGCTCAGCCCATATGCCGAGCGGGAGTGCTGTTTCCATGGCAACGCACAGGACACTGGGGGGGAAGGCTGATGCCTTTTCCCGATTCAGAGAGTTTACAGATCCAAACACAATTTTCTTAGCATGATTCTCTTAAAAATCAGTGTTTTCGGGAGAGAAGGAAATAATGTTAATGAAAATTGTTCATGTACATCCATATGTTTCTTGTGGTGGCTTGTTCCTTTAATCATGGAGATCCTTTAGTGCTAATACAGTTTTTGGCAAATGCTAATGAAATGTACTCACTATAGCAGCAGTGATCTTGGACACCTTAAATGAAGGGTGTTCCAGCATTCCATGGTGCTGCAAATGCTGCTGGACAGAACCTTGCTGTACCCTTTCAATGTAGGCTGCCTTCCTCTGGGAGGCTATATTGTTAAACCTAGTTAACATTTCACAGGGAACAAGTTCTGAATAAGCAAAGTATGAAACTGTGACCATTGCAGAGGTGATACAGCTTTGCCATTAATTTTTTTTTTCTTTTAGAATTGGCAGGTTGTAGAGCAAGTAATATGCTAAATTGGTCTTTCATTACTGTAGTGCAGCTGTGTCTCGGCCTCGCCCATTTTATTTATTGTAGGATACTGATACATTTTCTATGCTCAAGGTTATAAGTAAATCCTTCTTCTCTAAGTGGGTAGAGAAAACGTTGCAATCTACTGTTGTAATATGTTGGGGTTTTTTTAAGGCAAAATATTTTGTATTGAGACTGTTTAGTCACTAGAGATGAATTTCTCTCTTGATTAAAATTATACAAACCTGAAATTGTAGGAAAGAGGAGTGCAAATCTCAGAATATTGTCTGCCTGTCTAATTTTTTTAACGAAGGGTTGGAATAGTGGCAAATACTGTGTGGGAATGAATTTATTTGCATGGAGAATTTTCACCTTTTCCTCTGGTGTTGGCTCTCAGAAGATGATGTCACCTTGCAGCTCATTGGTTGTCAGCACCTAGTGCAGGGAAGGGAGAGAAAGATGCCGGCACAAATCTCAGTGGTGGATCTAGGGTGTTTGCAAGCAGTTTTTGATGGAATCTTTGATTAGTATTAAGAATTTGCTGCATGTGGCCATGTGAGGTGCTGGGTCCGTCCTTGGGTGAGGGGATTGAAGAGCTATCAGAGGAATGAGGCGACTGATCTGCAAGAGGATCTGTGATTGTAAGTTGAAAAATCTGGGTGGAAGGAAAGAGACAGGGAGTGCTAGTTAGACACATTGTGGGAGGATGTGTAGCAGAAAATGCATGCATGAGTAAAAGAAGAAAAAGGACAAGCATTTGTCTTCGGTAGACTGGAATGATGAAAATTATATTAATGGCTCTCCTTTTGGGAAAATATTAAGAAATGCTCAAAAATATTCAGTCTGTGCAGAGATATTTTCCTTTTGTGGGAGTGGATGTGTACGGTTCATTTTTATGCTCAGTTTTACTGTGGTTAATTCTGAAGGAAAAATAATGTTTTATAAGAACTTAAAATGTAGAAAATGCTGTGTTTATTTCTCATTGTCATTTTATTCCTAGGTCAGAGACAGGACAAAGTGATAAATACTTGCTTTTATTTATGCATTTTGTCAATTTCTGTGAAATGTGAAGCAAAATAGTTGATTAGGACATGAAAATACAACCATTTTAATAGCTGTATTTTTATTTAATGTATCCGTTTCTAGACAAAAGCTTTGATGATGAAGAGTCAGTGGATGGAAATAGGCCATCATCAGCTGCTTCAGCCTTCAAGGTTCCGGCACCTAAAAAGCCAGGAAATCCTTCAAACAGTGCAAGAAAGCCAGGATCAGCTGGTGGGCCTAAGGTTGGAGGTAATGTAAAGCAATTCAGATTCTAATCAGTGTTCCCACAAACCTTGCCAGAGCAGGCACAAAACAGAGAACTTTGGAAGGTAATGTTTAATTCATGACTGCAGTATTTTTGCAGAGACAGAACAGTGAGGGACCCCGTTTTATGTAATTAGTCATATCTAAAGGTGTGTGCATATCTGTCTGGTTTTGTGAGTGTACATTGAGCTTATAAAGGCCTCTCATGTTATAAATAAAAATAACATCTGGAGATAGCATTTGTGTAGGTGAAGTGAATATATATATATATATATGGGTGTTTCTGCTGGAATCCACACTCCACTTAATACATGTATAAATAAACCATGAAATTCTGTAGTAGGTCTGTGTGGCTGAAATTTTTACTGCAGGTCTGCACTGTTTCACGTGGCTGGAAAGGATTAGCCATCACCCACGGACCTCAGCAGGGGTGTATATTACATCTGAATGACTTTTATTATTATTCCTTTAACTGTCAGAGTATTGTGAAATTGGCTGTGAAAGATAAAAAATGAAGGCCAATACCCTTGTCAGGATTTTTTTGCGTGATGTAATTTCAAAGGAGCATAATGAAGAATGCTTACTAATTATGATGTTAGAACAGGGAAATCCGCAGTTTTTTAGGGCGGGGGTAATCTAAGAAATGCAACTGTTTACTGCTAAAGGAGTGACAGCTTTTTTTGATGGTTCTTGTACACCTTCTGAAAAAATATACCATTCAGTGGAAATACACCAGACTTCAGGTGTGTCTTTTCTCTGAATAAGTGGTTATTTCAGTAAGGAGTTTTTGTTAGAGTAATTTTTTCATGTTCCTATTCGTGTAACATTCCAATATGTGATCTGCAAAGCAAAGATGAAATTTGAAAGAAGATCCACATGGGAAACAAGCTTTCTTAAGTATTTTCACATTGCTAAGATATAGCTAATATTTTGACAATTTATTGTTTCTCCATTGTGATCTTCAGAATTCCTAATAAAGTGGAAAGATTTCCATAAGGTTAGATAAACACTGTCATAATATAACCGAGAATTGATAGCAGTATGAATCAGAAAACACCACCTAAAAGAAATTATCTCTTTAAACTGATTCTTAATATTTACTGTTATTATTATACATAATAGTAATAAGAGTAAGTAAATATAAATAAATAAGTAATATAATCTCCTTTAACCTGAATCATGGTGGGTTTTGCATGCAAGACTAACATAGTACCAGAACTGAATACTCAGGATTCCTGTTTATTTCAGTATGTGCTTATTTTAGTAAATATAAATGGGTTGTAATGTAATTTTTTTTTTGCATGTAAAGACTTTCGATTTACATGCTCTGCAGTAAAAACATGGAGATACAAGTGCAGGTGAAGGGAAATAGGAACAGAATAACCACTTAACTGGTAGTTTATCTAAAAATTCAGTAGTAAAAGAAGATTAACCACCCCCCCAAAGTCATTACATTGGTTTTTCTCCTTTTCTCCTATATTGGCAAACTTCAAAAATTAAATTAAAAAATGAATAAGGACAAAATTTAAGCATGCCAAAACCAGACTACATTGGTCATTCCGTGCTTTATACCATCTTCTTTCAACTCTGGAAAATACTGGGGAGTGTTTACATATGCATCTCTTTTTTTTTTTATTGTTATGTACTGTGTCTGTAGTCAGAATTTTGAAAATTTAAGTTTAAATATTAATATGGTGTTTACATATCCTGCATATTCCAGCCTAATCAAGAACATTAGTGTAGATGCCAAATGTATTTCTTAAACAAGTCAATAATGTCATAGTCTCTCCATAAGTGAGGGATTTCCCATAACAATATTCATATGAACTTTGACAGTAGGTCAGACAAGAGGTCTGTACAGTCCACTGTCACATCTGACAGTGGTCAGAAATGGTTACTAGGGAAATGCACATGAACAGGGCAAGTGTCTAGAAACACACTGTAATTACAGGGCAAAATGCTTGGTTTAAAAAGCTCTGCTGCACAGAGAATCGTGGTCTTTGAAGAGTCCGGTTAGGGCATCCTGTTCTGCTTATCTTGGGACTTTAATTATCTTTAAGTATCTTGATGCTCTTTCACATCCGCTTTCTGTAGGATCTGCTTTTCAGGTGCCTAATGGACACCTAAGATTTTTCTCCAGCCTCAAAATTGCCATCTCTGTGGAGTAAATGTATAGTTCTGGAAGTTGTGTGCCCTTGCTGATTTACTAAGGCTCTGCTGTATCCTGCAGTCCCAAATCCTTCTGCTCACCACTGTATTCCAAGTCTGTAGTGAGTGGGTGTGTCATTTCTCGCCTTTCCCTCAGGAGCACCAGTTGGGTATTTCAAGCTTTCACTGCTCACCTCGTGCTTCTGCCACCTGTTGGTCCTGCTTGTCAGTTTTCTCCAACTCTTTCATATATCCATCAATCCATATTGAGAAGTTGCAGTTCATCCTTGGAGGAAGAAGTAGCAGCAGCTCCATGAACTGTGTTGATTTTTCTTTCCTTTTCACAAAAATCTCCCAAGTCGTGTCAGTGACCAGCAGTTGAATCAAGTCCTTCACTTTTCTTCAGACTTCTCCGACCAGGCAGAATTTAGCGGAGGTAGAAATTGTGCTGAGCATAGGCTGAGGTCATTTCAAGTTCCATTCATTCAAACTGCCTTTTACATTCCAAAGATTCTTTTCCTAGGATGTTGCTTTACAAAGATGTCTTTTCCTATCAGCTGTAGGTGACAATAAAGTAACAGCTTTTTCCTGTCTCCTAAAGGGAGTGGAGGCTATGCTGTCTTGAGACTGAGCAAATTAAAGCCCTTAGCTGTGCTGTTTGCTTTCTTGCCTTCTCACAGCTGCTGAATTACACCTCAGATGCATGTGTGCTTGGCTTTTCATTATATGCTTCATGGAGATGTTTCTTACTGAAGAAATGGATAATTCCACCACCGCCCAGATACTCTTTTGAAGTGGAAGAACCCATCCAATGTGCGAAATAAGAATTTTTCATTGTGTTGGGCACTTCCTGTTTAGTGTAGGAAATGCACATTGGTGATGTGGGAAATGCCAAGTCATTGTCCAGGAAGGCAGGTAAAACAGGTATGTACCTGAGCACTAGCAATGTCCTGCTTGGGCTGGAAATCTCTCTTGTGCTGGGAATGATACTACAAGACATTTTGCTGTTGACAGTGGGGATGGTAGAGCTTGTAGAACTGACAGGTGTGATCAAGCCTGTGGAGCACAGCTTGCTGGAGAAGTGTCAGAGCAGGCAGCTGCAGTGGCTTACTGCCCTGTGAGTAAGGAGTCCAGCAGACTGTTTCTCCTCTGACTTTACTGCTTGGAGGTGTGCAAACACTGGCCTTCTCGCTAGTGATGAATGAGAAGTGATAGGTCTTCAACTTAATGGGCAGTGCCTCGTTTGGCATATTTCTTATTCCATGATCGATACACTTCCCCACGTTAGTCCTTTGCCAGGAAGCGCACAGCTGATCTACCTTCTTCTAACACACTTGCTTTCAGCTCTTCATTCAAGTGGCAGAGCCTCTGGAAATACCCCTTGGCTCTAAGGCCTTCTAAGTGAGAATGTGCACTCTGTGTGTTTTGCCCTTGCAGAAATGGATACTCCTGGGCTTCTCCTTGGCAGTACGGCAAGCAGCTTTTTGATTGTAAGGGGGACACCATAATTTACAGGAGGAAGGGACTTTGGTTTGTCAGCCAAATGAGCTCTATTCCTGTCCTTGTGCCATTCGAGATGTCTTACAGGTCTTTGGCAAGTTCTCTTGCAAATGTGAAATCTCTCTTCCAAGTCTTCTAGGGAATTGCTTGCTTTCATACTATTAGGAAGCTTTATATAATCTAGATGTTAATAGGAAACCTCAGTCTGAGCCTCAAGAGGAAGTCTGGCCTCCTCTCTTTTCCCAAAATGTAATTTTAAGTCATCAATTTTTAAAATAGATTAAATTCAGGAATGGTGATAATTCAACAGAGCCATGTGGCATTTGGAAGAAATGCTTGCTGATGAAACCCAACCATGACAGAAGTTTGTATTAACTTTCTGTTGTGTGTTTTATGACAACTTCGTTAGGGCTGAAATGTTATTCTTAGTGTTGTAATTTTAAACAAGGTGAACTTTGTACTTTTTGCAGTTGTTTTCAGTAGGAAGAAGCTGCATGATGTATTTCAATCTATGGTTCATTGGCTTTTTAAAATCTCTAGTGTATTGGCAGGCTGGCATTATTATACGTTGCTTCCTGTTTCACACTAATAACATTGTTATGCTTTTTGAAACAACCTGTGTTTGCTGTAGGATGAATCATCCACAAACAAACTGGCAAAGGGGATGCTATTCATTGAAAAGTCAGAATTATTGTAACTGCTGTTTAAAAAGATATTTTTGGAGTAAGAATGTTGCTGATTCCAAGCGTGAAGTATATGAAGTGAAACCCAAAGGACATACATTTCTGTTGTTTTTCTTTTTAAGAAAGTGTGTATGCAAAAAGCTTTTTTTATTCCCCAACATAAAAATTGTGGTGTTGCCACCTTCTCTTAAGCTGTTCAAAGGATCTGATCCTCAAGGGAAGACTGCAGCAGTGCCAGTTTGAGGTTTCATGCTGGCATTATTTGAAAGAATAATTTGTTTTAGAATGGTCTTAATTCTTAAAGTTAGGGAAAAAAGTCCCTTTAAAGTTTGATGGTTGCCGAAAAGACATTACAAATATCTCCTTTTAGGCAGAAATCAAGTAACTGGAAAACTTCGGGGAACCAGGTGAACAGTCTTGGCAAAAGAAGGCTGTGAGAACTGTAGTAACACCATCAGTGTTTTTCGTAACTTAAGGAAATTTAAGTTAGGTTTGTGTATGTGTCTACAGTGTGTTCTATCACTGTCATTGTGCTTTTTTTTCCTTCTTGGTAATAGCCATACAGCTCTTTGTTGAGGAGCATTAAAATGGTACTTATTTGCTTTTCTTGTAGTTCTGTTTCCTAGAAGAAGACATTTTGAAGCACTTAGAGGCTTCAGTAGGAAACAATTTAATTGGAAAGGCTCTGCATAAAACAAGTGTGATCCTGAAAAAAAGATAAGTGAAATCTTAGCCAGTTGAAGTTAACCTCATTAAAACTACGTACTGTAGTTAAGAAACATTTGTATTAAAAGAGATTCAATAATTATGGAACTGTAAATACGAATTGTTAATGAATAGACTTGAAACAAGATAGACTCACGCTCTCTGTATCGATTGTCTCCAGATTCAAGAAGAGGGCTCTGTGTTTACTAAATAGAGGCTTTCTAGTAATCAATGCCCACAGGGGTTTTATAACTTTTGAGTTCAGAAAATAAGTTCGGGGGTCTTTCCTCTATTAACCCTCATTAAGTGATTTCCAAAGTTCTGTATTTGTCATATAAAATAAACTAAGATTTTTTTTTCCATACCACACATTTCCTTTGTGTGACATGAATCTACTTTGAAGTGATATTGGTCAGCAAAATATCCCTGACATTCTTTGGCATGTGGTTTCCTTTTTTGGTTTCCAGATTGCTGAGAAATTTGAGGATTTTTCTTCAAAATCCCAGCTGAAATTAGTCTTTTTGTCTTTCTGAGCAGCCTTTGAGATTAGCCTTGGGTATCAGTCTGAATCAGAGGGTTTGCTACAGAGTGCCTATTTGCTTGCTCTTCCCCACTATGAATGTCAATTAGCTTCCAACCCAAGAGATCCTTGCCCGTGGAATTGCTGGTGTCAATCCTGGAGTCACGAACTGCAGCTATTTTAACCTAATCCAGAGTTTGGGGAAGTTGGAGGACTTCCAGATTTCTGGGTTCTCGGAGAGTGGTTGGATTTTTGTTGTTGTTTACTCCCACGGACTTCAGTCCAGGTTAGGGTTCTCTTGCACATGGTTGGTCATCTGTTCCCCTTGGCCATTATAAATGCTGTGCAGTCACTGGGCTTTCCGTTCCTGTGGCAAATACTTTCCCTTGCAGCTTGTTTCAGCAAGGGTATTGAAGAATCCACCTTAATGAGGAATCTGAATGAAAATAAACATGATAAATTACAACTAGAGATATGAATACACACCTGTACATACACCTTCAGAAAATGTGTCCGTAATACTGTTCATTAGTCTTTATTTTCTGTGTGTCACCCAAGTGATAGTTCATACTACTGTATTTTGTGCTTAATTTCTGGAAGTTTCAATTAGATTGTAAGATTCATTATGCTGGTATAAGCACAATACTGTATCAAATGGTCTTCTCTTAAAAGCCTCATAGTCTAGAAGTCAGCTTATAAATGGCCGAAATAGGGAGAGCCTAACAGTGGAGCGCAAATGAAGTGATCTGGAGATAAAGGTGCACACAGTGTGCAGTCTGCTTTTGACATCTCTGCCCTGTGTTCTGGTCCCACACATCTTCCTGGCAATCGTGGTCATACCAGCCAGTGATGAGAATAAGGAAGACAGCCCGCCCCTTGTTTAGCTGCAGACACCAAGTACTGATTTTTTTAAAACAGTAAGAAGGAGAAGCGATTTGTTTATATTTTCATGCGGGTGAATCTAGAATGAAAAAGAGGAAGGAGGGAGCAGGAAGATGGACTCAAATCAGCTGACCCCTGCCACTTTGAGTCCTTATGGACTGTGACTGTGTTGAAGAGTAAGCAAAGACAACCATTACAAAACATTCCTGCATTGCTGCTTTGCAAAGTAGCAGGTCTGATTCCTCTTTATAGGGGTGATATGTCTGTGTGTGGGAGAAGTGTCTTTAAAAAACCTTTTTCATTTCTTTGGACTACAGTGTATGCTCTCAGAGAGAGAAGCAGGGAATGCAAGCTTTTTTTGTAATGTATTTGCACCTGTGGCGCAAATTTTTTTTCCCAACAAATAAATTTAAAATATAAGAGGAAAACAATACATTACAATGAAGTCACTGACATTGTCTTGTCCTAGTGAACTTGTAGAAGTAAACAATCAAGATGTGTTTTCTTGTAAAAATTATAATTGTGTAGTTTGCAATGACAGGTTATGCGAATTCTAATTGTTCTTAATACTGTGTCTGTTTAAATGGTTTCAGAAAAGAATGCACAAATGAGAATTGACATCAGTAATAAAAATTCTGTCTTACTGAAACTGTTACACCACAGCTCCTCAAAAAAATTACGGTATCCCAAACCATTCTGTTTTGGCAACACAAATTACAGATCATACAAATGAATTGTGTTCCTAGTTGTTCTCAGTAATTTCTGCAATATAAAATAATTAGTTCAGTTTTCCCTGTTAAGGTGTAAAATTAGGAACAAATTAAAATGTAAATAGGTAAATGTAAAATGTAAATTAGAAAGCTGTATTAAAAACTGGAAAAAAGACTAATGCTATCATGTTCATAAAATTAGCATAACTTCAAAACTCACCTGTTGAAACTGGCTGAACAAGCCAGGGTCTCAAATGTCGGTTCTTTTAATTATTTAAGAAAAAATGAGTGCCAGTAGAGAAAAGAAATACATGAGTGCCTTGAACGATTACCATGTGAGCGTGAACACTGTGCATGAGTTGAAAGATGACTATATGAGCTTCCAGCTGAGTAGAAAGCAACAATAATCAATTTGAGATAAGCCTAAAAGAAGTCAGGCATCTATATTCTTGCTGCTCATGGAACGGCTTTTTTTTGTCCACATCCAGAGTTTAGTCTTACCTAATGTATGCTGTCCAGACCTTGTACTAAGTAAAACACTACTAATTTTTCTGTTGTATAATTGTCTTATTTTTCTGTGTGCTTGATAAATGCTTATTAATCGAATTGACCTCCACAGCATGCCTGTGAAAAGAAGAGGTAATATTAATAATCTTTTATGCTTCTGAAACTGTGTGCATTGGAATTGAGGCTAAAGTTGTTGCTCTTGTGTATTCAGTATTAAGAATCAGCTTCAAATACTACTGAATAAGTTTCTTGGGGCATGTAGTACTCAATGCATAATTCCAAAGGTATGTTCGTGCTCAAGAACAGCTTCAGATTTTAAGGTATGTATGCTGGTGCAGTCATCCTCAGTCCACATAAGAATTATTTTGTACTTCCTCTTAGTACAGGAGTGTCCTATATTTGCTTTTGACTAAGATGTCACACCTCATGAGTTGAGATGTGCTGTCCTAATAGTTGAACACCTTGCACCACTTTCTTCCTTGTCTGCACAGCTCACTCCTATTTCTGCTTGTCCCTCCTGCTCCTGTTCTTTCTTGTGTTGCATAATTGTATGGAGAGATCTGTTTAGCATCTCAGTCCTCAGAGACAGCACATTTACTTATGTGGAAACTTCTCATCATGTGCAGTGTCTCTGGTATGTAGGAGGAATGTTTTAATGAAACAGGGGCAATACAGGTGGAGTCTGGGGAGTTCTCTAACCCTGTCTGCCAGGTTTCTGACATAGACAGAGAAAGTAATGAATACAAGGTATTGTCAAGGTATTTGAAGATATTTTGCTGTTCTGTTTAGTTTGTGCAGCTGTTTCAGCTTGAATGACTTTCTGGGTGCCTCAGGGACAATGACTTTTGGCATTGGAGGAGCTGAGGTGGACAAGTCAGCTCAGAATGAATGTCAGTCACGGGGGCTAAACATGACAGAATTCATCTGTTGGTTTCCTTGAAGTGGGCTTTCTAGCAAATGCTTTTCTACTCTGCTCAAAGTCTCTTGGTTATAACTTGAATTTTAGGCTAAGTTATTAAATCATGAACTGCACTGGCCTGTGAGACTGGTATGTGTTCCTTTTGCTGTTTCTATCCCTCTGCTCTCTACCCTATATACAGGTAATAACTACCATCAGACATAAGGTAATCTGCCAGTAAAGTTTTCTTTTTGAGGTTTCTCTGGTAGACAAGGTGTGTGCTTGCAAAAGCACTAGGAATATGGACAAGTTTATAATAATGGAGAGGTTTTGAAGAATGGGGGGTTACTCGTTTGCAGATGCAGTTGTTATCTCAGAAAATGGCTACAAGGCAGCTGGATGAAAACTCTTTGTCTAAAGTAGAATCACTGCAGCTTTTCATGGTTTGGTCTTTTCCAAAGTTTTACAGTCAGAACTGTGGAAATTAGCAGCACGATCAGTTTCTTAACTTGTATTAGCAAAGCCAGTAAGTGATGCTAACAGTTACACCAGAACAACTATTCATTGGGCTAGTACAATTTATGGTGTCAGTATAACTCGGTACTAATTATTAAACTAACATAATATTATCTAAATCTTATTATCTCCATCCTATAGGATTTACCAGTGTAACTATCTGAAAGTAAATGCCTTGTTTAAAAAAAAACACCTTGTGTAATGTTGATCAAAGTGTTTTTTACTGGAGCAACTGCTCCATCAATCTTTGTTGATCTCAAATGTTTTCCTATATTAAGCAGGCAAGCTGAAGGCATCTATACTAGATGACTCAGTCACCTGCTGAAATTACACCTTTATGCTTCATACAGATGTGACTGAAGAATAGTTATATGCTTGTTTTATGGAAGGTTTTTATTCAATTTTTCATTTAAAGTCCATAGATCAAACATAGAAATAAGACTATTTAGAACATTAGAATCTGTTAATATATCAAGGTGTGTATGGACAGTATATCAAATTGCTTTAGATAACTCAGTAATTTAAAACATGAAAGGAATTTTCAAAAATTCTCAGTCTTCAGCCACTTTTTCAGACGTTTGGTTCCTGTTTTACAGAAGCAGATTTACGAGAAGTGCATATGAAAAGTGTTATTCTAGACTACTTTAGTAATCTTAGGATGCCTGGAAAGATAAATGGATTCTTTACTGAGCTGGTGAGATTCAAATCTGTCTATACACGAGAGCTTTTGTCACAGTCATTGTCTTAAAATTCACCCTTGCTGTCTCAGAGAAGTTTACTCCCCTGCTTCCCAACAGATGCCATTTTACAAGTAAGGTATCAATTTTATCATGTAATAATAAGCCTAACCCAAGGATAAATGAGTAGATTTTGCAAAGACTATCTGAGAGCTACAGGAGATTCAGGAAACATCTCAGTCTTTTCTGCTATTCTAACAAAGAGAATGTATATTCAGTGAAAATTAAATATGACCTTTGCATCATCTGCCCACTAGGACTGGGAACAGAATGTGGCTATTATTGCAAGTACCACACTGAAGAAACAATTAGGTTTTGTGTCTTCATCATTGGTAGGGTTGTTGTCAACTCTTATTTGTAGCTTGTGCATGTACATTTTCATGTTTGTTTGTTTGTTTGTGTTTGGTGTCAGCACTTTCTTTAGATCCACACCTCATTTTGAGTGATAAAGGCTGTCCATTCCATCAGGTAGCCTTTGCAGTTGTCCTTCCTTGACTTCATTCTGAGTATTGCTCTACTGCCCTCAGCCTATACTTAGACTTTCAGCAGTTGTACTTTTTAAGCTGCCTGGACTAATTTCCTTCCGTGTCTCCACATTTGTATCCCGAGTCAGCTGTTGGATTGTGCTGCTATAATGTTTGTATGGCCCCCCAGTGAAGCAGACTAGGGAACATGCCCAGTGAAACTATTCATTTTGGCCAGTTTATTTTATTCTCAGTTTAGTCCCTCTCTGTTGTGAATTACTGTTGAGCTGTACTGGAGAGTGAGAGAGGTCAGTAGGAGTGAGTGGGAGTTGCCAGTTAACCTATTACACGAAAAGCTGAGTAAGTACTTGAGCTTATCCTGTCCATTTATCCCACGCACAGCTGAAGCTGCTGTCTGTTCCTAATTTACAGCTGATTGTTTATTAACCTACAAAGCCAAAAGGGTAACAGTAGTTTTCTTTTTTCTTTCAATCCAGAATGATCTGTGTCTTTTGCTTCAGTCTCTGATAGGCAAGAAGCTAAGCTTTTAAATTAACTGAGACCGTGGTTTAGCTTTTCGTTGTCTTTCAGGAAAAAACATTGTAATACCCATCATTTTACTCAAGATGTGTTGCTCAGTAAGATACTGTTATTGTATCCAGTTAGAGATTTAGGAGGGATAAAAGACATCTGAGAAACAGTATCCTTTTCAGAGTTTACGAATGTAAAATGTGTGATGCATGTTGTATCAGAAAATAGTTAAAAAATTTTTAGGGAAGCATTTTGACAAAAGCATTGAAACAAAAACTGAAAGGAAATTTTAGAGTTTTTGTTACTCCTAAGTTTCTGTACCAGTTTTGAAATTCCCTTTTTTCACAGAGTTATTTTTTGGTTTGGAATTTTTGTCAAAAGCCCACAGAAGTAGAAAAAAACCCTGAATTGGACTAGTAAAGACATGCTACCAAATACAAATTGAGCAGGTTTTTTGTATTTTTAGGCCAGCACTTGTGTACTTTATTAAATAAACAGGCATGCTTTGATTAAACAGTTCTTCATTTCAAAACAAAAATATCACTCTCAATATCTCTCTTCTCCCATATGGTGTTGTCCGATTGTTTTGTCATCCAGGAGGTACAGTTTTGTAGATACCAGTGGGGAGCGCATCGAGACAGCAGAGCAAGCAAGTGTTCCAAAGTTGTTTTGGTATGTTGGAAGGATTTCAAATGTTTCAGTCTGAAGAGGGGCAGATCTCAACCATAGGAATTAACTCCTGGCTGGAAAAAATTATTTTGCATAAGTCTGGGTAATTCCTTTGCTTGCATACAGTACCCTTTCTGGTGTTGAGTTATTCTTAGTGCTGGACTCAGCCTTATGACTGGAATAAACTTTGTTCGAAAGAAAAAGGACTCCTAGTGCCTTGCAAAACGTTAGAAATCCTTAAATTTAACTCATGAAAATGTCATCTCTTAGTAGTCCTCAGGAAGTGAGGAGTTTATTTTCTTTGCTTCCATTTCCAGACTCATTGAACTTAAGTTCAAAAACAAAACAAACACAAGACACACACACACACAATAAAGGAGAAATCTTAACAACTTTAAGACCAACCCCTCCACACAACTCCACTAATGAAACTCAGAGGGGTTTCAGCTGCTGGATTTACTTCCGTATCAAGTCTGTCTTTTTATTTGGTAGGTTTGTACCAGCTTCCTGAAGTAGAACTCAGGCTTGTGGATCTCTCCGTGAGCCCGTCTAACTAGAGTGCTTGAAGGATAAGAATAAGTAAAGGTTATGAGTGAAGACTAACAAACAGTGCAGAGAAATGTCTTGTTCCTCTCCTTTAAAGAATTTTTTCTTCTGTGTCTCAGATGAGGGAAACATGGTTGGATTCAGTAGTCTAGGTTCAAAGACCAGGGTAATGTAATTACTGAGTTGATGAGGCTCTGGATTTTAGCTATGTGCTGAGCACTTAAAGATGTTAAAAATGCAGTGGGGTTAAAGCCCCATAGAACTGTTTATAGTATTCTTGCCAGTGGCTGAACTTGTCCGTATTTGGTCAAAGGATTATGTGTTCTGTGGAGAGCATTGAACGCGCACTATTGAGTTGAAGGCATTAATGCTAGAGAGAGATCTAAGAAATTTATGATCACAAGCTTGGTCTGAGAAGGTAAGCAACAACAGCAACAAAACAGCTTATTAAAATATGTGTGTTCTGTCAGATGCATTGGCTTTGAGTCTGAAGGCAGTATTGCTGAAATGAGAATTTTCTAAAGCTCTGCTGTTGCTTTTATGGAGGAGAGTCAAGCCTTACAAAAACACGAGAGGTTCTTTGAAGACATCTGCATGTATGTGACTATTATGTTTCTTGTTAGCACAGTAAAATACTTTCTTCTGAACTGGGAAACTGAGGGTGGAGCTCTGTCATTTTTTTGATTAGTCTCTACAGAGACAGTGACTTGGTAAGCAGAATTGCTAAATGTACCTCCAGAAGATTGGGAAGGGAAGAAAGGGATTGAACAGTATTTTTCCTCCTCAGGCAGTGTAGACTTGTATACAACATGCAGAGAAGACAGGTACTTTATACTTAGTTTTGGTAGACAGGTACTTTATACTTAGTTTTGGTATGCATATGTGATCATGCAGCTGAGGAGGAGAAAGATTAGCAAAATAGAAATGAAATGTGGTTTTACAGATAACTTTAACAAAATGTAACTGGCCAAAAATCCCACGTAATCTTTTTTTATTACCAGGCAATAAAACTATTTTCTGAGAGTATTAATTTCAAAGAAAAGTGGTTTGTAGAAGTGAACTAGTTGTTGAAACTAAGGAAGTGCGTGTGGTGTGTCTGGAGTATGTCAGATGGATTTTAAATAGTAGTCTGTCCCTTCTCCTTCTTTGTTTAAAGTAAAAAATTGTTATTCTTCACATAAAGGATTTTCTTTTGTTCCTCAGGCTGCATTACTGAATGGTTGTTTAGGTGCTAGATATATCTGTCATGTAGCCCGTGCTAATTTCTAATTTTAAAAGCGATGCTTTAAGACAGACTAAAGATGACAACATCTACTTACTTAGCAAAGGCAACTTCAGCCCCTTTTAATCTTTTCTTTGTAGAATACAGAAGTGCACTATGAATACTTGAAATCCAAACATTTTTTTTCCTAGATTTTTTATGTTCATGGCCTATATGTGTCAGTAACATTTTATTTCTGTAGTTTATTCCCTTGGTAAAAAATTGGTAAGTAAAGGATGGAAATGCAAAGTATTTTTTTTATTGCTGTAACAGAGGCATTTGTGTATTTATGTAACTGAATAATAATACAAGACTTGTATAAGCTTACTTTTCCACTTTTTTTTTTGCTGAGTGTGTATTGCATATTGACTTGTGATTGTTTTGGTTCTGTGAGGCTTTGTTAGAAGCCAGAGTATTTGGGGAGGGACAAATGAGATTATGAACTGAGCATCTTAGTAGCTGTTTGTACCACTTAGTTCAGCATGGTACCCCTGGGCCAAATTGCTTCTTTTCAAGGTTTCCACAAAATTCTGCTCTGACTGGGTCATCCTCTCTTTGAG
The DNA here is from genome assembly GCA_035584735.1 of Pseudotriccus pelzelni. Taxonomy (NCBI): domain Eukaryota; kingdom Metazoa; phylum Chordata; class Aves; order Passeriformes; family Tyrannidae; genus Pseudotriccus; species Pseudotriccus pelzelni. The sequence continues at coordinate 54,426,961 of JAWMRA010000078.1, read as the reverse complement.
GAGCTGTACAAGTTTGTGTGGCAGAAGGGTGTTTTCTGGGTGTAAACAGGATCTTTCCCTCTTTGTTTTTTTTTTGATCTGGACAGATACTTGTGAACTTTATGAAGGGACTTGTTTCCTCTGCTCTGTGGAGGGAGGAGAAATAGGTGGTTATAATTTCTTCTTTCTCTTCTGGCTGCCATTGGCAGTTATGACAGATGGTGTTGGAGATACACATGTAGAAGTGTGTTACGTACAGCATCTCTTTACAGCATCCTTGAGCTAAGGCAGTCGAAATCTATTATATGTTCCTATATCATACTGCAGGTACCATGTCCAGATGGTGTGGTTTTACGTGTAGGACTCACAAAGGCATGTGGGAGATCTTGTTCTTCGTAGAGGTCTTGAGATCAATTTGTCATCAAATCTGTAGTAGTAGTGGATCCTCGTGTTAGCAAACTGCACATGTATACAAACACATGATTTCCTGCACTGTAATTAGGAGATCAGGGACTGCTAACCATGAAATGTTTGAGTGCAGCCACTGAGAATGGGATTTTCCAAAAATTCCTACCTTTTTGTTTTAGTTGACCACTCAGCTTCCTAACTGCTTTTCCCATATGGTTTTTATTTGTTCTGTAGTTAGTAAAATGTGTGTCTTCTCTGTCTGATGCCTTCATTTCAGCTGTGCTCTGCCAGCTAGGGAGGACATTCTGCCATCTATCCTGTGGGCCTCAGTCTGAAAGAGACGCTTGTTCCTGAGCATCCATACACCTTGAGAGATTGTTTTTCCTCTCAAGAAGGAAGAGTTCTGCTGGACTGATTAGCTCCATGTAGTTAACCTGTTTTGTCATATTATGTTCCTGATGCAATTATTGAAGATACTTAAGAATTCTGCGAGGCTTCACCTTGTGCTTGGAGTTCTAGGGTTGTAGTGCAGTCTGGGCTTGATGGCCTTGTTCTTTGATTGGATAGTAAACTTGAGTGCATTTCTTTAAAAAAGGGGCTTTTTTTCGTGACCAGCATTTTTGCAAGAAAGTAAAATCCAGACACTGTTTTCAAATTGTTTTCTTCTTTAGAGTTGTTTCTGTTTCTACCCATGGTTTTAATTAATTTTACAACCACATACCAGTGTGAAACCAGCACGTTACCAGTTAGTATTCTTCCTTGATCCTTTTACTGAGAATTTGGGCATCTTTGCCGGTTATGTGAGAACAGTTCCATCGTGAGTGGTCTGAGAAGAAGGCTGCCAGTCAGGGAAGTTCAGATCTTGCTCCTGCACAGATTCTTTTCACTGTGTCTTTGCTTTCATTGCTAAAGTTCTTGTAGCTTTGAGACTGAGAAATGTACCTCGCACCTCTTAGCTCCTTGTGAGAATACTGGGAAACACAAAGCTACTAGAGGACTGTTATACAAAACATGTTTCCAATTAAACACAAAAGTGAAAGTGATGAAGCCATTAAATTTATAAATTTGGAAATTGCTTGGAATTAAAAAAGAAGTTTTACATTATTTTTTTTACGGTGAGATCAGAGTTCAAGTCTTGCAGTTCTACACATGATGTGCAATTGTGCACAAGAATTCAGGATTTTTGTAAGTTGTGTTAAATGTTTGAAAGTGGGTAATGGTGAAAGATACTTGTGTCAGTTTTAAAAACTTGATGTAACTTCGATATTGCTTAACAGTATTTTACATTTATTTAGGTTCCTCTAAAGAAGGAGGAGCTGGAGCTGTGGATGAGGATGATTTTATTAAGGCATTTACGGATGTTCCTACTGTACAGGTAAGATGCTGTGTATATTCACGTTTGTTTTCAGAAATACGCTATTTGCAATAATGTGTGTTAGCCTGCTTTTGAAACTTCTGTAATTTTACAGTGTTCTAAGCAAGTGTCATTAATTTTACTTCTTCCTGAATTTACAGTCTCCAAGGGCAGGTCTTTACTTTTTCCAGTTAGTTACCAAAAAACCCCACCTTTTCTTTACTGTTCTACTAATTATTATCATATTGTATAAAATCCATTATTGTTTTTCTTAATCTTTCCCAGGGAACTACAGAAAATAATTGTATGTTTTAATAACAAAAGAATTTTCATAACATTTGGAAATTTTAGGACTGCAACTTCGATGGGTTAATCGAGTAATAATAATAGAGGCAAGTAATTCCTAGAGCAAGAGTTGTATTTTCAAATGTGCCTGAATTGTAATGATGTGTGTCTGTCACACATGTCCTCATTCTAGCAATATTTAAAAAAACTAAATCTAGTGCCTTATTTTCATACTAATGAACTTTTTGGATTCTGAGTTCTTAATTGAAAGATCAGATTTAAATTTCTGTTCTTCAGGTGTGGGAATTGCACATATTTGGTGCTTTCACACAGTTGAGTCATTTAACATGCGTGTAGTTTCCTCGCCCTATTTTGAATAAGTTTTCCTTGAGCAGCTGAGGTGTGGAAGGCAACCAGAAACTCAGTAAGCCATAGTTTCCAAACAGCAGAAGGATTTTGTAAGACTCTCTTTTCTTGATATGTATTTTTGTTCTATTTTTATATCCCAAGATGATAGCATAGTTATTTGTTAGATCTCCTTCTGCAGGCAGAAGTAGTCTGCTTTCATGAAGAAACACTCAGTCTCCATGATCCCTGTCACATAAAGGAAATCTTTGTCTTACAGTGTAAGAGCTTTATGTTTCTTTGAGTCTTCAGACTGTGTTAGGAATTCTTTGGAGGACAAAAACATGCAGCTCTTAATATTATTTATCCCCATTATGTTGAACAGAACCATATTCAACAGTACAGAGATTGTGATGCTTGTAGTTCAGTGCCTTAGTATTTTTGGTCCCAAGCAGAGTTCTTTAATGACTCAGGCTGGTTAATAACGTTGCAAGAACAAAAGTGGGGTGATCAAGACATGATTTTCTCTCCCTGCTGGATGGCCTGGGAAGGTAGGTCATTCCCTAAACTGCAAGAGATAGAGGAGAAAGACACATTTGTCGTTACTAATCTACCCTGAGTTGAATAGGAGGCAGGGGAGAAATGTGTAACTGACTTCAAAATAACTTTTTTTTCATGGTTGAGAATGCAAGGGAAAAAAAAAAGTGCCTTTTTTCTTAGTGTCCTTAGGAGTAATGACTTTTTACTGTCCAACTTCGTGCTTCTGGTTGTGGACAATCTCTGATCTTCAAAAAAAGAAAGGCAGGTTCCACCTTCTGAGACCATATTAATTATGAAGGAAATTTCCATATTAGACCTATAGAGAAAGAATGCTTATGCCCTGTAATTTGCCAAGTTATCCTAAAAGCAAAGGAAACTTGTTAGACAGCATGGAGAGAGGGAGTTGTTTGTATGTTACTAGGCCCATTCCTGTGTACCTTCTGCTTTCATTACATTTATGGTTTTCAGTAGTGTGTTCATTGAAAGTAAGAAAGGAAACTATATTACGGAAAACCAGATCCACCTCTGTATTAAGTGCATCTGGATTAATCAAGTAAATAGAGATTACGTACGGTGTGTGGATGTTCTAAGTCATTCTTAAAAGCCAGTGGTAGATCTGACTTTCCAGTAAGCTGTTCCAATGACTGCTCATCTTTTTATAGGAATATCATACTGTTTACTCATACCTAGTTTTTTAATTCCTGTATTCAAAATACTTTCCATCTGTATAGTTATTTCTGTTATTTGTGTTTGAGCTTTTAATTTGTCTGTGTTTGGTGTTGCACTTTGCTTCAGTGATGCATGTGTATGTTGCCCTCTCATGGATAGCAGCAGTTACGGCGAAAATGGGTGATTTTCGGATGTAGTCTGGTGGATCCGTTTCCTAAAAGAGAAGTACTGTGGTGACAGGATTTGTGCCTCATATTTAAGATTACAGCTATAATGTTTTTACAACGTTGTCTGTTTGCCATTGCTGAAAGTGAAGAAAACTCTGTGTTCAAATTATTAAGAGTAACTCACATGAAGAGCTAAAATATGTTTTATAGAAGTCTGATGTGGGAAGTTTGGAACAAAAAGTATGTTGTATCATTGGCTGAGCACATAATTTCATCTTGGCCTTCTAAAAGCGTAATTAATGAAGGGCAGGGATGAAAGAAATTATTAAAATACTGCCTTTTATTCCTCTGAAATTAAAATAGGTACGGGCCACTTTGGCAATCTGGGATTTTTCAGTGAAATTGTGGTTGTCATTTCATGGCAAGATAAAATTATACCATTTGTTAAATTCCTCATTACTATACCAGTTTCAATATGCGTAGGTACAGTACTGTTTGTGCCAGGTAATTAAAGAAAAAATTAAATGCCTAGGAATGCTAATAGGGCAGGCATAAACCCATGGTATATGTTGGTTCTGTGTTTGTCTATTGCCTAGCATGTTTTCATCTTGCAGCAGTAACTATAAAACATGGTCTCTGATGACACCCAGGCTGACAACAAAAAAAGTCCAATTTTCAGGGTTTGCTCACTGAAAGTGTTTGCAAAAGGTGTTTGTACTGTGACCAGGACTTCAGATTAAGTTTTGACTGTGCATTAAACAATCTTTAGTTAGATGGCACCAAAAGATGGTCCTGGTTCCCTTCTTGTTATGCTTCATTTCTTTAGGAGAAGTTGACAGAAATGCTGAGTTGCTAGAGAAGTTTTTGCCTTTCCACTTGTGTATTATGAAGTTGCACCTTGAGTTAACCAGTGACTAGTCCGTTATACTTTTAAAGAAAAATAAAAATTTTCTTTTATAGAATTAGTGTTAGAGTAAACCAGGGTTGTGTACCAACTATTAATAGGCTACGAGTATACACAAATATATTAAATGATGACACAAAACTCATACTCTATTTTGTCAGCAGTGGATTGGACCCACAGTTTTCATTAAGTCATTTGCTCATTTTAAATAAGTTATGCATCAGATGTTCAATGACTTCCAGTCAGGAGGAAAACAGTAATCATAAGAAATAGCTTTCTAGTTTTCATGGATGCAGTCACTAGAAATAGGTTTCTAGTATTTGTGTAGAACTGCAGAGCTGCTGCTACAGTGTACCTTGGAAAAGCTCACACAGCTGTGTGGTAATAAGAATTTCAGTTTTGATGGTGAAGCATGTTCAGAAATTGTTTTCTGTGTGATAGTGAAGGTGGCCTGGGTGTACGAATTCGTATGTTTCTGAAAAGGTTGCTGCTCTGTTTATCCTGTAAGCCCAATATGCAGATGGTTTAGAGTATGAATGTCTTTCATCTCCTCCACGTTCTGGCGTGGAATGCAGGGGCCTCCATAACCGTATTCTCTTAAAGCATTGGGAAAAAGTAGATGCCAAGAGAATCAAGGTCCCTTACTTTTCTCTAAGTTAAAATCATTTGATATGCCCAGGAGACTGGTGAACTAGACTGTGTTTGGAATAACCCTTGTAGTATTTTGGAGTTGCCTCGGAAAATAAGATGTTTTATAGAAAATAATCATTTAGCTTAACTGTAGAACAGAGTAAAGACATTCCCTCTTTTTTACTGTAAAAGAAAAGGTATATATATACATGCAGAAAACTGTGTGTTCAAAACACCAGTGTCAAAGCTCTTCAGCAATTCATGCAAAGCCAGTTGTCTTAACCACTGACCCTTGTTTCTTCTGTGTGCTCTTGCACATGCAAAAGTTGTGTCTTGTACTTAAATAAATAATGAGGGAGCATCAGGCCCTGTAATTTAGGTGCTGTGCAGGTCATCACGCTGGGCACCAGGTTTCACTGTAGGAAGGTATGAGTTTCCTTGAAGTCCTCACCCATATATGCCTGCCCCATGTGAATGTGTCTCAGGTGGCTCCAGATGCTTGTGTATGGGCACCTGAGTTTTGCCCAGTGTGATTATGTGAAAAACCTTTTCATCCATAAAATTGGCAATGTTTAGCTGAGAATACGTGTTATGAAAAAAGCTCTGGCCAGGTTAAGTTTCTGGCTTATAATTTGCATCACATCCTCTTAAATCTGTTCTCCGTCTAGGGGAAAAACCCAAACCTTTAGATCTGGCATATGCAGTGGAAGTAGAAAAAAAGCATCCTGTGACTTAACTCCAGTAGAATAGGGGGGAAGTCAGTTTATTTGACAATAATATATTTACATGACAAGATTTTTTTTTTTTCTTCGCTTCTTTAGAAATCTGCTCTTGTACAATTATCAGTAATGCATTAATTTGTGTATAACCAAATAGTGACTGTTGCATGATTAGATTGTTCAGGCTTCAATTTTAATGGTCTTTCTGTGTAGCGAGAACTCTGACTAGAGGTGGCTCCTTATATTTATTTACAGACTGTATAAGTTAATAGATTATGGTCTTGAAGTAATAATATATAAAGAAGCTGTGGAATCCTTTAATTTATTTTTTCAGACAAATTTTTATTTTCTGTTGACTCACAACTTGATTAGGTCCCCAGAGAACCATGCACTCTTGTAATGCAGAAAAGAGCTCCTGCCCCAAAAGAGTTGCACTGGGTTAAAATGTTGGTTGTTTCACAATGGTGAAAGGTAAAATCTTGAGGGAAACGTTACTTTTTCATCTTTTCTTTTAATGATATTCAGTACTCAGTGATATCCTTACAGGTTAGTCTTAAAATGCCCATTTATACTTCTTACACAATTCTCCAGAACTTTTGGGGGAAGATTTTCAGAATTAGAATTGTATTTTCAGTCTTCTCAAGCTATTTTCCCTTCATCTGGTTACCTGGAATATTAATATGAATTTTCTAATTTTTTTTCTTAATAATTCAGATCTATTCTAGTCGGGAACTTGAAGAAACATTGAACAAAATCAGGGAAATTCTCTCAGATGACAAACATGATTGGGATCAACGAACTAATGCGGTAAACTTTTTTATCTGATTTCAGGTTTGGGGAGGTGTATTTCATAAAGCACAGGCAGCCAGATATTTTAGTATTTTTGTCTTGAAGTAATTACATTCCAGATAATTGAAGAAATTTTCATTCTTAAACCTTGAATTTCTGTATGCCAAGTAAGTTTGAGCAAGTAGTTTTAAAAAGCCAAAGAACAGTTTTGCTGACATTTAAGTGGAAGCCTTTCTAAAAGCCATCATATGTGTTTCAGTTTGGCATTTATGCAAAATTACATATTCTACAGGCTAACTGCTAGCATTAGTACCTCTTATGTGTGGCTATGATAAGTTTCACTTACAGGATTAAAATGTTTGTGTGTATGTAGCATTTATATTTTTTTACGAGGTTGATGGCATCTTAGTGTTCAGAAACAGGTATGTGAACAGAATTATGCCTTTATGTATTTGAAGACTGGATTCTGAGATTTTTTTAGCTCTAGAATTTAAGTAATATAAATTTTTTAAAGTTATTTTAATTACAGCCATATATCTCAAAATTACACTTTAAAGACATGCCTGTATACATTTTTGCATAGTGAAGCAATTCCTTTTTTTTTTTTTTTTTTAATTTGTTTTGAAATGCATATTTCTAGCATCCTAAAGTAAATGCCTTTCTCTTTTTAGCTGAAGAAAGTTCGGTCATTGCTTGTTGCTGGAGCTGCACAGTATGATGGGTTTTTCCAGCATTTACGGTTGTTGGATGGTGCTTTCAAGCTCTCGGCCAAGGATCTCAGATCCCAGGTGGTTAGGGAAGCGTGCATTACTGTAGCGTAAGTATGGGTCACCTGCATTTGTGTGCCTTGCTGGATGGTAGTGGGAATTTGACTTAGAGATGCCTTATCATTGTTGCAGGAAAGATTATCTTGGAACTGCTGTACACTGTGACTGATAGAGTCAAGTCAGCATCTGAAGCCTTAGAGAAAAATAAATGGTTAAAGAAATTTGTTCTTGTAGGTGATACATGTAGTTGATAGTGCTGTAGCAGACTCTGTGTGAATAACAAGTCACCGTGGTTACACTGAGTACTTGGTGCAAGTTAATACACGCTGCTGTGAGTAACATTGGGGGCCAGTCTTAAGATCACTTATGTTTGGGTGATTGGCACAGAACTTTCATGGGACTGCTTGAAATAATGAAGTGAACCAGCCTGTAGTGGTTTTAACATCATGCATTTTGGTGAGGTGATACCTTTCATAGAATCATAGGATGGTTTGGGTTGGAAAGAACCTTAAAGATCATCTAGTTCCAACCCTTCTCTGTGGGCAGGGACACCTCGCGCTATAAAGGGTTGTTCAAAGCCCCATCCAACATGGCCTTGGGCACTTCCAAGGTTGGGGCATCCACAATATCTCTGGGCAAGAGAGATGTCTGTGATAATTTTAGAAGCCGTGGCTAAACTGAAATGAGATCTTCACTCTTACCATCTTGCAAATTCCATTGTATTCAAGGGTGGAGAGGAAAGACAGTAGTCCTTCCCACTTCCACAGGTTTTTTTTTCCTCTGGAAAGGCATGAATGTAATGACTGATTTTCAGTCGCCATCTGAAACAGATACATGTCAGAGTCCACTGTGGCTATTCTGGTCTCCTGATTGAACAGACCAAGAGGAAATGTTGGAACATACAACTGTTCTTGCCAGGGAAATTGAGGGTTCCTAACATGCAGTCAAGAGTAGTGTAAAAGTACTGTGTTCCTCATCCAGGCAGGCCTAAGAGCCTGGAATTTTTCTTGATCCCTAAAATTTTGATTTATTTGATGTGTCATTTGCTGCCGGCTGCACATTCTTTTTTTATAATCTCTCTGCATGAAAAAAGTACTGATTGCCACCAATGAACATTTGAATTACTGTGTTGTATGTGTTTGTATATTTGTTAAAATTGAGAACCTAACCTTTAATAGACAAGGGAGTCAAATTTTATGGTTGGCTAATTGTCATGAATTTGGTAGTTTTGCCTGCATTCAAAAGGTAAAAGAAACTAAAACAGTAATTTATGTAAAATTTTAGATTTATATGTCTCAAAGCGTGTTAAAAATAAAAATACAATGATATTTTATGGGGATGTGAGAATTTAGGTTTTCAAATTTTGGTATTTTTTCATTATGAACTCAGGTTACTAATGTTTGGCTTCTTAATGTGTCTGCTAAATAACAAAAATGTTCCTCAAATCCTGCATTTCTAATGAGGCAAGGACTTGGAAACTGTGAAATTGAGAAATTCTGTTTTGAAAGATAAACTTTTAAAATTCACAGGGAACTTTGTTATTTCAAGACTAAGAAATTAATTTCTGTTAACAAGTTGTGTTTCTTTTCCCTAAATAGCCACCTGTCAACCGTTCTGGGAAACAAGTTTGATCATGGCGCTGAAGCTATTGTGCCTACTCTTTTTAATCTGGTTCCCAACAGCGCCAAAGTGATGGCAACTTCTGGGTGTGCAGCCATCAGATTCATTATTCGGGTAGGTGTACCTCTCTCACTTTGCTGGCTACAAATTTTCAGATACTGCCTCTTGGCAGAAATAATAACAAGTCTGGTAATAAAAACAACGGGCTTGTAAATCATTTGTCTAGCAGAGAAGTAACATTTCTCACAGGTGGACAAATATTACTTATGAAACCAACTGGCAGCACTGTCATAGTAAAGATGGAGGAATAGCTATGAAAAGCAAGTCTGTTTTCTTTTTTTCTTTTTTTTTTTTTTTAGTAATGTGTTAATTGTAAAAAGGCAGATGTATTTCAAAGGGTAACTGCTTTTAACTGTCGTTTTAGACAAGACAAAGTTAAGCTAGTAGTTAAGAAGCTAGTGAGATAAAAGAAAAAGAACTGAACAACAAAATAAAGCTCTTTCTACACGCACACGCCTCAAAAAAAACGTCTGAAACCATGAAGTTCATGACAAAGCGTTGAAGAGGCCAGACATGGGTGGGTCAATTCAGAAAGCGCAAGTTCCTGAAAAAATCCAATAGAGATTTTAATCCTTGGGTTTAAGAACTTTCTAAGCTGAGTCCTTAAAGCCATAGCATATAGAAGATAGGAGTGTATACTAGCTGGTTTTTATTGTATGTTCCTTAAGCATCTTCTGCTGACTGGTGTTTGAGGCAAGATACTTAGATTTTTGCAACTTTTATTGGTATTTTTGTGTTTCAAATGAAAGTAGGAGGTTGCCTGTAGTTTCTGCATTAAAAGTTGTGGTGTTCTTAATGCTAGGCACTTAGTGCTATTCACTATGATCTCATTGGTGGTTTTAGTTTTGTAAGTTGTTGGGAACCTAAGTAATCACTTACACCTTTTGCCATCCTCCATGTGTTTTGGAATATGTACTTATTCTGTCTGTCCATGCCTTTAAGAATGTGCTTCGAGACTCCTGCATGTGTGATCTTTGTATCAGCGCTTGGGGTTAGATAAGATCCCTTGGCATTTTTTCCCCAGACTCTTACACTGCATTGTGAGGTTACACAGAGTTGAGAGTTAAGGAACAAATACACCTTACACAGGATCATTGAAGTTATAAGAGAACAATACCATAGTCTAAGATGAGCTCAGGCTTATAAGAAACTAACCCTATCTTGTTCACAGGAGTATCAGAAAAGCAGGATGAAATAAAAATTCACCAGTTATATTAAATTGGCTTTATTGGTCCAGTTCAGTTGAAGACAAACTTGCACATCAGCTATGGTTGCCCTGATTTTGTTTAAATTTCTGTTCTTTTTAGCTGTAATTTAACATACTCTCTTAGGAGCATAAAAACAAGAAAATCCTCTCCATAGTGTTTAAATACCCAACCAATAAATGGCTTATGTGAGGTGTTGGCAGAAAATTCATGTTTCAGTGGAAAAAGAAATGAATATCAGAGTAAATCAGAAGTGCAGTCCCTCATACCCTTGGACTTTTATCCATTGGACTAAATGAGTCCATTGGTCTCAGGGTGTGTTTGATCAGTTGAATATTTAGAGCCTAAGCTATTGCTTGGAGTCAGTGTTTTGTTCAAAAACTACTACCAGAATCCAGGGACAGCCAGTTCAGTTTCTGATGCTTTAGTGTATAACTGCTATGAGAGTGAGTCTACATGAAAAGAAAGAGTCTGTATTATACTGCTGATCTTGAAGAGCTTCATCTCATCTTTGTACCCTTAGTGGATTTCATATTTCTTCTCCAGGTATTTGTTAGTGTAGTCTGATTTCTGTTTCTTGACTCTTACTAAATCAGGAAACCAGTTCAAAAAATATAAAACCAAAAGCTGTGTGTGGGGGGAAGGAATCATGGGGAGATGGGATGATGGCAGAATTCGAGAAGGAGGTGGGATTCATGTTAGTCAGCTGAGCTGGAAGGTGGTTTGGGAGGAAGCATGTATCATTACAGCTTCACAGGAGTAACAGATGAAATGTGCAGACTGAAAGCTGAATGAGAAAGCAAGGTTTTGATTCCTTTGCAAAACACTTTCTAGAAATTACAATGCCAATAGCTCCAAAGACTTGGAATGTACAGATTTCTTCAGCTGTAAAAATGTTTTATTTTTACCCCTGATATTGCCTCTTTTCTGTTTCTGGCAATCACGTGCCTCTTTTCCATTTGCTAACTATGCAAAATGCAAACAAACTCCCTAAAATCGTTTAAAAGTGTATCAGTGTGAACAAATGCAACTGTTAGGCTGTTCCACATTTTTGATTCATTCCTTCCTAATTCTAAAGTTTGCAGTATTCTGTGAGCTGATCATTATCTCTCTGCTATTTTGGTGATTTGTGTGTTTATATCCTGCAGCTATAACCTAAGGACAAAGTATGATACATGAGATAGCACTTTTTAAGCCATTGTTTTGGTTTTTATTAGCCTACAGTTTCACACTATATTGGAGACTGTTTTAAAAATTACCATAGGTATTTAATAAAGAAAGGACACAAGAAATTAACTGAAAATAAATTTGTTGAACCACAGTACTCTTACTTGGAATTAAAATGTTAATGCTTTGTGCCTACAGTTAGTTAAGATAAGCTGAAGTAAGGCTGCATTAATTCTGAATTCAAATATTTCATTTGGATTCAGTGTAGTTTATCTTATCTACCTTAAGTGGTACTTCAGTAGTTTTCTTTTCCCATCAGAATGTTAGGTGCTTCTGTATAGATTATATACATAAGCTTGCTTACGTTTTATGTCAGTGCGTTTATTACTTTATTGACATATTTTGCATTAAAGGGAATTTGGTTTTTGTTGCACTAAACTTATTGATCCCTGAAAGAATGCCCATAGTTTCAGGTTTATTGATTTACTTTCTGTTCCATAACTGATTTTTAAAATTTCTATTACTTTTTTTTTCCTGTGGCAAAATTAGAATAACACCAGTTTCCAACTCCTTTGAGACAGCTTCATTGGAACCTTCATGTATTACTTCTGACAGAAAAATATTGCGTATCATGATGTGATTGGTGATGGCATTGGAAGTGACTTTTGCTTGACCTTTTGGGAAAAAATAGCTTTAATCAATTGACATGCTAGCAGCAATCTGTTATTTAATAGTATTTTATGATTTAGTTTTGATAAGCATTTTATTAGGTTGTTAATTCTCTTTGACCTAATTAGTACAATACAAATGCAGAATTTAGGAATGCTTTTGTCATTAACTGCTCTGTCCTTTTTTTTTGTTAGCATACTCATGTGCCACGACTCATACCTTTAATAACAAGCAACTGTACCTCAAAATCAGTTGCAGTTAGAAGGTGAGTACCTTATAAATAAAAAGCCACAGCTTTAATAGTTTTCTAAAATATGATTATAATATGTTGAAAATGAACAGATTAGAAGATTTATGGCCATTAACCCTAAATACACAAAACTGTTATCAAGAAAACTACCAAAATTAATTTCGGCTCAGTTCCATTGGATGATATTGAGAAATGGTATTTTCTGCCTTACTAGGTGTCATATGCTGTATCCTGAAGAATTTCTTCTGACTTAAAATGTTCTAACACTAGTTGGTAAAATTGCCTTCTGATTTAAAACCAGAAGACAATAAAAAGCTTAGTTGAACTTGTGTTTCTCAGTCCAATGAGAATAAAGAACAGGGGTATGGAGATGCGCTGGGAAAGCACGGAACAGACGTGTGTGTGTGCAAAGAACCAGCCTGAGCATGAGAGTTACTGTCGGGGTCAGACCTGCAGGCCTGCTGAGGTGATGGCTTGTCAGAGCACTGCAGTACTTGTAGTACTGCTTGCAGGGTGAGCCAGCACCTTGCTCTCCTTATGCCAGGAGGACTTGGTGACTTTAGTGCGGTACAATTTGAATGCTCGGAGCTAGGCTGTCTGATGCTGTGCCCAAAATAATGAACTTGCCATGCTGAGGAATGTGGGATTGACACAAGGGCTTAGATAGGACATGGGGCATCAACGTGTTGAGTTCAACAGCTGGGATACGGCTGCAGCATGTTGTTTCTTCCTAGGACATGATACTAGGGCACTTGGATTGGCTCTTGAAGAAATCAGTTGTTTTTTGACAGGGTGTCATTTTCTGCACAGAATCTCACAAAAGCAGATAATGCTGTTCCTGGACCCACACTTTCCCAGAAAGTGATAGATCTATGTATATACAAGAAACAGCTTGAGCATGTGAAGTATTTGCTTTGAGTCAAAGCTGCTTTTGCATCCAAAGCAAGTGTTACCTCAACCCAGATTGTACTGACCTGTCATAGCTTCTCCTTTGACTGCAAAACAATTCTCAGTGCCTCTACTTGCAGTGGCTTTACTGAGTAACTGTAGGTGGTCTTGGTACTGTGAGCATCAGTGAAGGCATTGTTTCCATATTGCTTTCATTGCTTTGGAAAGAAAACAAAACACTAGATCAGTTGCAATAGTGAAAAGCCTTTCAGGGTTTCTTGCCCTGCCTTGCAGGTGTCCAGAGGATTTGAACAGAATAAAAATCAAATCTGTCCCTCCAGAACAGGTCAAAGATTCACCATAACCAGAAAAAGTCATAGTTCCAGGCAACTGAGTGCTCTGCCTGTTTGAAAACTTGTTATGTACACCTCCCTAATCTGTGTCAGTTTGATTTTTTTCATCATGATGTCGCTTTAGACATAGTTTAAAGTATGCCTTTTGCTAATGGCTGCTTGCTAAATTGTCAAGATTTCCGAATTAATAATGTATATGGTTATATAACTTCATTTGTACATTGCCAGCAAATCTTTTGGAGTGCTTTCTATATGCAGAGCCCTGTACTAATGGTCTCATGTTTTCCTTTATGCTACATGCTCAGTAATGACAGATGAAAGGATGGGAATAGTGTTTGGGACAGAAATACACGGCCATAGAAATATTGTGTCTTTAAATATTTATTTTTTATGTTAGGATTTCATATTCTGTACAGGTTTTTTTCACTTCTTTGGGGTTTTGTCTGTTATTTTGGGGCCAATACAATTAACTTAGCATATGTGTAATAGCATGACTTGAGCAGTACATAGTTAATTGAACTCCACCTATTATTTTGTAGTTTAAGATTAATTAACCTGCATATTTGCTTTCTCTACAGAATATTTTAACTTTGCAATAAGGTGACCAGCATCCTTTAAATGTACTTTTATTTCATTTCTTTTTCTCAGGGGAAAGAATAAGGTTAGTGTTTATTCCACAGCCACATTAGAGAAGTGAGTATTAATTATAACTTCTGTTCTGTCTTTTTAGGCGCTCCTTTGAATTTTTAGACCTGTTGTTACAGGAGTGGCAAACACATTCATTGGAAAGGTATGGGCCCGTATACTTTTTTCCCAAGAGTAAACTGCTAACGCAACCTAAGACAAAAATATTGTCATTGAATCCTTTAATTAGATTATGTTGTTCAGGGTGCTCCTGAGAAAGGGAGAAATGGGGAGTTCGTTTGATTTGTGTCGAAGTGTCTAAAAGAAAACCACAAAAACATCTCCGCCTTTTTCCCCCCAAGAAACCAAAGTAACAAATCTCACACCCAAAACTTACCTTGAATTAAAATTTGTTTATTGTCATAATTTTGGTCAGATTTAGAATTCATATGCCAGAAGGTTTCAGAGCCGAGTGTCCACTAAGAGAACTTGCTATTCTTAACTTTTCCCTTTTTCTTGCTATCTACAGTGGAAATAGTTTTTGCATTTCAGGAAGTTAGGTGTCTTACAAGAGGTATTTTAAATAACTTTTTAAGTGTGATAGGTGGGTGTATGTCAGAAAAGTAGATTAAAATCCATTTGGATTGAAGGAGGAAGCTGACCTCAGCCTTTCCAGAAGGTGCAGTTATGCTGTCAGTGTGCTTAAGTGTTTGTTTACTGCATACCTTGGAAAGAACTACTATTACTGGGAGTAATGTTAATTCAAGTGTAAAACTACCAGTTAAAATAGACTTTGGAGTAGCAAAATAGCATGAAGAATGTCTTTCTTCCAGGCATGCAGCTGTCTTGGTTGAAACAATCAAGAAGGGCATTCACGATGCCGATGCAGAAGCAAGAGTGGAGGCAAGAAAGTGAGTTTTGTCCACATTTTCCTCTGAAAAATTGTATGTGTTAGATGAGTGGTAGAAGGCTGTAACCCAAGGTGAGCTGCTAGCTATGGCTTGATAGAAGGACAGAAGTTTGCTTGAAAATTGATGTTTCTGTTCTTCAATTGCTGTCTAGTTTCTTTTGCAAAAGGCATTCTGAAAGCTGAGTCGGTCAATGCTGTTGTGCAGCATTTGATGATTTTACTGAAACAAGAGTTACAAAGGCTGATATTGCTGCATAATCATTCTTCCCCCATTGATTAAGCACTTTGACTAGCTAGAAGGTCAGAAAAGAATTCCTTTTGCTTCCCCACATGATGGGTAAGTGAATGTGAGAAGTTCAGAGGATAGACTTAAGTTATTTTGAAAAGATTAATTTAATCAATGTAGCTCTTTTCTTTTATGATTTGATGAGCGGTATTGTATGCATTACATATTTTCAGTCTGAGTTCCTTTCCCTCCCATCCATGGTTCATTCTGTAATCTTTACTTCCTGGCTTCACACTTTAAAGAAAACACATAGCATTTACATGTGGTTATTCTCTTTTGCAGGGCTTATATTGGTCTTAGAAATCACTTTCCCAGTGAAGCTGAGACTCTCTACAATTCTCTGGAGCCGCCCTATCAAAGAAGCCTTCAGACGTACTTGAAGAATTCTGGCAGTATAGCATCTCTCCCTCAGTCAGACAGGTCATCCTCCAGCTCACAGGAGAGCCTCAAGTAAGGGACACTTTAATGTTTCTGAGCCTATAAACAAATGCAAACCTGTTCCTCAAGAGCAAATGAGCCGGGTTCCCGTTATATACAGAAAAGCTCCAGTTTAATTTTGTCACTTCTAATTTTTCTATTGTGTTTTGCCGTGTGACAGTATTACCCCAGCAAGGTGAAAAATAAGGGCAGTTGTTAACTGGATTTTAGCAGATTGTTCTTATACATATTTATTCCTTAACAGCCTCTGTTAACGCCAGAATATTTTCAAGGTTTGCATTCTGGTGCAGTGAATAAATCTAGGAAAGGTATGATGGTGTTCCTCCTATTTTATCCCTTTTTACTGGCAAGCATGAGCAAGGGACATCAGCAGTGAGGTTCATTCAGACTGGAGGTCATTTCTTTTTCCTTGTCTTCACAGTTCTGAATATGAATTCGCAGTATATATGCAGCTATTCTGGTTACTAGAGGGTTGGGTCTGTGCTGCAGTCAGTGGTGTATTAAAATGCATAGACTTCCTTGAGCTGAGTAAGTTAGTTTGCTTGGGTACCAATAGCAAAAGGAATCTACTGGCTTTTAGTAGAAATGCGAAGTAGTAAGAGTATGTGATGGTTTTTTCCTTTAAATTCTAGAGAGCTTCCTCAAAGTATTAAAACCTGTTAGGATTTCAATTCAGATGTTTCATTACCAAAGTCAGAGAACTTTTCTGCTCACTTTTGACTTGAAAGTAAAGACTGTTTCTGGCATATTAAAGTTAATTCCCCTCCCCCCTTTTTTTTTTTTGGTTGCCACCTTAAATACCTGAGGTTTACCTTGTCTTGTGTATGACGCTGGTAATTATAAAAAACTTTTTAAAGATAATTGTATGTGATGTAAGCTATTGCTAGCACTTCATTGGCCACAAACAAATGTTTATTCAAAGATTGAATGTTCTTCTTTAAACTAATCTATATTCCCCATCTGAAAATCAAAGTGCAGCTAATGAGTTGCTAGTAATAAGCTGTTAAAAACTAAATTACAGGGAAATTAGAATCTTAAAATGCTCTTAACTCTTCAAGTGTTTGTTCCTATATTGCAAGACATAGAAGTGCTACAGTGCAGAAAGTGAGGAGTAATATAAGAAATGAACAGAAGAGATTATGCTATTAGAAATTAATTGCATTTTAATTGATTTTTCACTGATTTTGCATTCGGATGGATGTTATTTTTACCATGTTATCCAGAATTTTATTTCTGGCTTTTAATATAGATGCTGAATTCCCCCTGTGTAGAATCCCCTAACTTAGGAAATACGGGAATGGTTTTCCTGAAAGTCTGATCTTCTGGGATTTTTGAGCCTCTGAACTTACAGGTTCTTACAGATCATTGATCCAAAAAGGTTTTAAAGAGGATGGTGGCATGAGATAAATGTGGTGACTCGTGCCTATCTATATGAAACAGCTTATAAAATGCTGTTCGCAGTGGTGGCAGTTGTCTGGGACTTCTACTGGGAGCAAGTTCTAAGATCAGGATGCACCCAGGAGTTCTGCCTTGGCCTCTTCAACTTACTTGCTTCAAAACACTAGCTAATAATGTCAGAAAAGCAGATTTATTCATAATCAGCTGCAAATACATGATCTTCTGTGAGGAGATAGGTAATGGTGCTGACCTCTATATTATCCTTGAGCACCTGAGCTGGTAACTGGGATAAATATACAGTATTAGGCATCTCTTTTTTTCTCTGCTCTTAGGTTTAAAAGTAGAGAGGGATTATTTTTACTAAAGCTGTGACTCTGTTTCAGTTTGTCATTTGACTACTGATGAAATATTCAACTGTTTCAGCAAACACAAACCTTCAGATACTCAACCAGTGAATAAACTATCCTACTTTCTTATAGTAGTCTTTTGCTTTTCCCTGGTTCTTCTGGCTGCATTTTACCCTCCCGAACCAGGCCGAAGGATGCGCTCACAGTTAAAGTTGAGTAGACAAAAAGATTGTGCTTGCTTTTTGCAATAAAAAGGAAATGGAGAGAAAACAGAGAGGGGAAAAGACATGGGATTTTTCCCCTTTTGTAAATTGTGGGAACCTCTAATGTTCTAAGAGGAGAAATGGAGTCTAGCTGCTTGGAAGTTTCAGCTTTTCCCTTTTTAATTTGTAACTCTATTCTTGGGACATATAGGACTGGAGGTGGCTTATGAGTTGTGCATCTTTTTTTTTCTGCAAACACCACCTCATTTCTTTTGTAAGGAAAGCTTTTTGGTTAGCTTCCACCATTTTTGTATGACAGCTGATTTAGAAGATCAGCCTTGTGGTTGCACCGACTGCCTTAGATGTTTCTGTGACCAAGTCCATAATGCTTGAACTTTGCTAGCAAAGTGTGCCAGTGAGTATGAGAATGATGAGTGCTTTGTGATGAAGATGTAATTTTATAAAATATAAAGGATTATTAAGTTTTTCTTATCATTCTGTATTTAAAATGTTTATCTAAAGTATACTGAGAAGGTTGAAGGGGAGAAAAAAGGAAGATTATTTTTTTCTCTCTTTTATTGTTGACTTTTGTATCTGATACATAGAACTTACTTATTGGATTTATGAACTTTTTTCAGTCGGCCTCTGTCTTCTAAATGGTCTGCAGCCAGCCCAGCAAGTTTTGCAGGCAGAGGTAAGGTGGTAGCAATCTGGCACAGTGTACAGTAACTGATCTTTATATTCTTCAAGTTGAAAGTTCTAAATGCAGCTTAAAATTTTACTGTCTCAGCATTTACCCTGTTTCCAGGTTAAATAATGGTACGTGTTGCTACAAACTGTACCTGGGGCTCACACTCACTTCATGTTTTATGTAGTTTCAGTTGCTGCAAGTGTAAAACATAATTTGTTACTAATTGATCATCTCTCGTGGAGTTTTGTCATGGAACAGTCGCTCTCAAAGAAACAAAGCATTATTCTTTGGTCTGTTCGTGATTATTAGTCTTACATCAATTGGAAATAAAAGATTCATTGTCCCTTTCATATTTTTCCCTTGTAGCTGTTGCTCTTTATTAAAAAAAAAACCAAAACAAAAGAAAACCACATATTTGTAATTCAAAGAATTTAATTTTGTCTTGAGTTTTCATAATTTAAGAACTTCAGTCTCTTTTCACAGTCTGTTAGTGACTCCTTGCAGAGTAAATCATTGAGCTGCTTTTTACAAATGGCCTGTAACTGAGAATGATTGGTTTTTGGATACTGAAACTGTTAAGGGGAGTCAAGTTTTGAAGACCTAAAACAACAGTTAAAATTAATTGAAGTGAGTAGTTAAAATTCAGTAAATAATAGTAGGTGAATACGAAAGCACAGAAGATTAGACCCTAAAGCATTTCGGAGTATGCAGTCAGCTTGCCTGAGGCTTTATCTTAGATGAAGTGTGGGAGTATTTTCTTCCCTCAGTACCTCAGTGGATGCTGTGAATTTTCTAAGGTTTGTGAAGCATTGACTAATGTAATAAATCGCATAATTGTTCATTTGTACTAGAGAGGGAGCACACAGTTGCGTTAAATAATGCTAAAATTTCATGCAGAGTTGAAGTACTTACTGTAAAACAAAATGTCCTTTATATGCATTTCATGGCAACACCAGGTCTAGTTTGCTTTTTACTCTCTGTACTTACTTGGTTTCTTAACTTCACTTAAACATTTTACATAGATTTCTCTGCTTTCTTCAAGTGTGCTGTGATAGTAGAAAATGCTAGCCTTTTCCATGTAATTTTTTTTGTTCGGTTGGTTTCTTTTGCTAGTTTCAGGCAGCAGCAAGGGTGTTCCAAGCCCTGGAACCTTGCAGAGGTCTCGCAGTGACATTGATGTCAACGCTGCCGCAGGGGCGAAGGCCCGGCACGCTGCTGGACAGACAGCTGGAGCTGGGCGCTTGTCAGCTGCTGGCCTCCCTCCGGGATCCTATGCTTCGCTAGGTAAGGGGAATGTCTTCACTCTGCTGTGAAATGTTTTGGGAGGTTTTTGGTCAAAAAGTTACGGCAGAAGACTTACATGTTTGCAAAATTGTCGTCATTTTTGGCAGTATGGGAGTGTGGCAGAAGACAAGGTGTTCTGAAGTAAGTTACCAGCTTTGCTAGGTGTTTTATTTTCTTGTTCTGGAAGATAGCCGGTGCAAAGAATGTGTCCATAATATGCTCTTTAAATGTCTTAATCTGGAATTCATATTAAGTATTGGAAGGAGCAGTACCTTTACTTAACAGCATATGGTGATCATGATTATTTTGTTTCTAAGGATAGTAGGGAAATGAGTGTCAGGGCTCTTGATTTTTCCATTTTTCTCGGCTCTTTAGCTGACTGTTTTACAAGGCTGAAGAAACATCCTGGCAGGAAGTGTTTTACGGAAGTGTTTTACACAGTTATACAACATTGAGTTTGTAGATTTTCTGAGGATGTTGGTGGAACTATGTCTATGTTTTATGTAGGTGACAGTCTCCATTGGATATGATACGAATGCTTGCTGTTAAACAATAGAAAGTGCTACAGGTGATAAAAATGCAGAAAATAATTTGATAGTGTTGGTGGTGTAGATGATAGAATCTCCGATAAGTGGCGACAGTAAAGGGATATGGGGATATTTTTGTTCTTTTAGGTTATCGGTGCTGTAGGGATTGTAATGGGGGATGCAAAGTTCAGTGTTCACAAAACTGTTAGTTGTTGTTCGTCTCGTCTTGCGTGCCAGCTAGATCACCAAGACGTGCTAATGTCAGTATGGCCATAGATGATCACAAAAGACAAAGAACTATATAGTTCTTCTGATTTACCTTGTGTTTGGGGAGATGTTAGCACATATGTAGGCTGCAGTTTTCAAAGCATTTGGTTGTGCTTTCTAAAATGAAAATTTAATTTAAAGACTATTTAGAATGAGTTAACGATTCTTTTCATCAGGGCCTACTTGAAATGGTTTGAACAGCACTGATTTTAGTGTTAATTTTTGTGAGTGTGAGTATTCCTGACTTAAAGTAGTGCTTTCCTCTTGGAATAGTGATTTTGGGTGTGGGCTCCCTCTGGTGCCCACAGAAGGGGCAGCAGAACCTGCCAGGTAGCAAGTGGATGCCAACGTTAGGCTGCTTGATGAAGGGGGCATGTGTGTGGTTCCCTAGAGAAGTTGTGAGTGCCCCATCCCTGGCAGTGTTCCAGGCCAGACTGGATGGGGCTTGGAGCAGACTGCTCCAGTGGAAGGTGTCCCTGCCCATGGCAGGGACTAGATCATCTCTAAGGTCCCTTCTGAACCAAACCATGGGAACTCTCAGTTCCTCCTGACATAATGTGGGATGATTATTTTCCAAGATCTCAGTATTGCCTAGTCCGTTTTGTTGTGCAACACAACAGATTTTGAACCTCAGAAAAGCTGGAGCTCAGCTGTTGTGAGAAATAAAAGCAGCACAGAGCACAGTGGCAGAAGGGGAAAAAAAGTCAAATGGAAAACAAAGAGAGAAATCTTGCTTTGTTAATCTGTCTTCTTCATGCTGCTGAAATGAAGGGACTACTTTGGTCATAAGAGTTTCACAGAAAATTAACTCTTGATTAGAGTATTGGTTTGCTTTTAGAATGTTTTAAGCAGTATGTGATTCATGGCCAGACTTATGTAAGCAAGGGTTGAGAAGGGCACAGAGCTTTTCAGTGAAGTAAACAGTGGTGGTTCTATACAGGAAAATATCAGAAATAAAGAAATAGCTTATTCTCTTTGTAGGTTGGAGATTTGGTGAGTTAGGGTGGGCAATAATAATAATAATAGGACGAATAATAAGCAATATTCTTTGGAAGGATTTGGGTTGCTGGAAAGCTTTAACTTGCTACCAGATGCAATCACTTTTGGAGAATAGTGTAATGGTTGTTTGAAGTGGCAAAATAATGTAATCCTGGTGATGTCTAATAAAGTCAAATCCTAGCACAGACAGTGTCAGGAAAGCAGTAGCCAAGGAGACCAAGGTTTGTTTACAGTCACACAAAAGCAGTACTGTTTCACTGGTCTTGGCTGAGTCTCCTAACAGTTTTTGCACTGTGGTAAGGTGGTTTAAATGGCACATACCTGTCCACTCGTCCCCATGTAGAGAGTGTGACTGTTGTTTGTTTGGCTGTGGATTGACCATGGAATCCACCTTAAAATATTGTTTATTCTTAGTTGTCAGAAGGTAACCTTAAAATGAATGGAGTGTGAATCCAAGCAAGTGCCATGTTTCAGAAGGTGGGCTAATTTGTAAACTACTTGCCTCTGTTCATTTTAAGTGGCTTGTTGTACTAGCCCAAGTATGTGAAGTTAAATGACGGAATTTTCAAGATAATGCTGACCGAAGGTCTGGAAAACGTTACTGTATTTCCATAACGCTTTCCACATCTCTCAGGTGCTGCAATTAGTACCGAAATAAGTAACGTTGTCTCCTAGAGTTTGAATTTATTTTCACCCTTACTTGCAGAGAAACATCTACCTTTTTTCTTAAACATCTACTAAATTCAAAGCCTCAGAGGGCCACTAGTTTATGAGCATAGTACTCTGTAATTATCTCCAACTATCTCTTCCCTTTTTATTATTAATAGAAGAACTCTTGCTTATGATTTTTTAAAAGACTGTTCTAGAAACAGGAGGACATTCTCTAGTTATTTTAAATGTTGACTATCTCGGACATCCTTAAGTATTAATGTCCTTGTTGAGGAGGAGGCTTGAGCTGTAATTATATATGTCTCATGCTAAATATTTTAATTTTGACTGTTACTGTCAGAATATTTATGCATTACCTTCCAGCTGAACTGGTAAATATTTAATGCTTTTAAACCAGAGTGAAACTTTCTCCCACTTGTCCTCTGTCTTAACTGTGGTATTTTTTTCCCTCCTGTCTCTTACCCCAGGTGGGACTTCATGCTTAGTAGCAAATTTTGTAAGAAATATAAATATTGTCATTCAGTAATGATATAAATATGTACTGATGCTTCAGTAACTGTTTACACCAAGCATGAAGGCATTTCTAAATGTTTTACTATAAGGGTTTTATCAAATCTGGGTAGTACAGAGAGATTCAATATCCTTCTCCAGGGTGCTTGTACCCTGTTTTGTAATTTTGTACCTTGGACTGAGAGAGAAACCAACTTTACTTAAGTTAGCTTATACATGCATGAATTAGGTAAACATGTCTGCTGTATTTAATATTAATGTATTTTCCTTAATTAATGTTTTATGACTCTGCTGTGAACACCTTTATTCTAACACACTAAGTTTTCCATGTTTCTTTGCCTGCTTTTTCAACAAAGAGGATACTTCTGACAAGATGGATGGTAAGAAATTGTTTAGTCTGTCCTCTAATTCTGTTAAATATTTACTAAAGTGTCTTTTATGTAAAAGTATTGATGTTTAATATATTTGTCTGTTCATTAACAAATTACTATGCTATTTTCATTAACCCCTATGTAATCCTGATGTCTCACTGTATGTGTTATTGCTGATTTTGTCGATGTTGTGAATGTTTGGTCTGTATAGCAACAGAAACCTTATCAGAAATTGGGCATTACTCCTATTTTTTGAAAGAAGCTCAATTAACTACAGAGCAAATATCTAATCAATACATGCTGCTTTTTAACCAGCCTAGTTCCAGCATGTTTCATGGTTTAATGTGCAAAGTCAATTTTTTTTTTACTTGGCAGAGCAACACTGGAAGAGTAGATGCTTGACCACATAACTAAGGATTACAAAAAACACCACTAAACTCTTCTCTGTCAAAATCTGCTCTACCTATATAGTTTTAAGTGCTTGTAAATCCTGTAGTACAGTGTAATTCAATTAAGGAATAATTTGTGAAGATGTTAAAATACCTGTTAAAATAGGTTACCTGTTAAAATAGGTTACCGAGTCTTCCACGTAGGTTTTAGTGCTTACCTTTTCTTAATTCACCCTATTATAAGCACGTGGAGGGACTGCAAGGCAGCTGAGAATCAGATTTCTCGTAGCAATTTTCTGTTTCAGGTGTGAGCAAATAATGCTTCATATGTAATGCTTTACATATGATGCTTCACCAGCTGCTGAGCTGATGCTCAGAGTCCCCACTGGATGCCCAAAGATTCTAGTTCTAATTTACTGCTTGGGGATACTTAACAAGTACTTTAAAAGTTTGTTCAAACCCTAGTTTGCTGCTTACTTTGTAATTTGTGTTTATTAACAGTATTAACAGGTACATGTTTTGAAGAATGAGTAGTTGACTGGAAGCGAAGCAGGTGATATTTTTCCTAGAAATGAAAACAGTAAGAAGATTGATTCAGGATTCTGGGTTTTAGAGATCTTTTTAAAGCACAGATACTTTTTGAAAGAATTTGAGCCATTTTTGAGCATTGAAGATGGCAAGCCTACTTTAATAAAATGAGGAGGGGTTTACAGGGTAATAGTGTCTCCATCATTTAATTCCACATCGTATTTCCCTATATTCCATGTAATAGGATTTATTTATAACTGTTTGTGCTAAACACTTAATCTTGAGCTTTTGCACATTGTCCTCAGCACTGTAGGGCCATGTGTGCAGGCTTTTTCTTTAGCAGCCACTGCTAATGGTGTCGCACATATATCTGTTTAAAAGTAGTAGGGGAAATGCTACACAGCTGATCAGAGTAATGGGGGTTTTGTTTTCTGAAGGGTATCTGTAGATATGATGTGCAAGATGGAATGAACACAGCTTTGCTCTTCAGCTGTAGTTGTTTGATATAGCTGTTCTGATCTAACCCACCACCAGGAGGAACTAACTGTTTTTCCTTTTCCCGCTAACCTTGTCCACATGTTTTTATGCTGCTTTTCGTTAGTGCCTTGTAATATTCCATTATCAGTCACTGTAGATGAACAAACTCCATAAAACTGATTTCATAAAACTATATAGTGCTCTGTTATTTAGCTTTTGTGTGGTAGCACAAGAGCCGTGAGGAAGGAGAAACAGAGCCACCCCTTTTGGGAACAGCTACCTGTTAGCCTGGCTTAGGTGTTACATCAAATCAGCCTTTCAGGGTCCAGCTCTGGAAGAATGTTGGATTTGGAGGGGTAGTTCGGGATTTAGGGGTTTGGCTGTGCGGGTTTTTTTGGCCTCTTTTTTTTTAATTAATTGGCAAATTCGATCTGTAAAACTTTGAGGCACTCCTACATACATATTACTGTAAGTGATTTTTGTGAAGAAGCTTTGAAATTTACACTGAACTAATTTTTTAGAGGGATTTTTTTAAAAATACTGTCTTGAAGATAGTACAACTTGAGAAAGCCATAGCCAGATTTGCTGAGAAAGTTAAGTTTAGGCTAGCCAAAGACACTTAACAGGTGTTTTCATCATTGTATTTTCTTGCAAGGCAGAAATAGCAGAGTGTGAAAACAAAAAAAATGAAGTACTCTTTGATTTTTTGCGGGGCATTTAACATTTTTATCACTAGTAATGTATATTTTATTCCATAATGAGATTTGTTTCAAAGGAACTTGGAGAAAGGAAGGACTGCCAGCTTGCCATCAATTCCTAGGTACTGTTGTCAGGAAAATGCCTTATCTGAGTCTTACTTTGTCAAAATCAAGCCTTGTTAAGATCGACATACTTGTTCAAGTGTGTTCTGGTTTCAGCAAGCTTATATTCCTTCCAATTCACTGAGCAAAACTTGATCTTGTCCATGTAGCTCTTCCAGATAATCACAGGCTTCATTCAGAGAAATCCACCTGGCTGGCAGTTCCTATCAAATTCCTATCACTGTCCAGTGTGGGAAACACTGTCTTTGTTTTTCTCTGAGGTTATGTGTAATAGTTTTATATTTTCAGAAGAGTTTGCACTACAGTATTTTTAATGTCTGTTTTGATCTGTCGTGTCATTTTGTTGATTTATCTCATAAATGCAATTTTTTCTATCTTTTTGTTGTTGTTGTTGTTTTGTAACAAGTTTGGAAGGCTGTACCATGCACAGTGTTTTCGTAAATCCCTAACAGTGTAGTGTCGATATTTCTTGATAATTTTGCTTCCGTTCAATTATGGAGTTGAAACACAAAAGCTTTTGTTATCTCGGCTTGATTAAAATTTATCAAGATTCCTAAGATTAATCTCGAAAAGAAATTTGAGAGACACAGTATTGTTTGGAATATCATGTATTTTATTATTTTTCCTGTTTAGGAACAGCTTCTGAAGATGGTAAGAAAATATTTTGTTAGACTAGCTAATATTTTCAGCTTCATATTTTCATTGATACAAATTAAGCTTTAAAAGTAGAATATGGTCTTTCTGGGGCTTTGTGGAGGTTTGTAACAGACAGCTTGTGCATCTAATACTTGGTTGTCATGTAGTATTTTTAAAATTCTTTTGCTTTTATTTTAATTCTCAAGTAATTTTCATCTGCAGTCTAAGCGTCATTGCTTAACATTTCTACTGTCAAAATGTAGGGGCTTTATAATTTTGCATTTGTCTTTTTAAAGCAAATCTTGTCTCAGACTGTTTCATCATATGTGTTCGTGCTCTGGGAAGCAGGTGCTACTATTCCTCAACTCTTTGAGACTTGGGAGCTAATTTTCAGTATGCTATTAACACTTAAACCTGTCATTAGTGAACGGAATGTGGAGACTCCAAATGAGTTAACAGTTTGTTTGCCTCACAGACACAAACTGGTTTATTTTACGTTGATAAACCAGGTTCCGAGTGATAATTTAACATGGTATTGAAATAGTGGCACTCTGTATTCCTACGTTTTTGGGCCGAGTTCTCAATGCAGTTACATGCCTTGCAGTCTCACAGCACTCAGTGGGAAAACGTTGCCATTGCACGGGGATAACTAGTAGAGTTTGGACTAGTCAATTTAACCATTATTGCTGGTGTATTGTTTTCTGATAGCTTAGCGAATAACCTCCTTTATCCTGGTTCTCTTCTTATAGACTCTCATCTATGGCTATTCCCTCTATTTGGATGAATAATAATAACTTGGTTGGTCTCCAGAATCTGCTGTGAAAAGCCTAAAGAGGCTAAATAACAGTCTGTGCACTTAATTTTTATGGGTCTAGTATTGACTCTGCAGGTCTAGAAAATATTTTAATTATGCTGGTTTTAAAAGTGGATAACTTATTGAGCTAGATCCAGCCTATACAGACTTTTGGGGTTTTGTTCCTGCAATTTAGAAGAATTATGGTTAGCATGGGTTTGGTTTTGATTTCATTTTTCTGTTGTTTGAGGTTGGCTTAGGACATGTGGTACACAGCTCCACTGTTTTCTTATATGAATGGTCTTTCAGTTACCTCTAATTCATCCAACTGGGGTCTTTCTTCTTTTGTAATTCCACTGTATATGCTGAATGATTTGAGGAAAATTATTAACAATGCAGAAAGGTTATCCCAAACCCAAAGGGGTTTGGCATTCGAGAGAGAAGTAAATCTGTTGTTTTATGTTTAGATACTCAGTTTAACCTGTCTCTGCCTTGGTTCTTTTATCTATTTAGGAGAGTAGTATTTCTTTATATCATGTTGCTAAGAAGTACTGAAGTGTACTTAGTCTTTGCAGAATGCTCTAAAAGGTTTGGTAAATCCTTTAGGACTCGATATGACCATGGCCAGGAAAACAATAGAATCTTCAGTAAGAGAAAAGCTAGTATTCATATTTCTAAAAAGAGGAGTGAAGTTAGGAAGAAACCTCAGAATTAAGTTCAAAAAGGGTCAACATAATTTCTGTAGTTTTATGACAGCAAAAGTAGAATTACAACTGCAAGTGATTGTGAGAAGACTGTACCTGATACAGCAACATTAGCATTTGCATTGCCTATTGTATTTAATAAACTTCCCCTTTTTTAATGTAATCAACCTATTTATGTAGGAAGGAAGAACTAGTTAGTTAGGTCAGGGTATTAAAGGGATAATGTACAAAGTGTTTACTGAAACATGTAGCATCAGAGGAGAAGTATTTTGATTCCTCAACTCGAAAATCCTTCAAGGTGTTCAAGTTTCTACTAATTATCCCAAGTGAATTTTCACCGATTGAGTTACATTGCGCTTGTGTTATCTGCAGAAACTTAATAAAATATTAGTAAATGCTGCTGTTGCTTTCCTTCCTACATCACTGTGAAGAACTGATTTAATGCCATTTTTCCTTTATAGGTCGTGTACGAACAAAGCTTTCGACCCCTTCTGTTGGTATTGGAAATTCTAAAACAGATTCCAGAGGGCGGAGCAGAACCAAAGTGGTGTCACAATCTCAGCGTATGTATTTTCTATTTGTCAGTTATACCTGATAAAGAGGCCAAATACTTAAGCATATATTCATTGACCAATGGCTACAGTCAAAGTTAATTTTTTTTTAAAAAGCTACATACTGAGTTGTTGTTCTGTGCCTTAGGTTCATCATCGCCAGACCAAAATGAAGGTATTTTTTTCAGTGTTTTGGGTCAGTGGTATTTGCATGCTTTCCTAATTCATGTTGTTTTTCTCTGGACATAATACTAGGTTGGGTCTTAGTTTGCCAGTTAAATTAGATAATGTGACAGGAAGTGAAATCTACCCTTAAATTCTGTCTTCAATTATAACTTCTCAACATTCTTTTCCCCCTCTTTTCTGACCTCCACAACACAAAAGACCAGTGAACTTAGATATGACATACAGACAAGTAATATAGCAGAACATGGAGGCTGAATGGTGTCTTCAGTGTTACCTGCAAAACCTAATTTTACATTTTTAAATAAGTCTACATTTTATCCAGAAATACCCATTTCCACTTGAAGCTAGGCACTGCCTTAGCTCTTGTTTGTTCTTTTTTGTACCACACACAGCTATTACCTTTACTTAAGAATACTAAACCTTCACTTTACAATCAGTTACTTAGCTTATATTGAGTCAGAGGGTTAAAACGACCGATTAGATGTGTGTCAGCTGATCCGCAGTAATTTTCTATGTGTTTAGTAACCCAAGCAGATGCGACATTTTGCATGTAGCCAGGCACTCTGTCAGTAATTAAGAAGACCTGATTACCTCACGTTCTTTGGCACTGGCTGACCTGCAGCAATTTTTCCACAGATCTAATGTCTCCAACAGAAATTTTCTGACTAAGCTCTGTAGCATTTTCAGATTCTTACCTTTGTCTAACTAAATGAAATGCTATGAAATTAATGAAAGGAAGACAAATTAACAATAAAATTAAAATAAACTACCCGGTCCTGTAATTTATTAAGTTCTAAACCCAGTAAATTTTACCGAGTTTGAAATTCCCAATACAATTATTTTGCTGTCACTAACCATATCCACTTTCTTTTAATAAAACACCTTAATAATGTGCTTAGTGGCAGAAAGATTTGTCTTTATAGCAATGACTGCATTTATCATAAATAGAATGACTTTAAAAGTTAAAAAAGCAGATAGAAGAGTTGGGGATTTTTGGTTTGGGGTTTGTTTTTTTTTCCTGTTAAGAGTACTTGCCATTCAGTTTTGCATTACTTTATTTTTCAGCAAGTACAGTTGGATCAAACCTGATTCAGGGCTTGCAGGTTTTGTGAAATGAAGCTTTAAAACAATGTGAACAGATAAATATAACAATAAAATCCAATAAGAGATGTTCCCTTAAGAGCTCTGACAATGCTGTAATACCACAAGTGTATGTGAGATGAGAGCTTGAAAATAAGTCTAGTTATTGGCTGTAACAAAAGTTGTGCAAAACTTGTTTTACATATTCAGTGTTAAGATGCCTATGCTGTATCATAAGCAAAGAAAAGTGAATTAATAATTTAAAAAGGAGGGAAGGTAGCAGTTCCATCAAATCACTTTTCCCCCCTCTATGAAAAGCTATAAGCAGTGTCTGTAACAGGTTTTTTTTCATTAGTGTTAGAAAAGTTCTGAATTAACCTTTTTGCAAATACCTTCTTAATTTGAATAGATTTGATATATTCTTAAAAAGTGAACATGTTTGATAAATATCTGAGGGAGGGGTTTAATTTGGGTAGCAGGATAAGACTTCAGTAATGATCATTGTCATATAATACTAACTAAAGTGTATATTCAGAGAAACAAATTGAAGCCTATTCAGCTTTTTTACTAATAGTGACAGTTTTTATTCCAAGAGAATTAATTTTTGTGCAGTATTAATGTCTAAAGAGAGAAGTTAAATTGATAATGAGATAACTAGATCTGACTACGTGTGATGATGTATGAAAATTAAATGCCTGAATGCGTCTTTACCGCCTTTTATTACTACTTCTGTTCAGAACCTATTGCCTCAAACAGCTCACTATAACCTGTCAGTGGGGGAGAACAAGAATTCTGAGATGTTTTAAGGAAGATAAACAGGGCAAATACAAATGGACAGGCAAAGGAGTATTCTCAGGCACTGTATGCCAGCTATTTGGGTGATGCTTCTTTATGTGACTGAAAATTTTCACAGCATTGTGTGAAGAGTGATGCTTGATGTTTCCATACAGGGGATTGATTGTTTATTGCCCCAGCTTACATAATGAGAGACTAGCTTCATATTAGACTTAAGCTTTTATTTTTAAAAATCATAGTAGCACAGATGCTTTTGTTAGTTTTTGGGTTACAGCTATCTTTTGTTCAAAGATCATTTCATGAAAGACTTGCAAATTTGAATACTTTTTAAAAAAATACCTTTAGAGGCTTTCAGAAGCCCTTTATTCTTCGTCTTCTATTTTTAAATTATCATAAAGAAAATGCCTCGTTATTTTACTCTTATCTATGGAAAAAAATGTAACCATTTTTTTCCTCTCCTTTCCTGTTTGGTTGTTAGGTCATTCAAGACAGTGTTCTAAAATTGCATTACATTCTTCATTCAGAGAATTTCTGGATGGAAACAAATTCTTACTTTTATACTCCAGATTAATTTTAAAGAAGAAACCCTAAAATTCTATGCAAGTCTTTTCAGTTGTGCCATTGTGAATTTGGTTTTTTTTTGATCATCCACCGCACTTGCAGCTCAGTTCCTTTACTGTTGTGTCTCAAAAAAAAAAAAAAATTGATCTTGTGTGTGATTTCTGTTCAACTGTTGAACTTCTTGAGGCTAATTGGCAATGTAATATTCTTTTAAACTAATATGCAGGCTACAGTTTCATGTTTAATTGAAATTTAATTCTTCAGTGTTACAGAGTTGTTGATTAGAAAGCTGAAGAATTGTAATTTGCTTGTGCAGCTTTGCTTCATCTGCTTTGTACATAGCATCTAAGTTAAATTCTTCAATTGTGGAAGCTACTTAAAAGCACTGCTTTAGCATAACGCCCTTGTGGCTTTTTCTTCCTGTGTGAAATGACTAAAGCTTTCTTATTTCCATTTGCCATCCATTTTTTAATCTGCTCTGCTCCCTCCCTCTTCATGGATTATAAATCCCTACCCTAATCCTGCCTTTACACTTGTACAGGATCACAGTCTGCTAACCCCATCGGTGGTAAGAGTCTACAGAATTTGTGTATACATCATTGTTTGATCACCTGTTTGACATATCTCATTTAAAGACCCTATTCAGCAGAAATTCTGGCTCGCTTCTTTCCTCACGGTGCATGTAACTAATTGGGCGTAATCCTTACATAGAAAGCAGTAGAGATGGGAGGGGTTTGTCGTTTTGCCTTAGTACTTGTTCTTTCATCATTCAGTTCACTCAGACGTACTACTGGTGGTAGTGCTGACAAGACTGTGCCAATGCTGTTATTAGCATAATGTTTTCAGGTTATTAAGCTTCATTTGGTTTATTTACGCCACAGTAGTACGCTTTGCAGGTCTGGCTGTAGAAAGATAAAGTATTAGAATGAGAGGTTGCATTTCTTCTGTGTATTCTGAGAAGAGTTAAGTTCTTCAGGTTTCTGACTTACCGAGGAAAATCTACAACTCTCTGGCACACTGAAAACTTTCACAATATTTTTATTGTTTTAGATATAGAAAACAGGAAGAAGGCATAGTAATATCAGGTCTAAATTGAAGTATCCTGATATGAAGAAACTTCCAAACCCTTAATTTTGGCAGCAGTTTTATAGCTTTGCTTATTCTTTTGTTGCTGTAGAAGTTGTGCTTGTTTTTTCCAGGCTGTGTAATATTTTATTTATCATTTCTGCTGAATAGGTCCATAGTTTGGAAAAGGGATTTTACTAGATAATCATTTCAAGTTTGAATTCAAACAATGAATCTGAAAGTATATGCATGGTACATTGTTTTAGATTTCTCCCTTCCACCCAGCATATATTTTATTTTGTTTGGGATTTGTTTCTTTTCCCATATAGCCAAGCTTTAGTCAACTTTTATCTGTCTTCAGATGTGCCTCATAAGAAGTAACCCATAAAACTCACTCGATGTTGCATGCTAACTCTGCAAATCTGATAGCATCACTGTGGTCATACAGTTACCTGATTATTTTTTAAAGATTAATGAAGGGTTCAAATCAGTATGTAATTAACCTTTGGTTGAAAGATTCTGTTTTGCTTTTTATTTGATCAGGTTTCTTGGATTCTGCAGCTGAAAATTATATATTTATATTAGCTGGTGGCATGAATCAGTTATAGCTGGAGAAGAATGAATTCTTTGTTATGACTTAGAACTTAAATGTTCTGTAACTGGAATATCAAAATTAGGGGTCAGTGACCCCAGTTTCTGTAGCCATGGACAGTACCGTGGACATTTATAGCACTTTGTAATGTCCAGTTTTGATTAACAAAAGTATAAGACACGTAAATATTTTTTAACTTGTTTTAAACTAATTGAAAATTTTCTCTAATTTGTGAGGTAACTGCCACAGAAATGAACATGAGTGCTTGAATCGCCTTCAGTGATGTTTTACTTAACTTGAGAGAATAGTGCTTGAAGACCCCATGCTCATAAAAGCAAGGGAGAAGAGTTTAAATGTTAGGAAAATAATGTTATTTTATTATAACATTGGTTGCATTGGAAGAACTGGGATAATGATGAAATAGCCTAGTTAAAATAGCTCCCTTTAGCTTTCTAATGGGTTTAATTTTTTCTTTTTTTAGTAGAAAATGTGATTAGTGAGACCACATAACTTAAAAAAAATAGGAGCACAGCAGTGTTCATGTAAGGGACAATGAACCTCTTGATGAAGTCCAGAAATACTATTTCTTGAGGTTATCTAGTGCTAAATACCACGTCAAGTGCTTCCTTGCATTGATAATTTTAACAACCTTCTACGTAGCACTGGAAGAACGTTGACCAAGGCCTTCTATTTCATATTTTTACCTTATAAGTTTTTGCTGATCATTTCAGTGTACCACCAGTTCCTACTAACTTTGAGCATTATTTTCTTTTATTGTTTATCTTTTACACTGTTACTTATATTTATTCATTTTACCTTCAGCTGGCAGTAGATCTGGGTCTCCTGGAAGAGTTTTGACAACCACCACACTTTCCACTATGAACACGGGAGTTCAGAGAGTGTTGGTGAATCCCGCAGCTGCACAGAAGCGAAGCAAAATCCCACGAAGTCAGGGATGCAGTAGAGAAGCTAGTCCTTCTAGGTTGTCAGTAGGTAAGAATCACCAAATAACTCTTGGTTTCTTTATAGCTAAATGTTGGGATGTCTACAGCTTGTATTTAGTTATAGGTGGATGAAAAAAATAAATACATACCGATAATCTAAAATGTGGCTGTTTTCTGAGGCTAGTCTTTGGTATACCAGACCGTTTTGAATTGAAGCTGAAACTTTAATTTTTTTTTGCTGTCAGAATGCAGTAGTTCCTTTCCTCACCTTCCTTTTCTCCTTCTTTCACTTTTTTCACCACCCCCAAAATACCCACATCCATTGAATTAAAGTGTGATACCATTTTGAAAGTATTTCCGTTCCTATGTGTGTCTTTTGTGTATGTGTGTGTGCACATGTATGCTGCCGTGATACTAAAATGAATGTTACATGTCTTAAATCTCACAGTATAATCTGATTACCCTTTATTGCAAACAATATTATTGAAAAATATCGGTTGTTTTTAATGGTATTGCTGCTGATCTTTGTTTTATACTTTTGATTTTTATGTTAGTTGCATTAATTTTTTGTTTTCCTCCCTTTAGAAAGTTTTGAGTTTTTTTGTTCGCGTTACTGTTGATTAACTTGATCTTGAACACAAATTCTGAATCAGTACTCAAATGTTGTTTGTTTTCTCTCCATCCTTTCCAGAAGGTCTTTCACCCTTTGCGTAAAGAGTTGGTAAATTCCCATTTTATGCTGTGCAAAGAAATAGTTTCATTGAAGTGGCTACATTTAGAGTAATCCAGCACAATCAGGAAAGTCTGTAGGAAAGGTTATGACTTATAAAACACCAGTCATCAATGTCTTTTTTTAGAAGTTGGTCTGTGATCTTACTGCAAAACAGAATTGCATTAAAACCGCAACTTTTCTTATGTCTTCTCCCTTCTGTGCTGCTGTTTGTCTGTACCCTGAATCATACTAGCACGAGGCAGCCGCATTCCTCGGCCTAGTGTGAGTCAGGGGTGCAGTCGGGAGGCCAGCCGTGAAAGTAGCAGGGACACAAGCCCTGTCCGCTCTTTCCCACCCCTTGGTAAGTACTCGGAGCCCGCCCCTTGTTGTGCATGGCTGTCCTTGCCCTTCGTCATGTGCTCCTAACGAATCCATGCCGCCTTCATTTAGCTTGTAGCTGGCCACCGTGTTTTCCCTTCCTCTGGCTCTCTTCCCTGCTTACTTCAAAGGAGAATTGACCAATGTGTGAATGGGTTGCACACTTGAAAAACAAACACTTTGCTAGTGTTAGTCTTAAGTACCAAGTTTAGAAAGATGTGTGATACGCAGCATGTAGGTGCCTTTTTTGAAAAGGCACCTCTGCTTTTGAAAAGCTTTTTTGAAATGATGGTTCTCTTTTTATTAGAAAACTCATTGCTTGGGTGCACTTGGGTAAATCCACTTCTCACTGAGCTGCCAGAGCAAAGAACATGGTGTGGCTGTCATCCTCTGCCTTGGCCTGCGTCAGCAGCTGGGGTCAGCTGTTATTCAGAATTGCTCCCTAGTTAATGAATCATTTTGGTGTACAAGAAATACACTTCATTATGCCTCTCTAGCTATATTGTCATGCCTGTATTATGTGAAAAAACAGTAAAATTTTAACTTGTTATTATTCAAGTAAATATGGTGGTGCAGATAAGGGACTGATCTACTGAAAGAGAACTGTATTCTGAGACTGCATTCCATTTTCTAAGAATGAACAGTAGCAAAGTCCTTTACAAGTAGATGAAAGTACAGTTCTCAGGTTTCCTTTTAGTCTGTGTAGAACAAGTGATAAATGAAGTAGCAGCTGTTGTTATATAGGGAAGAAGAGGAATTAAAAAGATTTAATGTTCACACATGCTTAGTTACTTTCAGTTATCATTTCTACAGTTGCTATAAGCAAAAGTTGTGTTTCCACTTAGTATTTCAGCTTATTGGTCTGACACTTAGAAGATTTTACGAGACTGTCAAGTTGTTTTTGTCATGTCACTAGGCTTAAGAATATTAGCTTATACTTGCTTTAACATGTTGGTTAAGGATTAGGGAAGTTTCTCATCTCCCATTTTACTTCGTCAAGGTCACTATGAAGTTGGCAATAAATTTTGATTAAAGTATTTTTACGTATTTGGGCTTATGGGTTGGGGTTCTTTTGATTTTGATTGTTTGGTGATACCAAACTGTCTCCTGTACGATTGTATATGAAACCGATCTTTTTTGGTGTTACTTTTGTCTGAAATAGTCTTCAGTATATCTCCTTCTTACTTTGTTTGATCAAGTGTAACTTACAGTTAAGGACATTATAATACTAGCTGTTAAACATAGTCTGAAAATAGTAAATCTCTGGTTTGTATTTCAATTTGAGGCACCCAACTGTGCTCCTAATTAACACTGGACATCTGTTGCGGTCTGTTAGGGCAGTATGCTTCCTCTCAGCCATGGTTTTATTGAGAGAGTACAGATTAATTGAATGAAAGCTGTTTCAATAACTAGTGCTAGTTTACCTAGATGCTGCTTAATTAGGAAATTATATTAAAAGTAGACGTTATGCAGGATCCATCAGTAAACTTGCATCTTTTACTACAACACAGCTGGAAGTCTGTGTTGTAGTACACCATACCTTCAGTTCTTTTCCAAACAGAGGTATTTTGTAGACCTTTTTTGTGCTTCTTTAGCTGCCTTACGCCTAGATGTCAAATGCTTGCTATCTTAAGAAACCTGTATTACACCAATACCATGCATGAGGTGTGTTGCTGGGATAGATGCCACTTGAGGTTTTATTTTTATTAATGTAGTTCAGGTTTATAATTCAGAAGTCAAAACAAGTACCTATACAAATAAAACAGGTGGAATTCTCTGATAGCACAGAGAATGCAAAGTAATATGTATAGGAATCCAGCATTGTTTAAAAAAAAAACCAAAACCGAACAGCTATACTTGGAAGAAATGAGTATTCTTCCCAGTGTGACTTCTTATTTGAATGATTGCAAATGTCATCCAGTGTTTTGTTGGACCAGTTTTACCTTGTGGGATGCTGTAAATGCCTATCAAAAATACTAAATTTAATGTTTTTCAAGGGTGCAAGTGAAAGGTGAAATAAGGCAAATTCAGTTCTGTGTAGCTAGAGACAGTCTGGCACAGGATTGCAGGGGGAAATGTAATTTGTATCGCCTCGTTCTCAGCACAGAAATGTGTGTTTACAAATGCAAATAAATAAAATGTGTTTTACCCCCCTTCAGGGCATAAATGGAACAGCAGAAGTAAATACTTGCACGGTTTCTGCAGTTTGAGGGTTACAGAAATATTCTTGACAATATGCTTTGGAATGTTTCACCCAATATAGTGATTTCCTTCACTGTCTTAAAAACTTGTCCAGCGTATTTCAAACATATGTGAGGGCAGGATCATTTCAATTTGCATGCCTGAAATTTGAATTTTTAACTGTACCTTTAGTGTTCAGGGCTCATTGATGGAAAGCAATAGAAAGGTTTATCCCATCTGTGCTTGTATTTAAAGAGGTGTTAGCTGTGATGCCAATGTTTTGACATCCTCTGTCCTGTCTTCTTTTCCATGCTGAGACTTACTTTCTAAAGATCCAAGTATTCCACAGAGCTTTTGTTGCAAAATTAAATGGCGTTGCTAAACATCTTCATGCAGGATTGGTTAAAAATAAAATACATTTCTGTACTTTATGTAAGGAGTAGAGAACTTTATGGGGAAGGACACAGTGTTGTTTCTTGTTGTTGGGATCTTTGCAGGAGTTAGGTTCATTTTGGAGTATGCTCAGGTTAAAAGAGGTGTGCTTCCCCAAATGTCGTTTGGTCCATGTCAGGGTTGCTTGATTTGAGCCAGGCTCTTAAATGTTCTTTGTTAATCAGAGTAAAATATGATTAATTTGATTCCTGATTTGTATTTATGCTGCTTTATGTATCCAAAAGATTTAAAATGTTTGCATTTACAGTTATATATTAAATCATAAGATTATATCTGGGTTTATACCACTATGGGTGGACATTTGAATTCAAGTTAAAATTATCATTTATGTGGCATTAAAAATTCTAAATTAAGTGAAGAAGATGAATTGTTTAAAAATGTTTAATTTAAAAATTGCTCAGTTTAAGAAAGAAAATACTAGCAATGGTGAGTCAACTTCTTTAGAATCACTAAGAAATCAGTTTCATACAGGTGCCATAAGGAGAGGGGTACCCAGTTTTATTCAAAAATCCTTAAAGATCTTCAGTTTCCAGTTGCCATAACTTTAAAAAATCTTAATGATCTATAGTAACTAACACAAGTGCTTTAATTTGACATTTTATTTAAATAAAACAATAAGCATGTGGATTATTAATTGTATCGACTTATTTTTAACTTACAATTGGACGATTCTACCTTTCTTTTACGTAGTGGTGAGTTTTAACCGAGCTTGAATTATCTCCACATAGGCAAGAACTCAAGTGCATATGGATTGTCAGCTGCTGACACAGGGGGTTTGTGCAGTAGTCACCTTTTGCAGATAATGTTTGATAACGTGAGCTCTGACTTGAGCACTTAGGATTGAGTTAACTCTGCAGTGGAAGACCAGTATCAGTATCAATATGCACTGATAATCATCAGAAATACCTAAAAAGTTCTGTTTGAGTGTGGGTGTCTGCATGTGTGTCTGTGCACCTTTGCTTCTTTAAATTTAAACATACTTGCTTTTACCCTGCTCTTAATCTTTTAAATGAAATAAAAAGTTATGCATGAAATGTCCAGTGTGCGTAAACCTATATAATCATGTTATATATAATCAAAGAACTTCTCTGAAGATTTTTGCTGCTCAGTTTCTGGTGCTTAAGCAGAATCTTTTAAATATTCTCTTGTTCATATGAGCAACTATTGCAGCACTTTGATTCCACGGTCATAGATAGGGTTTATATAATCCTGTTATTGCAGCTTCCAGACATCACTCCAGATCTACTGGTGCCCTCTACGCTCCTGATGCTTATGGGGCCACAGGTGAAGGATGAGTACACTTTGCTGTCATCTGTGCAGTCATCCTGGATTTTTTTTTCCCACCCACTTGGTTATTCTCATAGTTCAGTTTTAGAAGGTGTTATTTATATTAATTTGAGTTTTGTGGTTTTAATAACCCAGATAGATGTGTTTATGTTGCTAGATTTTGTCTCCACCTTCACCTTCCAATGTTAACCCTTTTTCTCTTTAACAACAATCATTTTGGTTTTACTTGCAGAAGAACTTTTTTTAGTTTTCCATTTTTTTAGTATTTGTAGAGCATTCTTTATGCATGTAGTTTTCTAATCAGCAGTCTCGATAGCCTTCCTACTGTATTTGCTTTCTTTTTAAATGAAAACAAAAACCCAAAATGAAGAAGACATTGATTTAAAAAAAAATTTAAAAAGCAAAGGTTCTTTCAGTTGAAACTATTGTTTCGTAAGGGTTTTTTTCCATGTAATATTGGAATAGAATATTTGTGGGTGACTGGTTTTTCTGCTTAATCTCTTACTTTTCACTGTACCACTAAGACTTCAGAATGAAAATAACCAGTAGTTTAGCCACTGCATAATTTACTAAAAATATTAAGCAAATGTTTTTCTTCTGCTTGGGTTTTTTTAAGTGAGTATATTAGTGTCCCAAGATGCTATTCTGACTGAATTCTTTGTATTTTTTTGTGTTGCTGTAACAGGTACTGGCTTTGGAATTAGTCAGTCGAGTAGATTGTCGTCATCAGTTAGTGCTATGCGAGTTCTTAACACTGGTTCTGATGTGGAAGAGGCAGTAGCAGATGCTTTGGTAAGAATCTCACACTTAATTTTGTAGGTTACAGGCTCTTAAAATTTTTTGTACCTGTACGTTAAAGTATGCAAAAGAACTTGTCATTTGCTATTTCATTGGCTTCTTGATGAGGAAAAAAAAGAGAAACTGAGTTGCTGGAGTATTTGAATTTTTGTTCCCTACAGAAGTTTGAATTTTTGAGAAATGTGCCTTTTTTCCATGGCAGACAATAAATATTCTTGGACTACTCTGGAGTGGCCCAAGGAGCCACTTATGCCGGTAGCACTAATCGGCAGTTTCCCAAAACAGCTAGTCAAACTTCTGGATGGGCTGAAGGCTTGCTAGAGTTGGGAATGATGACAGCAGAAGCCCTCTGCTTACCATAAGCCTGAGTGCCATTTAAAGTTTTTCTGTCTGACAACATATGAGATTGATGCTGAAGAGAGAAACTGATGGCTGTGCTTTCACCCCAGCCAGCAATCAAGCCCCACTCACTCACTCCCCCACCAGCAGGAAAGGGGAGAGAATCAGAATGGGAAAAGCTTGAAAACTTGTGGTTTGAGATAAAGACAGTGTAACAGGGAAAGCAAAAACCACACACACAACCAAAGCAAAACAAGGAATTTATTCACTGCTTCCCTTGGGCAGGCAGGTGTTCAGCCATCTCCAGGAGAGCAGGGCTACATCACATGAACAGTTACTTGGGAGACAAATGCCATCACTGCAAATGTGCCCTCCCTTCCTCCTTCTTCCCCCCATTTTGTATATTGAGCAGAATGTTATGTGGACTGGAATATCCCTTTGGTCAGTTTGGGTCACCTGCCCCAGCTGTGTCTCCTCCAACCTCCCTTGTCAGCCTGGCAGTATGAAAAACAGAAAAGGCCTTGGCCCTGTCTAAGCCCTGCTCAGCAATAGGAAAAACATCTCTGCATTATCAACCCTGTGTTCAGCACAAATCCAAAACACAGCCGCGTACCAGCCACTGTGAAGAAAATTAGCTCTACCCCAGCCAAAACCAGCATAGCAGGCAGCATCTCATAAGGTTTAATTTTTGTTTTCTTTTGTTTTCTAAATGTTACACTGAAGTTAAACTTGCTTATGCCATTCTCTTTCTTAACCTTTACTGTTCGTTAAAAGGGCGGGTTTGGCTCCTCTGCCTCCCTGCTCCAGTTAGCCAAACTGAACACCTCATGTATTTTGCTATTTTGACATTCCCATCAACAAGCTGAAATCTTCAGATAATTTAAAGTAGTGATGCTATGAATCGTATACATTTTTGTCAGGTATTGTATACTATTTGTATGTCATTAAATACTTGTAAGTACCCGTTTTCTAGTTAGCAGAATGTTTTAAGAATTGTTATTGCTCCATTTTAAGAAAAAGAATATTTGGAATGTTCGTTAAAAAGTACAAATTAGACTCTAAAAAGATAATTATAGCCAGACATAACTGGATAGAGGGAAACAAAATTTCAGAGGAAAAGGTCTGAAGCACTCCATCATATTCTTATTATGAGGATTTATTGATTTCTTGATTTATACTTTTTTCTTGACACCTAAGTTTAAAATTTATGTACTTTCACTGGCATAGAGATCAGGAGGATATCTCTGAAATCTTGCCTAAGAGGTCATGGTGAAATCAAGTGGGTTTTTTCCCTTTCTGATATTATCAACTTGCAAAGTGTTTTCAGCATTGATGGGGAATACTGGTTTGTAGACTGGTAATCAGTCTGGACTTTGGAATAGGGAACAATAGAAGAACAGTCCAGGAAGCAATAGAAAAACAGTCCATGGGACATGAACATTTTCTGGCTATAATTTGACAACTTGTGCTGTAGATTTCTACGCATTGGTGCTTCATGAAGAGTGTTTTCAGGGCTTTTCACAGCCTCCTAGCTTACTCAAAGTTAGCTGGGCAAAGTACATAGTAAGAAGAGAAGTTGAGGAGAAAGTCACGTTTTCAGTGACTGCTCTTGAGGCTTGAATGTGTCCTGCTTCGTTGAAGCAGTAAAGTTTCTTCATAGAAACTGGTTTGTATTACCTGGATCCAAAATACATGATGCCTCTAGAAATGTTAGAGGAAAATTAGTTTGCATATTTTAGCTGGAATCTGACATGACAAGGATAAAGAACTGCAACATTTTATTATTGTAGCATTTGCATGCCTGGTTCCTTGCTACGCTCTAAATGTCCTGTTGAGATATTGTCCTGTAGAAATCACTCCACTTAGGTGGAAATGTATTTATAAACACTCTTGTTGTTTTATTGTAGACTGAAGACTCACTCTCGTAACAGTGTTTTTAAAAGATAGAATGTAGAATCCTGACAGATGTAATATAAAAATCAAAAATATTCCAGATTGTATTGCCATTTTTATGATACAGAGAATACTTGGCCAGTTTTAGCACTGCTTAAGCCAGAGGGGTGTCAGTCTTCTGGCATGAAATGCAGCAATAATGGTGATATTTACATATTTTTATGTCTTTTACTTTAGTACAGTCCTTGGCATTTCAGATTCATCTCTTTAAAAACCATTTTCTTTCCTTACAGTGTCTCTTTTCAAAAATGTGTGTCTTTGTGATTTTTCCCTTCCTTTATTCTCTTACCCATTGCGTATGCTCTTTCTGTTGACAATAAGTCTGCTTGTCATCTAAATGTATTGACTAGTTTATATTGTGATAACTTTTAAGTTATTCCGTGGTTAAAAATGGGAACCCTATGCAAATTGCAGTGGTAATTAAGGGGAAAACAGTCACTTATGCTACTGCTTCTTTCAATATGTAATGACACAAATTTTTAACTGCTAGCTTCAAAATTTGAATGGCAAGAACTGTTTTGCAGAGCTGTGTGTTTTTTTCCTTTTAGGATAAATAGCAATTTTATTTTCCTCTGGCCATTGGCATGTTGTGTTTTGTTTTGTTGGCTTGTTTTTGTTTTTAGGGGGGTTGGTATTTTGCATGAGTAATTAATTGTTTTGTAGAACGTTGCCTGCTGTAACAATTGTTGCACTGAAAAAATTTAGATATTGAAGTTAGAGATGGAGAAGTTGATGAGAAAATAAAGTTCAAATGAAGGTTTCATACTTTGATAACAACTGACTGTGTGTTCAGTCTTCATGCTCAAATATCGCTAACACAAAGATTTTGGCAGAGAAGTCTTGTTGACCAACCAGCAGGTGGTATGTAATAATTTCCATCAAAATGGAAGCAAACTACTTCTTGGCAATGTGCAATGTGCTGATTAGACACAGAGAGCTAAGGACAAAATTTACAATAAGTCTGTGTGTTATCCAGTGGCAGGGAGTTTACTAGTCACAATGCTGCTATGCCTTACCTTCCTGTTCTCAATTTCTGTTTCTTTTCAATAATTTACTGCTAACAGCTCTTAGGAGACATACGGACTAAGGTATAGAAACTATTTTTCTTCTTCAATAGTTTAACAGTTTGCTATTAACGTGTTTGATACAAAGTAAGTTAAAATGATAGAATATGTGGATGTAGCCCTGATTCTTATAGTCTGTAACATATATAAAATTATTAAGTAAAATAACTAACTTGAAACACGGAGTCTTTGTTTTTCTATCCTGCAGTTTTATGGGTTCTTGCAGGTAAACCTGAAGTTAAACCTTTTGTCAAACATGTCTTCTCTGCATTTGCTTTGCTTTTATATTTGGAATACTGTGCAAGCCATACTTTAAAATATTTTCATTAACTTGGTTTGACCTGCTGAACAGTTGGAGCCATTTGTCACTGCAGGGAGTAGGGGTGCCACCAATTATTTGAACTGTTGGTCTTTCTATAAACTATGGGTGTGTTGTACTGTCTCTTTGAAAATCCATGCTAACGTGAGGTGTTTCTGTGCAATAGAAGAAGCCTGTGCGAAGAAGATATGAATCCTATGGGATGTACTCAGATGATGATGCCAACAGTGATGCTTCAAGTGCCTGTTCAGAAAGGTCCTATAGCTCGAGGAACGGAAGCATACCAACATACATGAGACAGACAGAAGATGTGGCTGAGGTCCTGAATCGCTGTGCCAGTACCAACTGGTCGGAGAGAAAAGAAGGCCTTCTAGGCCTGCAAAACTTACTGAAGAACCAGAGAACTTTAAGGTAAGAAGACATGTTGATAGAGAAAACATCTTACTTCAAAGTTGTTGAGAAGCAAGGGAGAGAGGGAAAGGAGGGTGTCTGTCTCTGAGAGGAAGATGGGGGAAATGAATGAACAAGCTTTTCTCACTTCTGGCGAATAGTGTATATTTATTATTATTTTACTAATATGTGTAGTGAATTTAAAATTAAGAGAATTTTTGCAATACAAGAATTCCTAAAGTCCTTGCGTCTAGTATTGATGGAAGGCCGTTATTTTATTTATATTATAAATAAATTTTTTATTATTATTATTATTTGGGGACATTTATTCAGAAGAAACTGTTTACTAATTGCTGCTAAGAACACTTTTTTCATTATCTGCTCTATTAAAATAGTTGGGAATGATATAATGCAGGAGACAGTTTTAAGAGACATTTCTAGGTTAAAAGTCTCATTCTGGACACAGTCTATTACATTTTTATGCATGTCTTAAAATACATTTCTCTACCTAATTTACTAGATCATTTGATTCAATATTTACAGTTGATTTTGCTGATTGCTATGCATTAATGTTCTAGTAGTACTAGCAAGAAAGCTGACTAATGTATTGTTGTCACTTTGACAGTCGTGTTGAGTTGAAAAGGTTGTGTGAAATCTTCACAAGAATGTTTGCTGATCCTCACAGTAAGGTATGTTTAGGTATTTCTTGTTTTCAGAAAATGTTTGAAATTATCTATTACTAGAAAGGCAGTTATGATAAATTGTTAGTGATATTTGCACGTGTAAAATTTGACAAGCCTGAGTAGTTAATGGTATCACATTTCAATTAATTTAATTTGCCATTTTGAACAAGGTAATTTTCCTCCTTTTTCTGCAGGATCATTGAAATAAAGGTTAGTGTAAAATAAGCTATATTGAAGTAGTTCAGCAGTTTGTGTTAAAAATTTGCATTTTTAAGTCATGTTCTTTTACAGAGGCCACTTCAACATGAGTAAAGGTTTTCTCAATTAGAAACAAAAGGCTCTGCAGTAATATAAATTATAAAGAAAGTGGTCTGATTAAATCACACATAGTCTGATGAACTATGCCAAATGTATGTTCACTTATTTCCCAGGGTATTTTGTATTATCATAGTTTATGATGTCTTTCTTCAATTTCATAAATAGGACTGGCAGTTGAGACTGGTGAATAATTTTTACTTCATTGTTAGTATTCAATAAGGAGTCTATACTTTGATATAAAAGAAAATG
The DNA here is from genome assembly GCA_035584735.1 of Pseudotriccus pelzelni. Taxonomy (NCBI): domain Eukaryota; kingdom Metazoa; phylum Chordata; class Aves; order Passeriformes; family Tyrannidae; genus Pseudotriccus; species Pseudotriccus pelzelni. The sequence goes on along the minus strand of JAWMRA010000078.1, from coordinate 54,382,423 downwards.
TGATGTTTTATTCAGTTTTGCCTGGGTAAAGACTTAGTATGGATGATATAAAAGGAGAATAATCTTTGTTTTCTAAGACCGTTAAAATATTTTTAGCTGACTTGTTAGTACTTTTACCATTTTTGTGGGAGGTGGGTTACTAGTACAGCTTGCTGTATGTCACACTTTCTCATAGCAAAAGGAGTGCAGGTAAGTAAGGAGCTTATATGGTATCATGTAAAAAAACCCCATATAACATCGTGTTTTATTAGAATTGTAGGCTTGTTTGGAAGAAACCTTACCTTTTATGCTGAGTATAACATGTTCCATTTTGTGTCCATATTTCAGAATTGGTAAAATGATAACCCAGTTAAATTCAGAGCAAAGTATTATTTCAGAAGCATTGGCTTTTCCCAGCAGAATTCTGAAAAACTACTTTAATTATGCAATACATTTTACATATGTTTAAGTCTTCCTTATTGCTGCTATGGAAAAGGAAATGCAGAGAGGTGAGAAGCCTTGACAGGTTTAGTGTTTCTCTGTCCTTATTTTTCCTGCTGGAAAAAGTGTCTTAGCTGCTATCTCTGACACCATGTATTCTGGGAAAAACTTGAATTCAAGACAGCAATATGATACTGAAGTTACTGACATATTGCAGAAGTCCAGAAGAAAAGAGTAAACCAAGCATGCTTGTTTAAGAGAACAAAATGTTCCATAAAGAGAAAAGTCGAAGAAGAGGAAAGAAAATTAGATTTTGAAATATTACTGATTTTTAAATGATGTAGTGACAAAATCGTGAATATCAGCTTGGTTTAATTTTACTTGTTCTGTGTTAGTTAATACTGCAGCAGTGCGTATATCCAGACTACCTCAGGGATTTCTCTTGTAGCAGGAGAGCCAGGGAAGGATAATGAAAATGTTCCAAACCTTGTGTCAGAAGAGCATTTTACCTTTTCATGAAGCCTTTAGAGATGTTGCATTGAGTTCTAGTTGGTTGTTTTGTTCTGTTTACTGGGTGTTCTGACACAACATTACTTTGAGTTTGAAAATTGGGCCTATGTTGTAACACATGTGGTACTTCCAGTCACTGAAACCTTGCCTGTTTTTTTGGTATTGCGAAACTATTAATAGTTACCAATATATTATCAGGAGGATCCTTTAATTATTAACAGTTCATGAGCTATGGTTTGGTTTTTTTTATTTTATTACACACATACGGCTACATAAATCTCATCTTCGATTCTGCTTAGGTGTCTGTAGGAATTACTCTGTCATCACTTTTGTGTTGTTTTTTTTTTTTTTTTTAAGGTTTACTTCAACGTGATAGCTGGATGTAGAGAGTTACGTAGAAAAAGAGATTATTAATATTTGGAGGAGAAAATGGGAGAATGATTTGAAGGAATGCCAAATGCTTATTTTAAAAATACATTGGGTATCCCAATAAAATTACTAAATTTATCATAAAAGTTTTAAAATACCTTTTTTGTTTTATTTTGTTTTATATTCCATACAGGAACTTTGTATCGATGGCCACTAATTTGTGTGTTTTTATCTTTTTCCCTTTTCTGTTTTTTTGTTTGTTTGTTTTTGGTATTGTTTTGTTTCATTTTGCATGCTGTCCCCTGTGTTGGAACTCTCTTTAGAGAGTAAGTTGGTTCAATATTTGTTGAAAGCCTAACCTTACTTGCATGAATGTGCAATTAACCCTTTTTCTCTATTTTTCTTCCCCAAAGAGTTCATGCAGTGTCAAGCCTTTTGCAATCATAAAATGCTATATACAATTAGTAAACTGTGTGGTAAATTCTCGAGATGTGCTTTATCTACTAATTAACTGACATTGTTTGGTTATGCATTCCTGCTTTATATTGTGGTGGTTGGCACATCTGAAATAATTCACGTTAAAGGTAGATCACTTATAGTTATTTTCATATCTATTTATTTTTTCCACTATCAAATTATTAAAACCTTCAGCTTTAGATGGTTAATTTCCAAATTTTAATTTGCGTCATAAAAATGGGAACTGCAGTTTTTGCAGTATCCACATACATTGTTCAGCATACAGGTGGTTGAGTTCCATTTTCCATTCCAAGTTCATACTTTACCTTAAGTGCTCTTTCAGCCTTCTTGAATTGTTCACACTTTGGTATAAGACAAAATGGTGTGATTAGTTGTTTGGATTTTTTTTTAATAAAACAAAATTACTCAAATGATTTTTCTCCAGACATTCACTGTGGTAAACCTGAAAACAAACAAAGCATGAAAACAAAACTGAGTCCTCAGGTATATTTTTAACAGCTAAAACGTCAGCACAGGATCTTAAGAGTACTTTTGCCAGTGATTGATAATTCACTTCCATAATTTTTAGAAATTAAACCACTTTACATGTTTGAAGTGTCATGAGTAGTCCACATTACTCCATCAGATAAGAAGTTGTAACCAGTTTGTTCAGCCTGCACGTTTTAATGGAGAAGATATGTGTGTCAGTGTCTGCGAACTCAAAGGCACAGGTGCAGGGATAAATTCTGCTGAGCTATATAGCTTAATTTGAAGGGGTTTGAATACAGTTTTAACATCCCCCGGTGTAATCATTATAGTGCTGGAATTTTTTTTGTTGCTTGCCTAAGTCCAGTGTACTTTCCCCTTACTTTAGGGCTGTGAAATCCAAAGACTGTCATATTACAATACAGAAAGTACTTATTGCTTTGGTTTGCCTGTCTTGTAATTGTGTCTACTGCTTTGTGCATCCACAAAGTGATGTATTGTTTCAGTTTAGCCTAATACAGAAGATGCTTCTAATCGCAAGCATAAAAATTTTGTCCCACTTCTGGCAAGGTAATTTTTAAAGCTCAGACCTGAATACGGAGGGAGTTGGCAATTTTTCGTTTTTCTTTTTTACAATTTTTAATGTAGTTTGCCCCAAAAGGGAAGTTAGTTAAAGTAGCTAATCCTGATGGGCTTTATATTGAGTAGGATTTGTATTGTTTTGTTTCTAACATGGATCTTCAGTATTTAAAATGTCTGTTAATTGGATCCTGAGAGAATCATAGAATACCTCATTAGAAGGGAACCTCAAGGATCATCTGGTCCAACTTTTCTTGACAAAAAGAATCTGAATTTTTTTTTTTATTTGTAGTGTAAATTTTGAGACACTTCTTGGAAAAACTCTTGTATGGATTTTTTCCACTTTATGGTGTGATTTTGCATACTCTGACTGATAATCAGCTTAAGAGATCAAATTTCCTCAGCAAAGAAAGCATACAGCAGCATGCACCACCTCCTCCATGCTTGGATCAATGTTGTGGCAGAAAGTCCACTTCCATGGGCTCATTTCTGCAGCTACACGAGGTATGATCGCAGTTTGGGATCATGCACCTTCACAGACAGGAGCAGAATAGTACTCGGGAGGCAATATCTCTCCAGCCTGCTGTGCATCACAGCAGTACTTCTGCTTCTGTACCCAGCTCTGCGCTGGAACTGGAGTGTGTATCAGTTCTGAAAGTAGCATTTTCAGCCCTAACACACATTTTTCACGTCAGAGAAACAGGAAGTCTATGGGCCACACTTGTACAGAGCACATACATTCTGATTTTACTCTGTAATAAGTCTTGAAAAAACCCTTAAAATTAGTGAGATATGTTAAAAGAGCTGTTTAATCCAAGTTACCTATTTGTCGTGCCCTCCTTTACCCCTTCCCTCCAAAAAGCCCTTTTTCCTGGTGTGAGTGCCAAGGTTACTGTAAATACAAAAATACATGGTTTTGTTTGGTTTTTGTCTTTTGTTTTTTTTCCGAATGCACTCTTTTCAACGTTATTTGTTGAAAGGAACACAATGGATATCCTGTTTTCTAAAAGACAAAAGTACTTCTGTGTTTTAAACACCTGCCAGTCTGAAATGTACTGTGACTTTTTTTTCCCCTACTGTGGTGAATAATTTTGTGTTGGGATACCTGCAATAGTGGAAGAATCTTGTTCTGTTCCACAAATATTTTATGTAAAGGAATTGGCCAACTTTCATGATTTTGCAGTATTTCGTAGTACATGTATCTACAATTAATATTTTGCTAAACAGTTGTAGTGGCTTTTTTGTTTTTAAAGAGAAAGCCTTTTGTAGTCTTTGAAGAATATGTCAAATCAGCTCAATGATAAAGCTTGAAAGGGTGAAAAATGAAGTTATACTGGAAAAATTGAGGTTGCGCCAGCCATCACAGTAAGCATTTCTTTTCTTGACAAAACTGCATGGAATACCTAATTGTCAAACTTCTACAGAAGTCGGCTAACATTTCCAATACACTCTTGTATCAAAATTCAGTGAAAAAGCAAGGCAGATTTCTTTTCTTTTCCTTTATCTTTTTTCCTGCTTGGCTGCAAAACACTGCCTTTCTCTGCCTTTGATTCCCTTACCGCTTTCTTCTTTGTTTGTAAGTGCAGCATACGTCAGTGTCGTTTCCTCTTTTGCCCCATCCTACCCTCTTTCCATCTTCTTCTGCCTTTTAGGTGTTCAGTATGTTTTTGGAGACGTTGGTCGACTTCATCCAGGTCCATAAAGAAGATCTGCAGGACTGGCTGTTTGTACTGCTGACACAGCTGTTGAAAAAAATGGGCGCTGATTTGCTTGGATCTGTTCAAGCAAAAGTTCAGAAGGCACTTGATGTCACAAGGTAATGAGTTGTTAAAAAGTAACAACAATATAGTTGTTAATAACAGAAGAAATTAATTGTTTAGTAATAAATAAAGTTGTTAATAACAAAAGAAAAAAATCCAAACATTTACGCTAAATGCAGGTTTTTGCTTTATCTTTGTGTGTGTGTGTGTGTGTTGTATAATTCTTGGAAAAATGCAGAACTCATAACAGATTGTGAAATTTCAGTAAACCTTGGTACTTAAGCATCTTGGTTTCTTAAATGATTCTCAATTGAAAAGGTCTGAGTCTTTAATGCTGAAAAATTAATATGATGCTACTTATCTGATTCCAAAATGTGCATCTGAGCCATGTACGTTTGTTGTTTTTCCCTGTGTTTGGTGATGTAGAAATTGAGTTTAAACTTCTTTATTTTGTTGTAAAAGTCGTACTGGAATATTCATCTCTCAGTCTCACATTTAGTGAGTTACGGCAATAATGGGTTTGCTTTCTGTCTTCCCTCTGTTCTCCCCAGACTTCACTTACAGCCTGATTCCAAAATGATCTTTATGATTTTGGGAACCAGCAGAGTTACCCATCCCTGTGTAGTATTATTTACAGTTGAAAACTAGGTCTCTAAGTAGAGTTGAAGGGGCTCTGCTCCATTCTCTGAAGTACAGGACAATCCAGGCAGTCCAGCCCTCTGCTGAGCCTATTCACATGCCAAATGGGCTGGGAAATCTGGGGAGGAGTGAAGCGTTTGTAGCCGGGAGACAGGGAATTTTTTTTGCTACTGCAGCAGAGCCCTTGAGGATCGTACCTGGAGATGTTTAATGGGGGAGTAGAGAGCAGACTGGAACAGGCTGGTTCGGAGATGTGGGAGGGACGTGGTGTATAACTTCGGCAGTACTGCTGCAAATTGACTGGGGTATTGCATAGACTTACAATATGATACTACCATATCATTATTGTATGATTCCTAGTTAGTTGTGTTATCTATTCTAGCTGTAATTGCTTTGAAGCAGGAATTCTTTTAATTTTGTCCTTTTACATGCCAAAGTGAATGTCTCTGAAAGGTCAGATACAGTATCAGCATAACCTGTAGAAATTTCTTTTAGAAGTACTAAAGCTTTTCTTTAATGAAAAGAGTGAGAGCTTATTTAGCGCTTCTCAAAAGGTATTAAGAGAAAATTTCACGTAACCTAACATTATTTTTTTTGTTCACAGGGAATCTTTTCCAAATGACCTCCAATTCAGTATTTTAATGAGATTTACTGTTGACCAGACCCAAACACCTAGCCTGAAGGTAAGACTTTCCAGACTTGCTTTGAAAACAGAAATCTTCATTGATACACATTTGCTTGTCTTAATATTTGAAATTGGATTGTTATTTTTGTTTTGTTTGAAAACAAAATAAAAAAAGGTTTTCAATTAGTGGATTTTGTTTTTGTAAACTTTCAGACAGTCAAGCCAGCACTACAGGACCAGCTTCACTCTTTTTGGAGCTCAAAGGTTTTTGTCTGAATTATTGTCTCTATTCTTAACCCTACGTGAAACTCTTACAGTGTTTCCAATAATTTTTATTTGAATGCATTCATATGCTGCTACTAACCTTTGCGAGAAACTTTAAGCATGCGGATGTTCCGTTTTAAACATGACAATAGTATGAAAATGTTTGCTGCGAGAGAGATCTAATAAAACCACAGTACAGTAAAAACGAGCAACGAAAATGTGGCTGCCTAACATCAAGCTGGTTATGCAAACTCACTCTATCAAGTCTTTTCTAATTTTATGTTTGTGATTTCCCAGTCTTTTTTTTCCTAGTTCCTATATATAGATTTATTTTCCTGTGTTTGACCTGATAAGTCTTCAGTTATTTTAAATTATTCTAATATTAATGGGAATTTGAGTTACTATGTCAAAAATCAGCTTCCTCTTTGGCACACTTTCCTGAAAGCAGTGTGTAGTTTTATAATTACACACATTTTTACATAAGAATCTGTAGTCCATAAATCTGCCAGCATAACTGAAAAGTAAAAATATATTCTGTATTACATTTGGAGTTCCAAAGAGAGTTATTTTAGTATAAGTGCATCAAATCCTGAGAAGATTTATGAGTAATGTGAAAGGGGAAATAACAAGCATATGATAACTGGCATTTTCTGCTCTATCCTGCACGAAATACTTTTATACAGTTTGATACTGCACAAGAATATGACTCTTCCCAAGTTATGCTGAACCAACAGTCACATGAATATGCCTTTTTTGTCTACAATACAGTAAAATTTACATTTTTAAGCTTTTGAGGACAGTTGATACGTTGACCACTGTTGCTTCGTAGAGCTGTGTTAAAAAGGGACTGCTGTCATTTATTGAAGACAGCAAATGAGGTAGTAAAAATCAGTTTGTTCTTTAAAGGAATCCTTGTTAAAAAACTATCTTGGTGTTATTTTACTTGAATTCCTCTCCAGGAAGGTGGATTTGATGGTTGAGGTAGTTGGTTTTTTTTTCCCCATACAGCAGTATAGCTAGTAAAGGTTTATCGAATGTGTTTCAAAATTGAGAATGTAGATTTGGAACAAGACACATACTCCTACTAGGCTGAGTTGGGGCTAAGTTCAAGATTATTCACTGTATGGTCTAGAAGGAATGAGGAAATATGTAACGCTCAATGCGAAGACATTCTGAAAATAATTTCCAGTAATTGAGAGAGACTTCTGAAATCAAGATGTCAGTAAAAGTTACTTCCGTAGAAGAACACCTATTAGTTTGAAACAATATCAAGGGTATTTAAAATCAATTTTGGGACAGGAAAGTATATTTAAGGGAAGGTAAGCTTTTTTCCAGAAGAAAGTGGTACCTCCTCCTTACTTCCATCTTTATGTGATAACTACAGCTTCAGGATCCAGATAGTACAGTTATTGAGCACAAATTGCAGAAGTATCTATTTAATATCCACATTTTGAAATACTTTTACTAAACCCATTTTCAGTGCTCCCAGATGTCTAACAGATTAATTGATAATCCGAGGGCTCTACTCCAGTTCTTGAAGTCTTCAGCTTTTTTTCTTTGGTAAATTATTTCACAGTGTGCCTCTGGGCAAGGAGTACTGAGAAGTGGCAGTCACTGTGACAGGAAAAAGTCAGAGAAGGGATTTCCAGCATACTTAAAGATGGTCAGATATAAGAAGGAATGGTATATCAGAAATTTGTGCCATGGAATGATTGCCTTCTGCAAATCATGTTTTCCTCCGGTTTTCACATGGTGGTAATAAATAATCATGATCCTTTGGAGTAAACTGTCATTGTCATTCTTACCCTCAGAAACACAGTTAAGTCTCAGACAATAAAGCTCGAGCTTTTAGAGTGGCCACAGAGGTGGATTTGGATAGCTAGGCAGTAAGAGGACCAACCATAAAGAAGATAGAATTCTACTGACTGAATCTGTGGAGGATCCAGCACAGTGTATTGTGCAGTATCTGTCTTAGTTCTGCAGTAATTTGACATGTAGGTGTGGTGAACTGCTGCAACTCAGCTTAAAAATTGATCTATTTTGGTCAAATATATGGATGGGCATAGGAGCCAAATGTTCTAGACGGGATGTAATCTGTTAAGCTTATTTTTGCAGGTGCAAAACATAGATTTTTCCAGAGAATGGATGTTGTCCTGAAATACCCTTCCACTCATTTTTCTGGGTTTGAATATCAAATGGCTCAGACTCAGTGAGGAATTGATTTAAGCATTGTGAACAGAGCTCAAGTTTCTGAATCCCTTTTTCTTTTGAAAAGACTGGTTTGACAAAGATTTTTGCTGCAATTGGATCGAAAGAGTTTTTTTACTAAGTCAGTATTAAAATTTCTGGATGAAAAGAAAACAACCAACCAACCAATGATTTGCAGCAATGGAAGAGCCCTTCAGAATTCACCTTTACTGTACATTTTAGTAATTTGGTTAAACAATGACAGAGGCAGTCACTTCTAAGTATCCGGTAACTTAGAGACAGATACCTGGGGTGTAGCAGACTGGTTTTAGGTTTGAGTAAAGCCGCTTCTCTTTATTCTTTTCTCCTTTTTTCTTTTTTTTCCTGTTACATGAAATATTTCTGTTCTCTTACTCTGATGCAGCAAAGGAAACTCTGTACATGTCAAATTTTTCATGAGACAGGAACACAATTTATCCTCTGGCGCTGACTGTGTAGCATTCTTACAGTAGTTCGTGAATCTCTGGAGGTAGTTGCACATATTTTTGTGCCAGAACTTATTGTTTCATTATATATGAAAGATGTTTATGAAACACTTTAATTCTGTTTAGGTCTAATCTATTTTTTTGTGAGTCATGGTGCTAATTGTGATTTGATCTGTATTTCAGCTCACTTACTGCAGCAGTGCTGTTCTTAAACAAAATGACTGTCTGTGTTATATGCTGTACAGAAAAAATGCCTGTGTTTATAGTCCAGCAAAAGTGCAATAAATTCAATCTAGAAGAGTATAAAGAACATCAGGACAGTATTAAGCAACTTCATAAAGAGTGGTTTCAGAGTAACGGAAAATAATCATCGTAAGAATTTTGGAGATGCTTTAATGCAGTCAAAAATGTTTCATCTCCTCTCTCAGACAGATTGGATGGATTGTTGAAAGAGAACTGTGCTAGACTTTTTATTCCTGAATTTCAGTTCTGTACATCTTATTGTAATAAGTAAAATATTGGCTATATTGGAAATACTGGCAAAAAACATTGGCACAAATACATCTAAAGTAGATCACTGCTCTTATGGAGTATTTTATCTGTAATAGTACTGTTTCGTTATATGAGCATAGAAAAGTATAGCTCTTCCAGAATTTCTTCTCTGAAAAACAATTAGTGAAAAACACTCTTTTTCAAAACAGCTGTCAAATTTAGCTTTGGGAATGTGTCTTACTGTGAAAAACTTTATCAGTGTGAACTCTCTCCATTCATCTTCTGTTCAGTGCTCTTCTCTCTCCTGAGAGCCTCCATCTTTCCAGAAGTCTGTGCAGTTTCCTCAGGGAGTAGTTTGAACACTAAATAATACTCCTTTCTCAGATACAGTACTTCAGAGTTTTTTCAATGGGAGAAATGCCTCTGAATGTTCTAAGTGTTACAGCTCTTAACAGCAATTTTTTGAAAGTGTGGTATTAAATATATTTTTCCTTAAAAGTGAAACATAGTGGTGTCATAATGGTTTCAGTTGGTAATCTAGAAATTTTAACTTCTACTTTGTACTTGGAACGCCATGTGACCTGAGGTTTTTTTGCTGCAGAGGTGTTCGTGGTTTATTTTTTCCTTGGAAAGAATCTAGCAAATAGTGTGAGTTTTAGCACATTTATTGATACTGATCTGCATAAGATCAAAGCCTCCAACTGTTGCTTGTTGTGCAACTTTGAAGTTGAGCTTTAGCAGCTGCTTTGAAAATTAAATACACATTATTAATCCTCATGTGTGTGCCAGCGTATCTTGAGTTTTTAATCCCTTGCAAGTTTCATGACCAAGAGAAATTTCTGAATAGCTTTGCTCAGAACAGTTGTTCTACGAGCCATGAACAGTCAAAGATACACCCAGAACTGTTTTTGTCTCTGTTTATGGTGGACATAGGTGTCTCCCTTCTGGGTAGGTATTTCTGGTTCGCTGTAATTATTAGTGGAAATAGGTGGCCTAAATAAATGTTCACCGCTGTTGTTGACAGGCTGGGTGACAAACCTCTGGGGCAGCAGGAGTTGAGGAGGTAAATATTATATGGGCACAGTAGCCCAAAACTGTGCAGTAGGGCAGTATTGGAGAAACTAGAGAGAGGCTCCAGTCTGGGATGTACAGGGATTCTGCGTAAGGAGTAGAGCGAGTTGGTGGAGTCAAAGAACTATGATAAAGCTTAGATAAATAAGGGAGTTCAGCAGCTTTTCTGTCCTCCAGGTAAATCCATGTCTTTGTCTTCTACATATCTGCAAACAAAGTGTGCATGTGACCCCTCCTGAGTCTCTTTTAGAAATTCCATTCCACACCTTCTTAGTATTTAATGGGAAGATTTGTGTGGCTTATTCCCAAGGACAGTGACTGCTCAACTCTGGTGTTTTATAAAAAAGTGCTGAGTGTTAACTACCTAACTGCTAGTAAGAACTAGTAAGAGCTGCTTATTTGTTAATCAAATGAGACTTATTTTTCATTTTAGTACTTGAAAAAAGTTCCTAATAATTCTGAATAAATCTTTTCTTTCTTTTTTTTTTAAATACGAGCTTCTGCATATGCAGTGATTTGTGTGTCTTTTAGTTGCTACCAGTGAAATGTAAGCTTTCTATGAATATTTGAATTTCTATGGAATAACTGCCTTCTTCAAATGTTTACCTACTTGTAAATTGATTTCTTTTTAAAAGTTTTGTGTCAATGATGAAAACATGTCTAGTTTAATTAGAAAAAAAAGTCTTTATTTTAGGGAATACTCCACTCTGCGAGCACACTTGCAGCACACCATTTTTACTGTCCACCTGACTCTGTTTCTCTTTGCAGGTCAAAGTTGCAATCCTGAAATACATAGAAACTCTTGCACAACAGATGGATCCGGGAGATTTTGTTAACTCAAGTGAAACGAGGTTAGCAGTGTCTCGAATCATCACCTGGACCACAGAACCTAAAAGCTCAGATGTTAGGAAGGTATGTTTGTTAATGTGTCCTTAGCGTTGCAGTACATTCCGAGTACCTTGGCAAGTTAGAAAAGGTGACGTTTCTTGCCTAAACAAAGAAAAAAATTATTTAAAAGCAAACCTATACTTTTGTAGAGAACAGGTACTTTTATATTGTTCTCAGTAAATGCACCTAATTTTTCTAAAAGTATAAAGTATTTAAACTGAAAAAGTAGATTTTTGCCCAAATGTAAGAATATACAAGTAAAAATTTTAAATTAACACATCTTGAAACTCTCCCTTAGGGTCGTGTTTTCATGTATGCTAATATGTTGAGATTGTTTCATGATACAAGGAATAACTTTGTTTCAAGCACTATCTAGTTAATCAAACTTTCTCTGGCCATTTTCTGTACTTCACAGAGACCACCCTCTGTGATGCTAATAGATATGTTACAAATGTTGTAACCAGAGTGAGTGGTAAATTTAGTAGCAAACTTGATCTAATCTCTCTTGGATTTTCTCAGATCCTTTATGTTTAACAAAAGATGGATAAATAGCTGTTGAACCTTTGACAGAAGAAAGTTTGTGCTTTAATAAGGTAGCGTCACAGGTTTTGTTCTTGTAGTGCTGCAGTTCCAATGCAAAACTCCCTTTTCCATATAACGTTGTGAAGTGAAAATCAATACTTGTCAGCTACAGGGATATAAATGTACTATTAATGTAGGCTTTGGAAAGGGTTTCTAAGTAGCACTTCAGCTTACAGATAGCAAAAATCTTGTGATTTTTGTTTGGAGTTTGGTGGAATTGAGTCTTGTTCAGATAATCACCAGCCATTCTTTCATAGGTGCCGTTGTCAGCATGTTAACACTTTTTGAAGGCTAAATAACCATACTAACTTTATGGCTCATTCAGTGCAAGTGTCTTTGACACAGACAAAAAAGATAAGTTCCATGACTTCTTGGTATCTAGAAAGTTTGTAATATTTACTAAAAAAAAACACAGGAGAATTTATGTTTGAGATAATGGTTTAGTCTTTCACTTCTTGTATAACTTTGTGAGTACAAGAAAGCACTAATAACTTATATCCAATGGACTTTTCTTGCCTGGTCTCATGTTCTAGTGACATCTAAAAGACCATAAAACAGGAGGAGAATTGAAGCAGCACTATCTCCTAAATCAGTGAAGTTTTAGTACTGAGACACGTGGCAAGCTGTCTTATTTGATGGTTCATACATCTAATAAGCATTTTTATGTCAATAAGTAACTGAATCATGGAAAGAATTGCCAGTGAGTTTAATCACCTGGAACACCTTAATTATATAAGTTGTCTCATTTTATTTTTTCTTTCCATAACACAACTGTTAGAGGCAACTAGCGGCCAAAATCCTTTAATAACTCTTGACAATAAATTTTTATCGATAAGAAGTCGAAGGAGTTATTCTGATTATACAAAATATTTCATTCTCTTAGCAGACTTCTCAACCTGCTATCACAGGCTTTTTAATTTTACTTAGTTTAATAGACTTTATAGCATTTAGTATGATTTCTTTAAATTACTAGTTTTTCCCAAGTACTTCTTTTTGTATAAGTCAGGGTTTGGTTTTTTCCTTAGTAAAAACATTTCCAGTGCCAAGTATTATGAAAAATCTGAGTTTATTGTTCTGAAGTTGGGCACTTCTGGTGTAGCCCAGTGACATGGGACTTCTTGCTGGAAGGTAAAATTGTGTTTCGGAACTTAGATTTCTTTTAAGATTAGAATGCTTCTGGAAAGAGTTAGAATCTTCTTGGAGTTCTTCTAATTAAAAAACAAACCCAAAGAAATACTTCTAATCCTTATTGCAGTCTAAAAGATGATCTCTGTATGACTGAACTTAAATATCAAGAGAGAGCTTATGCTGAGGAGAAAAAAAACTTCCCAATACTCTAAAATGTATATAATACTCTAAATGTAACAAAGTTTCTTTGTTAAGGAAGAAAGAGAGAAAGCAGATAATTGCATAGTTGAAAACCTCAATTTTGATACTTTGGACAGAGCTTCATTTTGGGCAGACTTGATGGTATTGGTTTCTGATATGACCCTGGACTGTCCATTGTGTTCTTTTATTAGCAGCTTAAATAGACACAGAGTTATGGAGTGGAGACTGGATAACAGGGCAGAAAAAGGAAAGTGGTAATTCCCAAACCTTTGCTCAGTTGATGGATTTGTTTTGATTCAGCTTTGTGTCAATTTTGATTAAAAGATTGACTGTAAGAAATAACGAGGAAAAGAGAAATGTCAAAGGCAGACTGCAGAGGGCATTCAGGGTGATCACTTGAAGGCAAAGGTTGTCACAGGGAGAAGGAAATAGAAGTTGAAGAAAACAGCTACTCACAAGTATGCAAAGATAATTTGTGGCAATCTGACATGCTTGGATTTTTGTCATTAAACTTAATACCGAGATGTGTGCAGGTATGTGTGCTCATACCTTGGCTTTCCACTTTTAATTAAAAAATGCTACAGTTCATTGCTCTGGAAGCAAAAGGAGGGAAATAAATGTCTAAAAGAATTTCCTAAACTACTTACTTAGAGTATTGCTGCTTAAGGAGGCTGCCTATCATTCTGTCTTGCATGAGGCACTGGTTCTCTCCAGTGCATGGCAGACCTTGATGGTGAGCTATATAAACTACACATAGTTGGTTAATCTCACAATCAGAGCTTCTTACTACAAAGAAGCTGCTAATTCTCGAACTTTCTCTAGCTCTTCTTTGCACATGTTAGTTTAGTTTTGATGTTAACACGTTTGTTACACTATCCAGTGAATCTTCATCAAACTGTACAAACTTTAGTAAGTCGTGCAGTAAATATGCCCTTACTAAAAGAATGCAACCAGTGTATAGCTTACTATGTTGCTTTGTTAGTGAAGAGCAATGATTTTTTTTCAGGTGAAAAAAAAAATAGTAGGAAGAAGATGGTGTTAAAGATGAACTGATAAAATTGAGGGTGTGGGAGGTGACATCCAGTAGACTAGAGACTTAACAGTTTTCATCTTCAGAATATGTAGTCAGCTAAATGTTTGCCTATCCTTTAAAATGCTAAAAGGAAGCAGAGTGGGGAGTTGGGGTCAGGTTAACTAACTTGGCTGTAGAGTAAGTTATAAAGAGTATCAAGTACTGTGATCACTAGTCTCATTCCAAATTAGGATAGCTTGTTCGTTTGGGTTTTTTTTTTTAATTTCTAAAGTGGTAACTGTTTCTTTTCAAGTTAGTGTATTGATTATCTGTCATCTGGAATTGCCAGTTTCAGAACTCAGAAGATCACAGGCTTGTTCCTGCCTGGTGTGTTCCATTTCCTTCTTTAAACTTGTTCAACTTCCCAAACCCTTTTTAAAAGCCGTTTTGCTAATTCCTTCAGTATTTTTTTACTGAGGAGAGATCTGGGTTAGGGGAATTGGAAAGTACATTTGTTGTGTGCCTGAATTTATCAAAATCAGAACTTCAGTTTACCAGTAAATGTGAATTGCTTTTGTTCATATCTATTAACATCTTTATTCAAGCTTGATCAATACTTAAGTCACCTTTTGTGATTACCACTCTTTATACATTTCTTGCTGATAAAATTCCTTTGAAACTCTAATTAATGTCTTCAATTTGTATTTTCTTCTTTTAGGCTGCACAGTCAGTGCTGATTTCACTTTTTGAACTCAACACTCCAGAGTTTACAATGCTATTGGGTGCTTTACCAAAAACATTTCAGGATGGAGCTACAAAGCTTCTCCATAATCATCTCCGGAATACAGGCAATAGTGGTCAGGTATCTACACCTCTGTTACTATTCTTTCTGAAGTTATTGGTATTTTGAACGTAAGCCCATTTCAGTAGAGTTATTTTTGAGAGCAGGAAGGTTGGCAGAGGAGGAAAGGTAACCCAAATCTATGTAGAAGAAGCCCATCTTAGTAGCTGATACCACTCTTTATGTAATGACTTTTCTTATTCCTGTAGAATTAAAGTTGCCAATTCTTTGTTGCTTCCAGGTGACTTAATAAGTTTGAATGTGCTTGTTAAGAGTAGCTTATCTTTTACTTTCTAATTTCAAAGTTACACAGGATTGAAGTCACTAGTAATTGTTTAGCCAATCAAAGGAATTAATAGAAGCTCTTTAAATGTTTCTGGGCACTAGAAAATAAATACAATAATGTAAAATGGGAAGCTGAAGTCCTGCTAGAGTATCTCTTCTCACCTCTCCTCCTTCTCCAGGGATCGATGGGAAGTCCTTTAACAAGACCTACTCCACGCTCCCCAGCAAGTTGGTCAAGTCCTCTCACTTCCCCAACCAATACATCGCAGAACACTTTGTCACCAAGGTGATGTAGGCTGGTGGTGTTACGATTCTGCACCTAAGGTTTCATTGCAAAGTATCCAAAGTGGTAACCCCAAAACACGAAGAAAACCTGGTGCAACATGACAGCTGCTCAAAAATAGTCACCCTTCTTCCATAGAATGATAGCACAGTGAACTGATGGTACATAGACAAGTGCCAAAGCTGGCCTGAGGTGGGAAAGGGCTGTGCATTTTGGTATGCAAATGGATTAGCAAGAGAAGTGTTCACCTCTAGCAGATGTTAGAATATGTCAACTGAGTGTCATGGTTAAATCCCAGTTAAGCATCACGCAGCCACTTACTCCCCTTGTGGCAGGATAGAGGAGACAGAGTATAAAAGTGAGAAAACTCCGGCAATTTAACAGGTAAAGCAAAAGCTGCTTGTGCAAGCACAGCCAAACAAGGAATTCATTCACCACTTCCCATGGTGGGCAGGTATTCAGTTGTCCCCAGGGAAAGCAGGGCCGTGTAACTTGTAACAGTGACTTGGAAAGACAATTTCCATCACTGAAAACATCCCCCCTTCCTCCTTCTTCCCTCAGCTTTGTATGCTGAGCATGACTCCACACAGTAGGGACCATCCCTTGGGTCAGCTGGGATCAGCTGTCCTGGTCGTGTCCCTTCCCAGCTCCATGTGCACACCCAGCTCCACTCACTGACAGGGCTGTGTGAGGAGCAGTGAAGGCCTTGGCTCTGTGTAGGCACTGCTCAGCAGTAACTAAAACATCCCTGAATTATCAGTCCTGTTTCTAGCACAAATCCAAGCGTGACCCCTTACCAGGTACTATGAAGAAAATTGTCTCAGCCAAAACAAGCATGCTGGGTTGTCAAACCAGACTTAATATTGCGGAGAAGAAAGAATTAAGAGTTTTTAAATGTTTTTTGTGGTACCAGTCTTGCCAGTGAAGTGGACTTTGTAATTTTGCTTTTGCCAGTCAACTTCCTGTTGAGTTTTTTCGATCATCCTTACTTTGGAACTTCCTTCAGAAAGATGATGGTGTAAAACTTCCAGTTGTTTCATACTCATCAGAGTAAAACAGAGCAAAAGAAGTTTGTTTCTTCAGGCAGATGCTGCTACACAACGTAGCCTTTGCCTTGGCTGCTTCCTCTCAGTGCTTTCTGTGTCAGTTGCAGTATAAGATGTACCATAATATAGTTTTGTGTTGTGGAGAGCCAGATTTTGCTTTCTGAATTTGTTTCAAGAAAAGTAATGATTTTATTAATATCTCCTGAGTCTCTGTAGTTGTCTGCTAATGTGATTTAAAAATATGAGGTCACAAAATAAATCCTAATTCCTGTGTCCTTCTTTGTGGCCCACAGTGCATTTGACTATGACACTGAAAATATGAACTCTGAAGATATTTACAGCTCTCTTCGTGGAGTCACTGAAGCCATTCAGAATTTCAGTTTTCGTAGTCAGGAAGATATGAATGAGCCTGTAAAACGAGATGCTAAAAAAGATGATGGTGATTCAGTGAGTATTCAGACTCAGTACATCTCGGTATTGGCAAACTAAGCCAGTGTCTGATTGATTACAGATGATAACACATCTGTGCCAGGAGGTTTATGTCTTACAACTTCTGAAATTGGATGTTTCTTCTGAATTGAACTTCAGAGCTTTAAAAAAATATGTTCCCAGTCTTGAACCACATTTTGAAAATATAAATACTAATTATAAGTAGCACTGCCTGTTTATTTTAAAATGTTAACAGATTAAAAACAGATGATCTTGCAAAACAGCTGGAGTTAAGTTTTTGAGCTTTCCTTTTTTTTGGTTTTTTGTTTGTTTGGGTTTTTTTGAGAAAAGCAAAGTTTAGGGAACTCTTTCGAAGACTACTTATTTGGAGGTTGGCTTGACATTTGTAAGCTTTGGCTGCATAAATGAATTGGTAACGCAGTCAGTTGAAAGGTGTGTATTTCGTATGTTCATATAATATTTCTCCTGCAGATTTGCAGTGCTTCTGGAATAGTAGACATGCGAGCAGGAGGTGGTGTGAGCGATACAGGCCGAACAGCCCTCGATAACAAAACATCGCTACTCAACACGATGCCTCCCCACTCCTCCCCACGCTTACGAGATTATAACCCATACAATTACTCCGACGGTATCGGTCCGTTTAATAAGTCTGCTTTGAAAGAAGCCATGTTTGATGATGATGCAGAGCAGTTTCCTGATGGTAAGCTTCCATCTTCAAGTTTGGTTTCTGAATTTATTATTATGTGCGTGTGGTGACAGTGCCACTTCTTTGAGACGTTGCTACAAATACTGTGTTTTGAACTAGTTTGCTTGTTGGTAATCCATTTGAGTTACATTGTGGGATTTTCTGGTATTTGTAGGAATCAAGGGTAAAAATTAGGTAAATACTGAACTATACTGTACAGTAACTTCTGGTAGCACATCCTGTAGCAGTATTGTCAGTATAAATTTACTTTTGGCGTTGCTTTGTGATTGAAATTTAAAGGGGGGGGTTAGGGAAAATAATTACAACAAGGACGTAAAACTGGATCAAGCCAGTTAGGGAATTAGGTGAAAGATTAAGTATTTTGTTAGTAATATATTTGTATTTGAAACATGACATTGGCATTTTCTATTGACTAAACATTCTTTCAAAACAAAACAAAACAAACAAGCTTTTTGCCAGGAAGGTGGTTCATTTAGCCCATGTAAATCCAGGAACTTGGGCTGCTGTTTTGGAAGATTCTAGAGCCTCCTTGTAATATTTATCAGTATATCTTTGGGTAATTTTTTGTATCAAAATTTGGGAGGGTTCCAAAGTAACAGTACTATCGTTATTTTAATAAGCAGTCAGTGATTCTCATAATCTGGTATTCATTGTTGTTGATATTTCATGTTCAGCTACAGATTAAATAAATGTATTTCTTAATAGTGAGGGACAAATTAATTTTCCCCTTTCTGCCTGTTTTGCTTCTGTCATCCAGCTGTGTTATAGAAACTGTTGAAAAACAAAGTTATTTTCTAGCTTCTTCACTATTCTGTAAGTTGTCTTTAAGTTTGCATAAAATAAAAACAAATCCAAGTAAGGTGCATTTCTCTTTGTTTTCTATTTCATGAAGAGGCATATAGTGTAGCCAATTATTTTCTGAAAAAGATTGAGGGGAAAGCAAATTTTTGCAAATCACGTCATGTACATCTTAATAATTAAATAGCTTT
Source organism: Pseudotriccus pelzelni (assembly GCA_035584735.1). NCBI lineage: Eukaryota > Metazoa > Chordata > Aves > Passeriformes > Tyrannidae > Pseudotriccus > Pseudotriccus pelzelni. The sequence continues at coordinate 54,363,669 of JAWMRA010000078.1, read as the reverse complement.
GCCAGGCATGTACAGAGCCGGTTTATGATTGAGATTCTGTATTACAGGGATCCCGTTTTACATAGGGAAAGCATCTTTATGCCTTCTGACAACTTATTTCTGGATATTGCATTGAACTAAATGCAGTCTGTGTTGCACCAGCATGATCTGGTTTTGTAAAGCCTCATGACTGGCTGGAATGAAGCATTCCCATCCAGTATTAGTTTGTCCTGGCTGGAGGAGTACTGCAGTACGTTATTTAGGTCTGCTTTTTAATGGATCTTAATAAAGTACTTGCTTTCATTCCTGTGTTGTTCACCCTTAGTATTTGGTTATATCGTGTCCATTTTGTCATTTGTGCGTTGCTTTTAGAATTTCACCCAAGATAACTTGGAAAAAGTCTTCATGGGAAAAGATACACTTGGCAAAATATTTTGTGCCTACAGTTCCTCAGTTAGGAGGTGTATGCTTTTCCCATAAAACCTGAAGGGCTTGTTGGAGATCAGATTTCAGTTTTCAGAACTCCACAGAATTGCTGCCTGTTCATGACAGAAATTATGTTAGTACTGGACTCCCAGCTATTCTGTTGTGTATTACTGGGAGAAAGATGTGGAAATAGAGGGATAGATGGGAAAACCGTAGCTTCTGATACAATCCTGTTGGCAGCACTGGAATACAAACGTGTATTCTGCAGATGGTTTGTCTAGAAGTTGAAAATTGCGGTAAAGGAGATGTCACAGTGTAACCTCACATGGCCATTTGAGTGTTTTGCCTCTCTTACAGTAAAAAGGTTTTCAGAGTAACAGCCTAAATCTTCCAACCACTTACACTTTTTTTCCCCAGGGGAAATGCTCTTTATCTGAAACACAGGAAAACCTGGCTTTCAAAGTCACTTCCAGACTCCTTAAAAGCATTTCCCAGTGTCTGTTTGAAAAACAGTGTTCTTCTCTAAAGAACCTATTTATTTTAGCTTATTCCCATGGATTGTGTTTTCCAAACATCTTCCCTTTTTACCTGCCACTTTGTATATGTGCTTAAGATTTCTGCTTCTTGTGTCTTGCCTTACACTTAGCATCATTTTTTCTTTCAGACCATTACTCTGATTTATCATGATAATTTTCAGTTCTTATCCAGACTGTTTGCAGTTGCTCTTAAGTTGATGTCATCTGCATACTTTATATTCTTTCCATAGTATTAACAAAAGCATCAAACAGAACCAGGCTCTACACAGACCTGAGCAAGGACATCACTTGTATCCCCCTAGATTAATAGAAAGGCATTTGTAGTCCAGTCACCCTGCAAGTGATTCATCAAGTTTTGCACCAGCTTCATTTGCTTTTTTGACCATCATGTTTGCATGCCTTTTGTATTAAGATGCTACGGGTGACGGCAGGAAAATCTTTCCTAAATTGAGGACATACCTATATGTTCCCTTTGAACCCCTACACTGTGTATCCTGTCAAAAAGATTAGTTTGAGAAGAGCTCTTCATCAAAGATTTAACTCTCAAATGCGTATTTTAATTCATTCAGATGAAGAAACTGCATCTGCTCTTCTTCATTTGTGGGTTTTTTTCTTTCTGAAAAAGAAATTTTGGGAGTAGACTTTGAACATGACTTCTTTCCGGCTCGGTTCTTATCTGGAGAATGTTTGGAAATTAAACACTAGGTGCGAAGTCATACAAAGGAATGGAAAATACAGGCTGTGAAGGCACACCCCTCTTGGTTATCTTCATGTTTTTCAGGAATTTCAGTTATGTCCTCGACTAATGAAACTTCTTTCCTCCCTTTATTCCTGCATGGGCATGGCTGCTACATTGCCCTGTCTTTACCCCTTCCCTCCATACATTAAAGATGACACCACAGTGAAAATACTTTATTTAAGCAGATATGGGTAGTTTTGCTAATTAAGTGCCAATATGCATTCCCTGAAATAGGATTGGCTATTGCTGTAATCCTCTCAATTTGGTAGAGCACGCATAATAGTTTTGGCAATAAAAATAATGGTCTTGCATCTGTAAAAGCAGTTGTCCATTTTGCTCATCTCTGCTAATTAATAACTCACCTAATGCAATTTCACTCTGTCCTTTAGTCAAATATTAATCATCCATTAATACAGAGACAGCAGAAGTGCTTGTTGTTTCCTTTCAGGTCCCCATGCTCCTGTTTATAGGACTGTGGGGTTCAAAACCAGCATGATTTTCATGGTAACTCATGTGTGATTTTAAGGTACTTGAATTTGTGGTGTTCAGCTCTTTTTTTGCGCAAGTGCTTTGTCTAGCATTTACAAGTTACAGTATTAATACGAGATGTTCAAGGCTGTGGTTTCTCGGTATATGATATAATTAATTTGTTATGGAGAACATTATTTTATGTGTTAATAAATGGAATCATTTCAGAAAAGATGCAGTGCAGGAACATGCGCATTTTATGCCAGAAATTTCAAACTTTTTCCAGAAAAAAATACATGTTTCTGTTAAGTCTCAGTGCAAAGATGGAAGCTATATGCTTTTCTTTCTTACAGGCTAAATGGGTCTCGATGGAATAAAGGCAACAACCTGATATTTAATTTTCATTAAATTTCTTGACTATTTGCAGATATCTCTGTTTGCAGTCCAGTGTTTATAAATATGCCATATGTCACCAATGCATTTTTCCATCATCATGGAATCCTCTCTAATCAAAACTTAAATCCAGGGCCTTCTTGTAATTACTTGCTATCGAGAAGCTCCATGGGACAAATGGCTTTTTATTTCAGCTATTTTGTACCAAGCACCGTTGTTGAACATTTTTTCCCCCTTGTCTGTATTACCACCCTAGCTATTGTTGTGGGATCATGGCTTACAGAAGGCTAAACAATTCTGTAATACTAACAGAGAAAAGACTAATTTTTCATCTTGGATGGAAGGGTCAAATGGGAAAGGTGGCACTTCAGTGGAGGTCAGATTTGGGTGATGCAAGTATTAAAACTCCAGCAGTAAACTAGCCTGCAAAGGTTTGCTTATTTTGCGGTATCATTGTAGGGGGGTTTTGGCAATTGTAAGCTTGTTTGGCAGTGTTGACTGCACTGAAAGTGTGGTAGCCAAACTGCAGTTTTTGCAGACACATTTTGGGGAAAAAGTAAAAACATGCTAGAAAGCCAGCTAGCCATCCTAGAAAATATCCTCCATTTGTACAACAGACACTAATATTTATTTGCAGTAATCCAGGAACTGTGTCTGTGTATTCCTTTTTGACAGAGCCTTCCATGGACCATTCTGATCTGGTTGCAGAGTTACTGAAGGAGTTATCAAATCATAATGAGAGAGTTGAAGAAAGAAAGGCTGCTCTGTACGAGCTCATGAAGTTAACTCCGGAAGAGTCTTTTAGTGTTTGGGATGAGCACTTCAAAACAATACTACTTTTGCTGCTTGAAACACTTGGAGATAAAGAGGTAAATTCAGATTAACCCAGTTAAGAATGTTAACAAAGCACATTGATTACTTTCAGTATCTTTAACATTTGAAAGGGCACAAATACCAGTGGAAAAAAAAACCAACCTGTGGAAATACAAAAATGTCATGAAGTCTGAGAACTCTGATGGTGAAAAGGGCATCAGTGATACTTTTCCCTTTCAGTATTCCTATTTGTCATTCTGACACGATAGTTTGAATGAAGTATTTTTTCACTGGGCTTCAAAGCTTACCTGTTAATAGCTTCTGAAGGAATCTAGAGTATCAAAATATCATGTGTGGCAAAGCATTTTAAAATATATTTCTAAAATACAGTAATGCTTTTTGTGAAGAGACTGAGTTCTGTGTAATTGTTCTCTACAAAGGGCATGTGTTTGAAATTACCGAGGATCAAAAAGACACTAGTCACACTTGTGTTTGATTTTTTAAAAAATTGTATACAAAAATGTATTTGCATGACAGTTTTATCAGCCCTCGTGTTTTCAACTTAACTTCTGAGTAGCACAGATAATTCAAATTAGTTTAGCAGTGTGTTTATGATATTCCACCTGAATTTTCTACAAAAAGAGAGATTCAGAAGATTTTTTTTTTTCCTAGCTTTATCTGTTAACACTAGGTTCAGGCTTGTATATATGTCCAGAGCATAATCTGATATTTTTCCGTTATTAAAGGCTTTCTCAGCAGCTCAGCAAATGTTAAAGCATTTGTCTGTTTAAATAACTCATTTAATTTTATATTGAATCTTTAGCATGCAATTAGAGCTTTGGCACTGAAAGTTTTAAGAGAAATTCTGAGAAACCAGCCAGCAAGGTTTAAGAATTATGCAGAGCTCACAATCATGAAGACATTAGAAGCACATAAGGATCCTCATAAGGAGGTTAGTAATCAGTTATTTCATTTGTTTAAGGTTATGACAAGTTATTACAAGATGAAACTGAGGAAGTAATTTGTTTAATAACAAGCATATTATTATATGTTTAACATGGGTATGCAAGAAAAAAAATAACCCTGTGGGTGGTGCAAGGGGAAAATGCACAGGAATGTATCAAAGTGGGAGATGGTTTTGGCCAAGAACAGTGAGGGGATTCAGAAGGAGAAGGGTAACTGTAACCTTGCTCAAAAGTGTTTGTGACGCCTGCCTACACAGTAAAGAGTAATGCATGTGGATATAAGAAACACCAATACAGTAACCAACCCAGTATTAAGCAGCTGACATCAGTTTCTCTGATGCTATGGAAAGAATCCGGGTTTATTATTAAATGAGTATGTCTTCCCCATGCAAGGGCACTTCCTCTGTGAAACTTAATGTGGAGTTTTTGAAGTCAATTGTGATTCCTTCCATGCCAGTGACTTTATCACTCACCCGATACTCGTTTCTGTTTTACCTGCAGCCTCTTGGTTTGTTTCATGCAGTGTATTGATTACATTGTCATGTCTCCATCACTCCTTCTCTGTGGCTGTGCTTTTTTTTCTCTCCCATGGTTTCATGTGTTATGAGTGAGAGTAAAGGGCACAAGGATGGAAAGAAACAGTTCTGAAGGTTTTTGTACATCATTGGTATCACCAATTATATACACCGTCATTTTGTACAGTGGTTTCTCCGGTGCCTCCACAGCACTAATATGAAGATCAGATGTTAATTTTCTCTCTTGTGCCCGTGTTGTATCTGGATCTTCTGCTACCTGTTGACTTCCTATCTAATTACTCTTGTTCTGCTTGTTCTTCATATTCTTCAGGATTAAAGAGCTCTCTTGTTATAGTTTCTTTCAAAGTTAGAGGGGAAGAAAAAGAGCTAGATTGACTTCTAGAAGTAGCAATCCAGGCATATCATTAAACATCTTTTTGAAATGAATGTGAAAACATGTTCTGTAAGTGATCACTGACCTAACAAGCAATAACAAATGACAAGAAATTACAGGTTGGCAAAAGTAGTATGCGGAAGAGTTGTGTTTTTAAGAAATTATGTCCAACAATTGCAATCAATTACCTCTTCACATATTTCTACAATATTGTAGAGCTCTTGGTAGGAAATGTTTATGCTCAAAGCCATTTAGTGCCAGACAACAAACCATAGCGTACCAGTCTCATATAAATCATTTTTCTATGTCTTTTACTTATTCTTTCAATAGGTAGTGAGATCTGCTGAAGAAGCTGCTTCCATGCTGGCCACTTCCATTAGCCCAGATCAGTGCATCAAAGTTCTCTGTCCAATTATCCAGACTGCAGATTACCCCATTAATCTGGCTGCAATCAAAATGCAGACAAAAGTTATAGAAAGAGTATCTAAAGAAACCCTTACTCAGCTTCTACCAGAGATTGTGCCAGGTCTAATACAGGTAAGGAGAGAAAAGAGAAGAGAGGAAAACAAACCAACCAACCTAAAAAAAATCCTATATACATAAGAATCGCAAAGACTTTTTAAAAATAGTTATCACTGAGTTCTCATGAAGGATTTCACATGTCTGGTTGTTGATGGCTGCCTTGATCCAAAATAACTCAGATAGTGGGAACAAACTTTCATCAGCAAGGAGCTAAATTATGAATGTGATTCGGACTCAAAGAAAATGTCAGTGGGATATAAAGCACTGGTTATAGTTAAGCTTGGCAGATACTTTTAGTTACAAAATAATTTTTGTTGTTTGTACCTTTTTCCAGGTTATATAATTTGATCTGAAATTGTCCATGTTGTATTTGTGTGTAATGTTGCGTTTTATCACTTGGAGTTTGAGGGAGGCAAGAGGAAAGAAGCAGTTGTTTGGGGAAAGTTAAATAAAACAAGAAGAATATTAGAGGTTTCTCTTCCTTTGTCCTTAAAAATAAATGCTTTCCTACCTTATCAAGAGCCAAAGTATTCCCTTTGGTGGATAAAGACTTTTCAGAGTTGACAGCTGTGTTCTACAGATGTCTGTCTTTAATGTGCAGGAAGGTAAAGGCTGAGAAGAGACTCTCTGAGAAAGGATTGGGAGTGAGACAGCCAGGCATGAGATGCTAGCAAAATGGCAAAACAGACAAAAATCATTAAAGAAAGAGATGAGTGTTAACAAAAGAATTTTTAGCTGTTAAGAGAGTTGCTTTTCCAGAGTTAGGAAGCTCTAAACTGTGAGTGGTCTTCTGCTTTAAGTAAATATCTCTATAATCTAGAACAGTTCTCTTAACATGCTCTCCTATTGCATGATAGCAGCTCTGTTTTCAGTGTAACTTATGAACAGGATTGTGTGGGGTTTAAATTCAGTCTGGAAAATGATTATCAGTGGTGATTAATAAGCAGCCTGCTTTTTAACTGCATGCTCTTTATTTGCGTGTTTGTTTTGTTGTTGGAATGCTTCATTGGGCTACACGAGCATTAATTTACTGCAGACTTCAATGTATTTATTATAGTAAATAAGTAAATAGCTTTCTGAGGCTTTTAATCATTAACTGATAGGGTATTAATGTTAATTTTATTGCTTTCTAGGGTTATGATAATTCAGAGAGCAGCGTTCGTAAGGCATGTGTTTTCTGCCTTGTAGCCATTCATGCAGTAATTGGTGATGAACTAAAACCGCATCTCAGTCAACTCACTGGCAGTAAAGTAAGTTAAAGATACTATTTGAAAAAATCTTGGTTCATAATTGCATGTGTGTATTTGCATTTTGGTTGCCATTGCCAGAAAGTTTCAATAAATTATATACTTGAACGAGAGTATCAGGACTGCTGAAACCCTGTGAGGATTAGTATAACTTCACCATAAGATATTCAAAACTGGAAGTCCATAGGTATTTATTTATGCAAGTGGATGAACTTTAGCATCAAGGTAATTACTAAACTATATTTCCTACTGCTTTTTAATGTGTTTTGTTATTTGTATGCAGGTAGTGGGGATAATGGCTATACTTGGCATGGGTTTTCCTATCAGTATTTCTTGTCTTGTTTTTCGTGCAAGTTCTGATTGGAAAACGAGGAATGTAATATGTAGATGTTAGATGCAGAAGTTTTATTTATACTTTCTCCTTGTTATTTTACTTTTATTGGTCCTTTCAGAACCTCTAATTTGAAATAATAGTAATCAGTCTGTGGTCTTTTTTGTTTCATGATTTTATTGACATCCCTTACCTCCAGTTTTTTGCATGTAAACTGCATATTAATTGTAAATGTCTTTGTTCTTGAGCATAAAGAAGGGCAATTAATTTTCTTTATCTGTAAAGACTGTTATATCTTAAAAATACTCTCTGGCAGTGATTGTAACTTAAGTGATTGTAGACAATATTGGAAGTTCTAGTAAGTACCAACATAGACAACTCTGACTAGAGGCTTAAACTTTAATATTAACTTAAAAGAAAAAATCAACATCATCATATTTAGAACAGCATTGTAATTTGAGGAAAATATTCCATCTACCTTGATTTCACTGTCTTAGATAATACTCTTCTTTACATCCTTGAAGAAACTTGAGCACTTCCTTTGTAATTAATTTTGTGTGTGTTTGATGTTTTCATTGGCAAGTATGTTCCCTTTGAATCAGCCATGTAAAATATAATTTTTCTTTTGGGGAAAAGAAAAATGATTATTGTCTCCTTTGTTGTACCATTCCTGTAGTCCATCTGTACAGTTTGAAAACGCTAAACAAAGTGAATTTGTCTTAAATTTGCAGATGAAATTATTGAACCTTTACATCAAACGTGCACAAACAGGCTCTGGAGCAGGGGATACAGCAGCAGATATGTCTGGACAAAGCTAAGGAAGCTGACAAGAGTTATCCAGGTCTCCTAAAGCAAGGGCAAGGCCTTCTTCAGTGAAAGGAAATCCTTACATACAACTTCTGGAACTTTTTTCTTGGGTTTCTTTTTTCCCCCTTTTTTTTTTTTTGTTGTTGTTGTTGTTTGGTTTGGGGGGGGTTTTTTTGGGGTTTTGGGTTTTTTTCTTTAACCAGTGGCTGTCATCAGCCTGCATGTGACTGTTGCAATAGAATTATTCCAAATCCAAGGAAAAACAGTATTAACATCAGTTGATCAAAGCAGAATAAAATTTTAAAATAATCTTATCCATCAGTTACCCTGTTCATAACCCTCTGTGTCTTCCCATTAACTTTTGCCAGTGTTACTGTATTAAAAAAAAAGTTTTTTTTTTAATGCTAATTAAAAAGGTATGCTTTAAGCTTCAGAAGTTAAAATATAAATTCTGTTGCTCTACTCAGCTGCAGATAGCATTACTTTTTTATTGCTGTTTTGTTTGAGTATCATGTCCTTCGCTAGAAACAAGAAGTGATGTAAAACCAGGCTGAACTAGTCTGAACCGCAGTGAGACTCGTTCAGTGTTTTGGTGGTTCATCATCTTATTTACAGCTTGTTTGGGATATTCTGGAGATTGAGAAATACGCCTATAAAAAGAAAGCTGGATCGATCCAGTTCTGTAAAAGTGATATTGTTCATTGGTTGTATGTTTGTTGCATAAATAAGAATTTAGTGTGCGCAGCAGAGGACTGGTACAACAAGTACCTCTTAATGTGGAAGACAGCCCTCCCAGGGTAGCCCTGCAGACCTGGTGGGAGTGTGGCAGTCTGCTATCGAGCAGCAGAGTTAATGGTCACTTGATGGATGTGAACCATCCTTGTCACCTTTCGTTCTTCAAGCAGGATGCTTCAGAATGGAGTGCTCTGCCCAAGCATGCTCAGTATGTACTTATCTTTATCACTAGAATGTTTCCTCGCAACCTAATGGCTGGAACAAGTAGTCTTGTATTGTAATTCACATGGGATTTTATGACAACAGTGCAGAAAATTATTTATCCTTAACTTCCTAAAAGCACCGAGATTTTCTGCATTGAATTTAAATGGGGGGAGGTGGGGGAATAGTCACAAATGCTATGGATCTTGCCACCTTTTAATTTAAAGAAGAATATATTTTGGATGAGTAGGAAAAGCTGCACCAAATTATTTGCATGGTTTTCTTGAATAGCATCCTCAAGACCCATCTGGATTAAGGTGTGGAAATGTTTGAAGGGTTTGTTTTTCCATTTTTGAAAAAGAGTTAGTATATTGTGAATAATGGTTCTTTGTATTTATGAAGTTGATAATGGAAAGAGAACAAAGATAAGTAACTGTGTCCCTAAATGTTGTATTTTTCTTTTTTCTTTTTCTTTTTTTTTTTTTTTTAATTTTCATGTTTCTGGTATGAGCAGCAAGCTGATTTAACTGAGAAATGGGATGAAACAATGCCCTTCCCGGGAATGGTGGAACTTTTTTTCCCTGATTTTTTTCCCTCTGACTGTGATGTTGTCTAGTTGTAGGAAGTGTATCCTGATAAGAGAGAAAATAGTGGTGCCAAGGATGATGATCTATGCTAGGCTAAAATTCTCTCTACCTCTTCAGGGTGACTAATTTTTGACTGAGCTGCTGCATATAGCACCCGGTAGAAAAACTATCTACAGAAAAAAATCTTCTTTATTTTTGTTTTCCAAATTATCACTTAATGTGTATTCTGAACTCTGCTCTTCAACATTGCAGCCAAATATCATAAGAAACTACTCACACACTTTACCTGCTAGGAACCCTGAAAAACAAAAGTGAATAAAAAAATGAAGTCAGATGCTTGTAGTTACATGAAAGGTTGTTTTTACTTTAGTTTGAAGTCAATGCAATAGAAAGAGCTAAGATGTGGTTATTAAAGAAGCAATGCCATTACAGAGATTTATTTGGAGGAAAAGTTGTAGAAATATGTGTAAAGACTTAAAAACCAAGACTGTCATAACTCATTGCTAGCCCTTTTTAGCAGCTGCATCAAGAAAATAGTATCTCCTCTTTCTTTCCTTTGTTACGTGTAACATTCTTGTTGTTTTCTACTGTTTAATTACATTGTGTATTTATAGTTCTATGCTTACCATTGTGCATATACTGGCAATAAAATGTACATAACATTACTTAAAAGATTAGCAATGTATACATTCTGGTTTTCTGCTTTATTTGATCACATGCTATAAGGAAAATTATAAATGTGATTGATACCACATTGGTTTAAAAAAAAATTACTTTAATCTTCATGTTTTGTGTGTCCAAATGATGTTTCCTTATATACTCTTGTTACTAAATCTGACTTGGCATTTGAGAACATGCTGTGAATATAGGTGTGCTAGACAATTTTTTTAAAAATTGAATACAGTCTATGAACACAGTTTCCTTCATCTAGGCAGGTTTCTTGTTTATTATTTCATTTATTTGCACATTATACGTCATTTGCATTTTGGTTTTTTTAGTATTTAAAAAAATATTTTTCAGTCTACAGTCTTTACATTTTGATTATATAAAAGGTCACTTAAAAGCATTGCACAAATTCTAAGCTTAATAGTCCTTCCTGTATGTTATTCCTGCATTTTCTATAGGTAATATTTATTTTCAGAGGATCATCGCAAGATGACTGTTACTTGTCATCTTTTTGAAGATGCTATTTCATACTGAAAATATAAGTTATTGAAACATACAGTATATATTCTGGATGGAACCTAGTTTTTTTATGTGTAAACAAAAGTTGGTAAGAAAGAAATGGGTTTTATTCCCTGTATGACTGAAAAATTTTGCTCCATGTGGAGGGGGGAGAAAGATATTTACAGAGAAGTTTGATCATCAGTTTTGCTTTTAAGCCATCTTTAAATGTTTTAAGTGAAAATATCCCATGTATTAAAAATCTGAATGCAATATATTTAAATTAATATTTTACTTATTATATGACTAGTTCTGTTTCCAACAAAGATGGAGTTGCTCTCTTTGTAAACAGGTAAAATCTGTTTATATTACATGAAGCCATCAGAATGTAAGAATTTGGAAAGAAAATTATTTCCATGGCAGCCAGTTGTCAGATTCTCACTGCATTGCTTTTGCCTTCATTTCCTATATTATAAATAGACATTAGCTCAGTTAAATTCAAGCAATGATTAGTCATGCCTTATGTTCCTGCTGGAGGTGGTTTCTCTAACGGATTAGCATAAAGAGTGGAAAAAGCTGGGACGGTTATAAGTTGCTGTTCTTTCAGAAAGGGGTTCTATGTGTTCTCTCCAATATCCTGTCAAGATAGATCATTGCAGTCACTTGGGTACCTAAATGTAATTCTTAAAGGTTGAGTTTGGACTTAAAAAAAGAAGGGGGAGAAGGAAAGCTACATGCAGAATCAGGATAAGAAATGCATATCTTGGATGTCTCAGACTTGGATGTCATTTGCTTTAAAGAATTTTGAGTAACACATTATGTTCAGCTGAAGCAAGGAAGTTGGGAAATAAATGTAAATTGAAAGGAGGGCTGATCATGTAAATTTTCCTGAGTTGGCTTGCTTGTTTGTTTTTGAAGATAAAGGTTGGAACAGATTGAGTTGTGTTTATTATTTGCGGTCTGAGTCCCAGAGCAAAAAGAACAAACATTTTTATCCTGAAACTCTTACATATTCTTAGTAGTTTCTATGAATGCTTAAACACTTAAGTAAATTCACAAACATACCCATGCAAAAATTCTATTGAGAATGCAGGCCCAAACTGCTCACGGTTTGAATTTTCAGCAGAGGAATTCAAATTGTGTATATGACACTGTCCCTTTGCAAACAATCATACATAGAAGATAAAATAACCTTGGGGAATAAATCTGTTGAATTACACTACAGTTACTCCCTATGGTAGCTGGTGACAATGGTTCTGCTGGCTGTGGTAACTTTCACTGTGTCAGGTTGGTACTCAGCAAACACACAGAACACAATAATAGACCTTTTGGGAACTGGAGGATTGTCTGGCGAATGAAGACTGGTATTTTCTCCCAATTGAAACAGTAGACAGATCTGTAGTTCCAGTCTACTTCCAGGTAAGATGAAAGTCAATATTCATATTACATTCACTGAAGAAAATGTCTTAAATTTTCCTCCCTGCATTTTGCAGTTAAGTTTTCCAGCTCATTAAAAGCACATACTTTAAAGATTTGCTTCATAATATATGTGTGTTTTCTTCCTTCTTTTTCGTTAAAACGAGGAAGATTTTCAGTAATGTGGGAAGTTTGAGGAACTGATTGTGCGAGTCAGGCAGGTGAAAAAAATCAAACTTCACTTACTGTTTTTCTATATTGCATATACATTTATATGCTTAAGTATATTTTAAGACCTCAGGGTTCCCAAGCTGTGCAGCTTGGATTATGCCAGCTGAAGAAGTGTTTTCCTTTGCTGATAGGATTTTAGGATATTAAATGTGTTTACTAAGAAGTTCTCTACTGAGGGGACAGAATTGAAACTGTAAACTGCTGCTTAACTTGGAAAATGGTGTTTTGCAAGCAGTTTTGAATATGATTTCTGTTGAATTATAAAAATTCTGTAACTCTTGATTTATTTAAGGTAGATACAAGTGTTCCTAATGGGGGGATATTTTGAGGGAGTAAGATTTTTAAAATTGCGGATAATGAAACATGGAAAATATTTCTTCAGTGAAAAAGGAACATACCTGCATGTAACTGTTTGATATCCGGGGATATCAGACAAGGTAGAAAGGTAACTAAACTTGATCTCGGACATCAGCATTTTACAAGTTTTCTTTTTCAGTGTCCTTTCTTTCCTAGATCATGATATTGCCCACCAATGCTCTTCTTTGGACCTCTTATCAACTTGTACTACAACCAGTACTGGAGATGGTTCTGTTAATTGTATGTCAGGCTGGATTCAAAAGTAGTGCCTGTCTGTCCGAGAAAGATCTGTAGCAGTAAAAACAAACATGTAGATTTAAGTTGTGCAGTAAACAGACATTCTCAAAAGTCAGCTAGACTGGTTTAGGTATTCCCTCATCATCTATTCATCTCTGCCCACGGCAGAGCCAACAAATACTTTGTGGGAGCTCCCCTACTCTGTTCCTCACAAATCACACTGGGGAACAATCTCCGGTCCTCCAGCTCACAAACTTCTGCCAGAGATGCTTGCAGAATGAATGAACATCTCTCCTGGGCTTGGAGGGGCTGCCTGTATTGTGGGAGGAAGAAAGGGAATACAAAAAAACCCCCACGACTTAGCACAGTTTGCTTAACCTGAGCACATGTAGCTCATGTCAAAATACCAGAGAAGAAAAACTGTTGATTTCGGCTTGGAGAAACAGGTCAAGCGCAAGCCTGTAGGGCTTGGATGTGTGTTTCATTTAAAGTTGCAGATTAGCGTGTTTTAATCTATATGCTAGTCTGAAATAACACATTTGAAATATAACTAACAGCAACTGCAAAAAGCTTTTCATCTGGAAAAATTGTAATTTCTGGCCTTTTACTTTGTGTCCTTTCAGCATAACTGAAACTGATGCAGATAAAACACTTTTACACCACAGTTCAATGTTATTATAGATGGGTGTATCTTATATACAGAATTTGTGAGCTGTTTGATGCGGGTTTTGATCTTCCAGATTACAGTTCTGGCCATGTTGGCCAATTGAACTTTTTTATCAAGACAAAAATTATCTGTTTTCACTAAGGAGTTTTCATGCATCACTATTTATGTGGCCTGTATAAGAGGGGAAATTCAAATTTGTTAAGATATAAATCTGATTATTCAGAAATTGTCAGCTTAAACTTTTTAAAAGCTTATTTGAAGTAGAGCAGGTATCATTAGAGGCTGTCTTTTCTCAGAAGCCACTGCTTCTTGAGCCATAAAAGAAGATTTTTGCCCTGTTAGGAAGTGGAAAACACAGGTTTGTTAGGAAATATGAGGAGAAAGACTTGGTGTATATGCGTAGTTTAACCCCATGTAACGTGCAGCTATTGTTCTTAAAATCATTAAAACCCCTGTGTAGTTGGTAATGTTTTTAGGAAGGGGGTTTTCTTGGAATACACAACATTTCACTTTCTGCTTTGGGAATTAAGAGGAAAACACTGATGTAGGAGGATTTTGTCCACAAAGCCAAGACAGCCCAATGCTAGAAAATGTTAGACCTGGCAGGGTACCAAAGGGTACCTCAGAGCCTCAGGTAAAAGGGACTCAGCCCATTAGGAATGAGAAGGAACTGAGTGCTCTTTTCTGTGTCACAACATGCAGGAAGCCTACATGGCTGCAGCACTCTGGGAGTCCAAACACTGATTTTTAGGCTATTGAGTAGGTTCACAGGAAACACAGAATACCACACTAATAACTTGTCCACCTTTACAGACTTCTTAGTCATAAAAAATGAATAAAAAAATAAAACCAACAACAACAAAAAACACCCCCAACACACACAAAACGCACGAACAACAGACTCCGCCCTTTTCCACAGCCATAAAAATGTGCTAATTTAAGTTTTGATTTGGGTATGTGATGTGTTAAAATTTTCTCTGGTCGGTGATGTCTAAATCTCTGTGCCTACAAATGATCTCCATATGATAGCTTTCTTTATAGGCCTTAGTGTTCCTAAATGGCAGCAGAAGAAAGCAAAGGTAATAATTGTGATGCTCTGTCCTATAAGATGTGAAGTCACTAAAACTTCATTCCTCAGTTCGTATCTCAAGACCTTCCAGCATCCTGAGATTCAGAAGTAGGTAATGTGAGAAATAGGACTATGGAGAAATAAACTGCCAACCAGGAACACTCTGCAATGGAGACTTCTTTAAAAGGAGACAGACCCCATGAGGAAAGGATCATGCCCTGCATTCTCCAGAACAAGCCAAACCTATGTTTGTTTTAATCTAACACTTGAGCATTGGAAGCAATTCATATTTCTCCACTACATATAAAGTTACTTCTTTCAGTGCGCCATATCAAGGAGATACTGAAGCAAGTCCAAGCACAGGCTCTGTTACATATCTCTTTCATCTAAGTGATCAGAAGGGGATGTTGAAGCATTTGGTGTCCCCAGCGCTGCTATATGCCAGGCAGAGTGCCATTCTGGTCAGATACCCTGTGATGTGTTGCCTTGTCCCTGTACTGTCAGAGTCCTAAGATTTCTACTACAATTTAGGACGCCCACTAAAAGTGTTCTTTGTGGGTGTTTCCATTTCCCCTTTCCTTTTGTTGGCAGGCCTGCTGCTTTCTGTATCACAGAGGAAGGACTGGCAAATGAGCAGTCCTGGCAGTGCTTCAGTGTTCACGATGTCCAAAACCATCGAACAATCCAGACTAAAGGTGGAAGGTGGACGTGGAGAACATGCAGGCATTGTCCTTCTCCTTGACTGCACTACACAGACACAGGGCAGAGCTGTTCTCAGGCTGTTGGTCAGCAGTGACCACGTACTTCTGCCGCCCTCAGATGACCAGACATAACGAACTGGGCGCAGCTCTTAACATGTCAGGAGATCTGTGGAGAACTGCAAGTCATTGCAGCAATGGATCACGTGCAGAAGTTGTCCTTGCTTGTGATTGTTACCCATCGGTGGTTTAGGTTCACTGTAGTTAATACGGTTGCACTTAACTTCAGTGCAGATCCACCCATTAGGCAAAACACGAGCCTCCCCACCTTAAATTTCAGGTTGGACTTTGCATGCCATATGCAAGCCTTAGAGCAAGAAATGTTTTAAATAAATAATGTCTTGTTGTTTGTGTATACAGTGCTCCTGTGCTGAGATCTAGTTACTGGGTAGATCATAAAGCAAGAAAAAAAAAAAAAGCCCCTTAACAATAAACAGTACAAGGTAAAAAACTCACCTTATTTGTCCCCAAACTTGAAGCACCGAGTAACCACATACCTTTATGTCTGGAGGTTAGCCAAGGGCAGCAGGTGTGGGTGTGGGGAATATACAGTGCTTCACAAGGCAAAATACCAGGATTAAATATAACCTGAAAAGTTTATCCTGATTTTAAAAACTAAGGTCTACTGTACTTGAAGTTTTATCCGTACACTGTTCGCAACAAACATCAGTCAAAACACAAAACTGAAGAGGAGAAAGAAAAGAAACACTGAATTTTGATTTTTTTTTATAGTATTTAATTTTAGTTTGAATAATACCATTTTTCTATGTATTTTCTCTATTATTTTCCATACAAGGAACTATGAATGGTAAATCAAGTGTGTTGTCAAACCCCAGAGGAAGGAAAAGACAGGCAAATTTTCCTCTTTCACAGTGCTTTTGCATCAAAATCCACAAGATTGGATTGTGCTTTGCTTTTCTTATGCCACCAGGAGCAGAGGGTGCAGGGGGATAGGACGGTTTGTAGCAGCAGTTTCTGTGGCCACGGTAGGAAATACTTTGCATACCATAAGGGGCACCTCTAACACAGGCCTTGGGTCTTCTGCCTTTTATAAGAAGCAGGTACTTAGAAACTGAGATCAGAATAATTGCCATTATTTCACCCTCCCCTGCTTTTAAACACCACCCCATGTTTGGTGAGATGCTCCTGTATTTTATTACGGCCTGCAACTGTGGGTGGTGGTGTCAAAGCTCTGTTAACGGCTGGGCAAGCCAGTGACAGAGGACTGAAATCAGAGAACTGAAGCACTGAGGCCTCGCAGCTCTCACTTAGTAACCACTCAAAATATCTGGGGTGAACCCAGGCCAGTAGCTGAGTCTGCCTGTGCTTCCCTGTGTGGTCATTTTCAATGAAAACAAGTTGTCTGTCGTCATGTAGGAACAAATCTGTGACAGATATATTACGTTTGTGCTATTTAAAAAATACCAACATTAATTCTGAAAGGGCGAAGCCTACTGTGCTCAAGACGAAAAATAGGAGTCTCGATTGCTTTTGCTCCCAAGTTCTCTGCTGGACTCCTCAAAAAAAAAACCTTATTAAAACTGCAGTGTTCCCAGTCACAGTTTGACAAACCAGGATCTGTCAAAAGGAACAGACTACTTGTGGAGGTGAAGGAGTGCCAGATGATTTAAAGCCACACGAGCTGTGTGGGATATGCATAGAGAGGTGGGAGCCATTCTGTGGTAGAGACTGAAAGCTCTTTAAGTGAAGGGGAATCTGTGGTACTACTCCTTCCATATGATAGAAATACAAGTCACAGAAGAAAACAGACGCCTAACCTCTATGTGGGAAGCTCATGTCAACCCCAAGGGAAGACTGTGAAAGTGATTTGTGAGGTGTGTAGTCCTTTCGATGGGAATAATCAGTGCAAAGGGAAGCGGGTCTTCCAAATACAACACACTGAACACATTTAACTCCTTTGCCTAAATCTAGGGCTAAAACCAGAGTGATTCTGTTTTATGATTTGACAGTAAATGGAGCAAACCCGTTAGCAGGATATATGTTCTTTTCCTACAGTCACTGAAATCAAAAATCATTAAGAAATTACAACAGTGGTCACTGGGACACACGCAGGCCCTTGCATCTGCCAGGAGGTGGTTATTATGAGTATACATAATAAGCATATTTCCACGTATTTCCACACTTGAGTGGAAACGCTAACGTTGAAAAGGTTGTACACGAGCTGATCTGTGTTATAACAGCCCTCCTTGAGGTACCTATATACTTCTTGGAAGAGAATAATCTCTTAAAATCACTAAGGCAGCAGTCCCAGTTCTTGTCTGCTTTTCTGGACAGCATCACAAGTAATGTGTATTTGAAGATTTTCTGCATATTACTATCACTTTAACATGAAATAATTCCTTTTTGTTTCCCAGACTCTTGCTCTTTGATGTTCTGATTTTCATAGCCTGGGTGTTGCCACAATAGTGTAATACCTTTTAGAAGTATCTTTTTATAGCATGAACTGGTATTTAAAAAAACCAAAAATAACAAACCACCACTGAAGTACTACTATTTGTCAGTAGTCCTTCCTATTTCAAGCAGAATGGCTGCCCTCTGCAGATAACTGTTTTCAGATGAGGATTTTGGATGCCTGCCTCCTCTTCTTTCTGAGTGTCAAGGTCTTTGCAGGATCAACCATTGCTATTTTATGTGGTTTAAAGTTGATATTGCAATCTTGCCTACAAAACCCAGCCAACAAATGGCACTGAGATATGTGTGCCAAGCAGCTGGTTTACATCCAAATGTGATTTTAACCTGAAGTGTGGGTGTGAGGGTAGTATTGGGTGGGTGTTGGAGTAGATATTTTTCCTGCAATTTGACAGTGTTTTCATTGTTGGGGTTTTTATTTTATACTTGGTTCATGACAACAAGGCAGCTATAAAGTTATATTCTGTAGTAGCCAGCTATTTGAGTGGAATGAACAGGCAAAAGGGATACACTGCTGAGAAGGCATCTTGCTCACCTTAAAGGTCATTGTATGTTCCACTGTTGAATTTCTTTTTCTCTGCAGTCGGTTGTGCCTACGCAGGTTATAGTGTTTCGGTTCTCTGAATGGACCGTGTGAAGAGGGAGCTCTGTGCCTCTCTGAGGCAGAAGTGCTATGAAGCTGCTCTTCCTCCTGGCTCTCTAACACACAGTTTGCTCAGTGACACCCGGCGTGGAGGGAGGGGAGGAGAGAAACGGGCAGGGTGGTGAGGTCTGAGCTGCACCTGCTGTCACACCGGGTAGTACCAAAGCCTTGCAGCTGGGCAGCAGCCAGCAGTGCAGGAGGTTTGGGAGCAGCGGAGTACGTGGGGACCTGCCTCTGCTGGAGACAGCGACATTAGCAAACTTGCTGGCAGCAGCTAAACACAAAGGTCTGAGAGGAACCCAACCACAACTTTAATCTGAATATGTGTATTTGTTTTCTCTTCCCTCTCTCCCGTCACTGCAGTGACCATCTCCTGGCTGAGCACAACTCTCCGTCTCATCCCAAAATGCTTTTCTGGCACAGCCAGCCTGAACATTATCACCATCACCAGTATCCCACCAGTAACAACAGCTACTTGCGGTAAGAGAAGAATGGGAGTGACTTTAAATCCTAATAGTAAATATAATGCTATAGCACACAAGAATGCAGACTGTATGGCCTTTGCTAATTCACAAGTTCAAGCCTTCAAACAGAGCTGGTGATTTGAAAATAATTTGAGCAGTACAGTCAACATAGTGGAGATTAACTTTACTACAGCTCTACAATTTTCCCAAGCCATGACACCATGTGTGCTGCTAACAGTGATAGGAATGTTTTACTGCTTAATATGATACTCACAGATGTGGTATTTTTTTGTTTCTTTTTCTAATTACATTTACAGTCTGTAGATAAAATCTGTCTACATGAAGTAATACAGACTTAGAAATACCTTGATGTTTTACATCTACTTTGATTATTTCCTGAGGCTCAACTGATCCTGCCCATAGGACCAGGACTATGGGCTGCCTGTCGTATCAGTCCAGGCACACTGCCTAAATAAATGCTTTGCATTGAAATTCTGATGCAATATACAGGTTATTGCATCAGCATATTCCTGTGAGCTATGAACCTAATGTACCTCTTCATGACTAAAATATTGTTTGTCTACAGTATTCGATTTTTCTCATAATTAAAAATGGTTATGCTTTGATGAGAGCTAGGCTCATAGATTCTTGATAATCTTGACGTTAACTGACTTTCCATTTATAGCGTGGTTTACTCTTTTTATTAAACTTTAGCTTATTACTTTTTGGCTAAAAACAATGTACATAAACATGATAGTGTTTAATCATTTATCTTGACGTGGCTCTTTCTGTGTTGGCAGTCTCACGCTTCCTGTTGTATCACAGCATTACTTCTGCTCTTGTCGACTCGTTGAGTAGCATGTTTTTATTAGAAACATGTTAAGTTTTATATTTTAAAGTGAACAAACAAACCAACCCCAAAGGAATTGAGGGTTCTAAAGTGTGAAACTAATGAAACTGCAGTGGCATTTTATAAAATCAATCCATCTCAGTACAAAGGTCAGAGCAAGCTGAAATTTAGATTGGCTAACAGAAATACGTAGCAAACACAACATTGTTTCTATTGACTCAAGCAACAAACCAGAAATGAAGGATGGGTGCTTGAGTTCCCTGATGCAATCCTGCTCACAAGGGACATGCAGAGTGCCCAGGGCAAAAGGCACCAAACCAAAGCACAAGGGAAAGCAAGGATGTCTGCTCGCACCTCCAGTCCTCCGGTGTGTCCCTCCATAGCTTTTTCAGGGCCTTGTTCTCTCTCAGGGCCCGCTTTTCGACACGTCCTTGTCTTTCTTCATTGCTTCTGTTTTCCCACCCTTGTCTAAAAATCTGCCATTTGAGTCGCTCTGAAGATGTTCTTCCCACACGCTTCTGAGCACCTTCCTGTAGGTTTGGAGGCAGCCTGCGTTCTGTGTTTTGGTGTTGAGATACAGAGTAGGGGGGGATACTTCCATCAGTTAAGGGCTGTGTACCCGAGCTCACAAGATTGCCTCTTGAGGCTGACTGTTTTGAGCGGGAAGAGCACAGACCAGTTCGGGCACAGGGCTTCGGTCTGGCCATAATTGTCGCATTGCTTGGCTCTGTCCTCAGTGCTTTACCCTCCGCGAAGCACCACGCTTCAGTCCCACATCCTGACCTCGGTAACGCTCACACAGAAAAAGCAGTTGACCCAGGGGAGGATGCCAGCCAGCATTAGTGATGAACAGATAGAGAAAGGAGTGTCCTAGGATCCCCACATCCCAGCAGAACTACCCTTGGAACACCTTTATGCAGATATGTCTGCAAAATGAGGCTCCCACCACCTGCACTTGCTCTCCCTTAGATCACGTCTTCAATTCCCGTTAGTGGATGTGCAGAAATGAAACAGCAGGGCCACAGGGAATGTCACCTCCGACAGGTTAGGCTTATGGATTTGGCCTGCTCAGAGGGTTAGAGAAGCAACTTGAAATCTCAAAATTTTCGACTCCTGTTTTAGACAATTACACCGGGCATGTAGAAATCTTTGGTCGTTTATTCATGTCACCAAAGCTTGGGAGAGAGCCAGGAGGAGAGTTGTATCATTCTATAAAGCACATGGAGTCTTCTCTGTCCCTCAGCCTCTGCTCTCAGCTGTATCAGTAAGTAAATATTTAACAATTTAGGCAGAAAATCTGCAATCTCAAAACTGGTGCAGGTTCCTAACCTGTGGGACTCTGCATGGGGCTTATATTGTCTATGTTGCAGAATGTGAATTTTATTAGGGAAAAATCTACCATATGTGCATAGTATGTGGGTTTTCAAATATACTTTTAAACTCTTTTGGCAAAAGTTGAGAACTCTGCATGACAATCACAAAAACTAGAGGTTTGAGTACTTGAGCTGATTTGCACTGAAGCTACAACTTCATGCCTTGGAACTGGCTATATCTGGCTGGAACGTGGTGTGCATTGCTGATCCGCAGAAGATCTGAGAAAGAGACTTATCAAGGCACCTGCCCCAAAGAAAGAAACACATCAGAGGCCTGTGCTTTACAAAACAGCATAAACCAAACAAACACCACACACCTCCAGAGAAAACTTGTTGTAAATGTCTTCACTTTAATAATCATATTTTAACAGAAAAAGGACACTTTGTGTCCTAAAAATACCTAAAGATAACATCTTCAGAAATGCTAAGTCAGTTTGTTTATCATGGACAAGTTACACCCAACTTTTTAAGACTGAACTGCAAGAGGATGGGTCTCACTGTATCCACTCAAGATACCCTTAGGCAAGGTTGGAATTTATGTCAGAAAAAAACAAGTCCCGGTATCAAGATCTCACCAATTTATGATCTTGTAACTGCTATATTGCTCTGTAATGCAAGTCTAGTAAGCAGATAAACCAGTTTTGCTATGCATAAATCAATCTGTATGTGGATTCTCTGGTCTTGCATACTGTCTTAAATTATCTCACTGTCAGCAGTAGAAAGTGCATTACTTTTAGTTTCCCGCAAACCACTGTCTTCTTTTGTACAGTTTGCAAAAGTACGTTTTAGTGCTATTTCTGCTACCTTATTATGAAGTCCACTTTAGGTCCACACAAAGTCTGAGTTCTCAACTATAACTCTAATCCTTCAGTGACAGGAGTTTTAGCTAACTTCGCAGCCACTACTGTTGTATGCTGAATAATGCCTACTAATTTATTAGGTGGGTCATAAACATCTCAATTCATCAATGAAATTAATGAACTCCATCGTTTGGGTTGCTGCCACCTTCAGAAATGCCTCCATCAGAATAGCAAATTAAAGAATTCAGGGTATAGTTGTCATCTTGTCAGGCTTAAAAGAGGAATTTTGCCTGTGGTAATTCCAGATCTTCTCACTAAAAGCTGTAACGTGGTACTTAGTACCTATACTAATGACTCGTCCATGAGCCCGTGCCCTCTTCATAAATTTGCCTTTTTAAAGCTTCCCGTACATGCATATGAACTATTCATCTGTTCCCAGAGAGGCAGAGAACTCTTACAGCAATTACAGCAGCAAAAATACCAGTATGTTTTTTTTTGGAGAAGCTGGCAGTTGTATTTTAACTTAACAAATTGCCTTTAAAGATCATAAATCATGGTCTATGTGATTCTCTTTATCTTTGAGGATGTCATACGCACATTTTGAAAAACAGCTAGTATTTTGTTAATCATTAATGAACTTAGGGCCTTCCTGACTTTCTCTTTTGCAAAACTTGTGCAATTGTACTTAAAGCATGATGAAAATATGTTTTTCAGTGTCTCTACTATTCTGTAGTTTGCTCTCTGGATATATCATTTTAATGAAACATCTCATAAAATTATTTAACCATCCTCTGAATGCATGAGGGGTTTTCAAGAACCCTTCTTTACATCAAGTCATGGGTTACTGACCCTATTTGATGACAACAGAGAACAGGATTAGGATTATAATCTAAATCACTGGGAGTTCCAGCTCTTCCTTGCATCCCTCCTAGTCTTTTCCAACTGCCAGGCCATTAGGACCAGTAAAAATTCTTTATTAAAAGCTTAGCTGTCCCTTGGGACCTTTCCTTGGAGAGTGTAAATAATCAATTCTAATAACAGCATAAAATCAGTCAACTTCAGTAATTTTTACAATTTATAAATTCATATCCCAGAAAGAGAAATTTTATGCTACTTGAATACACCTGTATCCAACTCAGTTTGGCCTGTTAAATGCTAGTCTTAACGCAGCTAAAAACCTACAGAAGGGACTTAGGTTGCTATAAAACAGGCTGAGAAAGAAACCAAAGGCCAGACAGAAACAGAGCAGATGAAAGAATTTTCTTTGCTTGGTACTGTGTGTGCCGTGCTTTCCACCCCACCGTAGGTGGGTGTGTTTCACCTGAAGGTGACAACCAGCCATCTCTGCCCATCACAGGTCCATTTACAGCTGCTCCCTTCCAGCAATAAGAGGGCTCTGACCTGAGCCCCTGCTCACCTGGGCTTTGGTCATTTCCGAGGCAGCCCTGCCTGCAGGTGCCGAGCAAGCCTTCACCTCTGTGAACATCTCCGTTTTAACAAGCTGGAGACTGAATCCAGGATGCCGAGGTGTTGAGATTTTTCCCCCCTCAAATTAAGTAGCGTGTGTATTGCTTTAGGCTGTGTACTATATATAAAGGATAAATATTTCTATGCCTCGCAGGCACCGCTTTGTCCTTTTATCGATTTTCCCACAGTACTGACTGGTCATCTAAACTGCAACAGGGTAACCCCTCACAGTGGAGATCTCACAGGCAGTGTTAGCTTCCTCTTGAGGGGAAGCAGAGGCATAGGCACTGATCTCTGTGACAGCGCCCCAGGGAACTGCCTGAAGTTGTGTGAGGGGAGGTTTAGATTGGATATTAGCACCTTCTTCAAGCAGAGGGTGGTTGGGTGCTGCAAGAGGCTCCCCAGGGAAGTGGTCACAGCACCAAGCCTGACAGATTTCAAGGAGCATTTGGAAAAGGCTCTCAAGGCACATGGTATGACTCTTGGAGTATCCTGTGCAGGGCCAGCAGTTGGACTTTGATGATCCTACTCAGCCCTCATGAGGCCACATCTGGGGTGCTGCGTCCACTTCCCGACTCCTCAGTGCAGGAAAGACTTGGAGTTCCTGGAGCAGGTCCAGCAGAGGGCAACAAAGATGATGAAGGAACTGGAGCATTTCTGTTACAAGGACAGGATGAGAGAGATGGGCCTGTTCAGCCTTGAGATGACTGAGAGGAGAATCTTATCAATGTCTGTAAGTGTCTGAAGGGAGGGTGTCAAGAGGTTGGTATTAGGTTCTTCTTGGACATGCCAAGTAAGAGGATGAGGGGCAACGAGCAGAAACTGATGCCCAGGAAGTTCCACCTGAACATGAGAAAGAATTTTACTGTGCAGGTGGCCAGGCACTGGAACAGATTGCCCAGAGAGGTTGTGGAGTCTCCCTCTCTAGAGACATTCACGAACCATCTGGACACAA
This sequence comes from Pseudotriccus pelzelni, assembly GCA_035584735.1. Lineage (NCBI taxonomy): Eukaryota > Metazoa > Chordata > Aves > Passeriformes > Tyrannidae > Pseudotriccus > Pseudotriccus pelzelni. Next base: position 54,339,130 of record JAWMRA010000078.1, on the reverse strand, counting down.
TCCCGTGCAATGTGCTCTAGGATGACCCTGCTACAGCAGGGAGGTTGGGCCAGATGACCCACTGTGGTCGCTTCCGACCTTATCCGTTCTGTGATCCTTGTGGGTCCCTTCCAACTCAGCCTATTCTACGATTCTGTGGGGTTTGGGTTGTTTTTCTTGGGGCTGGCTCCTCAGCGTTCTGTGGAAAAACGAGCCACGGAGCGGTTTCGGTTGGGAAGGGACCTTAAGGCTCACCTTGTTCCAGCCCCCCCGCCATGGGCTGGGACACCTTCCAGAAGCCCAGGCTGCTCGGAGCAGTTACACGGCCGGAGGCGGCGGAGGGACACGGGCCCCGCGGTCCGGGCGCCATTCCCGGCGGGCAGGCGGGCCCTGCCGCCGCTTCCGGGCCGCGCGCTCCCGCCATGCCGCGGGGCGGGGGCGGCATCACTGCGCCCGGCACCCTCTGACGTCACCCGGCGTACGGAAGTGCCCCCTCATTGGCTGAGCCTCCCCCTCGCACCTCCGCGCCCGCCTCTGATTGGGCCCCGCGGCGTTGCTCAGCCAATGGGGCGGTGGCAGGCGCGGGGAGGCACCGCCCCGGCCGGCGCTCGGGGGCGGGAGCCGCCGCCATGTTGTCGTGAGGGGCGGCAGCGGCGCTTCGGAGTCGCCGGAGCGGCGGGCGCGGCCCCGGGCGGCCGGGACCTCCCGCGGCGGCGGCTCCTCCTCCCCGGCGGGTGCCCGCGGCGCTGCTGCTGCTGCTCCCGCCGCAGCCTCCCCCCTGCGAATGATGCGGCGGGAGGCGCCGCTGGGCTGGGTCGGAGCTCGGGCGGCGGCAGAAGCGGCGGCTCTGGGCTGTGTCCGGTTGGAGGAGGAGGAGGAGGAGGAGGCGGCGGCCGCCCGGTCCCCAGCGCCCCGAGGCGGCCGGGCGGGCGCAGGATGCTGAGAGCGACCCCGCGGTCTGGTCGCGCCGCGAGGAAAGGGCCCCTCCGGGGCTGAGCGCGGAGCGGCCCCGTCCCGCGCCCCCGTCCCGCACGTGCTTCTCCCCCGTCTCCCCGCGCCTCCTCCAGCCCCTCGCCCTCCCGGCGCCGCCTCCCCGCCGGCCCCGGTGCCGTGCGGCCCCGCCCCGTCCGGCCTCTCCCGCGGCGGGAGCGCGGCGGGGCCGGCGGAACATGGCGTGGGTGCTGAAGATGGACGAGGTGATCGAGTCCGGGCTGGTGCACGACTTCGACGCCAGCCTCTCGGGCATCGGGCAGGAGCTGGGAGCTGGTGCCTACAGCATGAGGTAACTCCCTCCCGTAAGCCATCCCCGGCGGCGGGGCCGTGTCCCGACCGGGCTCCCTGGGCCGCCCGGCCTTGCCCTGCCCGTGCCGCGGAGCACGGAACGAGCCGCGGCTTCCCGCGCTGCTCCCCTCACATTTTATATCGCTCTGGCTCCCGGAGGGGCTTCCCGAGCAGCGGGCACGTGTCGGGGGGGCTCTGCCCTGCCCTGCCCTGCCCTGCCCTGCCCTCCCTGGCAGGTGGCCGCTTGGGAAGGGCGGGCGGCTGCCTGGGGTGGGGGGGGGTGGGGGGGTTTTCCCCTTTATTTATGTGATCTCTGTCGTAAAAATGACACTTCGCTGTCCCTGGGAGATGTAAGCGGAGCCCACATTCCACGCAGTTGTCATCTTACACTGGACAAAGATAATTCTTGCTCACAGTAAACACTAGCCGTTTTCTCCGGCGTTTAAAAGTGTTCTTTCTTGAGCAGGTAAGTGTAATTAATAGGGTAGTAGTATGATTGTATTTTAATCAGTATACTTACTCGTCTGTATTTCTGTGGAGTGACATTTTTCTCCTTTTTTTTCTTGCCATATAGCTCTTTCTGTCCTTACTTTGGTGGTTTCCTTACCTTTTGATTGATTTCCAGCTATTACAAAGTTTAAGTGTTTAAGTAGCATTTGCGTGTGCTTTTTCAAAGCTTAGTTAAAATTGTACTTGTTTGAAATAAGTAAATTTTATCTTGCTTATGGGTCAAATGTGTGAATTCCCGAGTGACGATTTAGGATGGAAAAGAGAAGCTGTTTTGGAGGCACTGGGAGACATTTTTAGTCCAAAGTTTTGGACAGGGTTAGTCAGTGTTTTGAGAGCCTGGAGAAATAGAGCAGTTGCATTTGATAGTTTTGAGGCCTAGCCTGTATGGAAGGCACATTCTCTCTCAGGTGACCACATGTTTCATCTGTGTATTTTAAGGCAGTACTTCCTAGATGAAGTGTTGGAAGTACAGTGTCTTTGCTGGAAGTTACAAATAAGGCCTTCAGCTGAATAGAAATGAGGACCCTTCTGTTAGTATTTGGGATTGTGAGCTCAGCAGGTTGACGATGGGGTATGTTTTTGATGGGGGGTTTGTTCTCTGTGCGGTTTGTTTTTTTGTGTTTTTTTTTTTTAAATTAAAAATAACTTTGAGGACTTGGCAGTTCAGGGAATAAGGTGATTCATCTCTCTTGATGAGAATATTCCTGATTTTATATTCAGCTTGTCTGGATTTTATCCCACTTCTGTCCCATTTCTGCCTTAGCAAACATTCATCCCTTGAAGTGGTGTGCCAATTTTTGTGGGTGGCTGCATGGTGATTGCCTGGATGGCTTCTCAGTGCGCAGACACCTATGGATAATTCATGTGCTCCTGTTCAAGAACTGCTCTTCCTTGTATATCACGATTCAGTTCTTTCTAGGATTTCTTATGATTAAAAATACTGACTTTAAAAATATTTATAATACTGGTTTTAAAAATATTTTCCTTTGTTTTCATAGATTTCAACTCTCCTCCCATTAATGCTCACTGTCCAGTTTCTGGGAACTGTAAGAATTACAGTTGTTGGATGGATTGTTTTTTCTGCTCATGTCATCCTGTTACGGTGGGGAGCAGTCCTAGGTGGTTTTTAGTTACAAAGACCTGCTTATTAGGACGTTCTGAATCACCAGAAAAAGAGGTGTAGCTGTTAAAACCACTTAAAAAGTAATATTGCACAAAATAAGCTATACATCAGTCTTAAATTTTCTTGCATGCTTTGTCTGGCATGTGTTTTTGGAAGACTATTTGTAGCTTCACTCTCTGACCACGTAGTTTAAAGGGATCACCTAACTGCAGTTAGGGTTTGCTGGATTCAGAGTGATTTCAGCAAGTACGCAAGTTATTTTATGTATTATTTAGATTTCTGCGTTAGGGAAATTATGGCCTGTTAAGTGATATGAGGGGGGAAACTAAAAGAACTGGCATAGCATGGAGAGTGGGAGCTGCTCTCTCACTGTTCTGTGCTAGTAGAAGCTAATTGCTTGTCACTTTCTTATAAAAAAATGTTAGAAAAAGAAATATTGCCTAGGGGAGTGTGTTGGGACAGCTCCCTAAGGTATATCACATATTTTGTTAGCAAGACCTGCATGTAACTGTTTTACCTATTGGGGTTGTCCTGCAGTTGATGATGAGTCAGTGCCCTGGAGTAGAATATATGGCATTACTCCTGTGTTTATTCTTACTAAGGAAGCTGCTCGTGTCTGTTGATCGGTGACTAGGTGTTTTTTTTTTAAGAAAGCAGCTAAATGCCTCCTGAATTTCTCTGCAGATTCACGTGGCTTTAAATAGTTTTCAAAATTTTGTTACAAAATCACAAAACTCGGTTTTTGTGATTGCTGTTCTAACATCCTCTCACACAATAAGAAGCTACCTATAAACACAAAATTCGATTTGACTGATAATAACAATTGTCAGATATGTCAGATAACAACCCCCCCCCAAACCTGTATAAAACCACAGTACCTTTAGCGATAGTGAGTTTTGAGTATGTTATATTCAATTGGTGATGACATCCATCACGTTTTCTTACAAATCCATCATACTATCCATTGAAACACCACAGGAATTAATTGTCTGCTTTTGGGAACTGATGGTTACTGTGAACGGTTAAAAAATGGAGGCTGTTTAAGTGAAAAGATAAGTTCCAAATAACTGCCTGTCATCTCTCTAGCAGAATTCCATTTTTCATCTAATGAATTATTTGATTAATGACTCAAGTTAAATGAGCATTAATAGACAGACTAGTATCTTAATGACTGAATTTTTACGTGTAAATTGGAAGCTTAGTGTATGCAGTTATTGAAATGCTTGCAGTTCCAGTGGTATTCGTAGTGCTAAAATTCAAGCTTGTCATGGGGAACTTGATGGTTATTTCAGGAGCAGCTGTTTTGGTATATATTTGTAGATTAAACCCTGAAGTCCATTAAACAAAATTGAAAAAGATGACTCTTGGCTCTGAAATGTACAAAAGACTGTATGAAAAATCATTTAGAGAATCCTCCACTTTTTTGAGTGTCAGGTCAGTTTGACTCTGGTGCATCTCCCAGACATTGAAGTGTCTTTTGAAAATGGAGCTGGCTGCTGCCTTGGTCGAAAAGAACAGAAGCCTGATGCTGTGGAGAGGGTTGGATGGTGAGGGAACTTTGTGTATCAACTCTCCTCCAAGGTTCAGGCCAAGGTAGCCATTAAGGTGCTCAGTAAGGCGTTAACAGACTGTTAACCCTATAGCTCTGGTTTTCCGTTCAGAAGAGAGGGAGGGTGTTGTCTTCTAACAGCTTTCAGGTCCCTGACATCCCATTTTTGGCTGATGAACATGATTGGGCCATGGCAGTTACTGCCTTAACTTTATAGTCGCTGTGCAAAAATAAAAAAAAAGGAGTTATCTCATTCAGGCCCTGCTTTTGGCTGCTGTTACATTATGACAGACAAAATGACTGTTTATGCTTCCCCTAATACCTCCCACTCCTTTGAAACTCTGCTGCTGGATATGTTTTTTTTATTTAAGAGGAATGCTTGCTTAAGGTATTCTGAATTTTTTATTTACTTTTTTTTTTTTTTGGACATACACAGTATTTTCTGCAGAATACATTATAAAGCTTCTGTGGTCTGTTCTATTTTTATGCATTGCACTGTAGAAAAAGTAATTTTCACTGACATCTAGACCCTGTGAAATAAAACGTTACGAACTGATTAGAATTGGAGCTTGATTCTTTGTGCAAGTGCACAAATATGTAAATACCTGTCAGGAAATAGGCATTTTAAGAAAAAGAGAATCCACAAACTTAATCCTCCTCACTTTGTTACCACAGATAAAACATGCTAAAAAATAAACCTCATGTTGTAGATCACTGACATTGACTTGGGGTTGACGTTAGTTTTTTTTGTTTTTCCTAGTTGAGTGTGTGAATACATTACAGAAAGTCAGGTGCCAGTTTAAATTGGAAAGAAAAAATTTCAAGTTCTTGAACTGTCTTCTCTGTTCCTGTCACCTCTCATGGTGGATGGACATCTCTGATTGAGAGCAGGGCAGCAAGTCTGCCCTTGTTTACTCTTCGTGCATTACTCCTATGTAGGAGCAATCTGTACTAGAACAGCTGCCTGACCTCCCTGTGTCAGAGGACTGGATGGAGAACTGTGGATTTGTTGTGGTGAACATTCTTACCTCTTTTCCTTGGTACCATCAAGAGCTTAGGAAGGCACAAGTTTTGGTGTTGGCGTTTTCTTCATTCTTTCATTGGTTGGTTTTTGTATTTTGTGCCAGACTCCCTTTAAGTTGAACCCTTTAACCATTTGAGTTTCCGTGTGGTGACTTGTGGGATTTCCAGGAGCAGCATTACATTTGCACCTGTTTCTCATTCGTGTTGCACTTCTTGACAGCTGCTGCAGAGAAAGTTGTGTCCCAGAAATTAATTCCAGGGCTCTTGTCTCACATCAAACTTGCTTTTGCAGACACAGGGAAAATGTTAGGAAGTACCAGCTCTCCCATTGCCTTATATTTTCCTATGGCTTGTTCACACTTCTTAACAGTGCAGAGCTTGGCTTTGAGATCATAACTCTTCATTCAAATACTGCTTGGGAAGAATTTGTCTCAAGGTATTTGTCCTTGTAAACTGTGCTTTAAAGTTTCAAAAGGCCTGTGTGTTCTTGGGATGCTTTAGTACTCACACCCAAAAGTATACAATCCAGAAAACAGATAAGGCAGATGATTGATGGAACAGCACTTGGAATTTTGATGACATAGTAGTTCCTGGTCTTGTAAGGACAGGAGGTTCTTCATTCATGTTGTGACCCTATTATTATTATTATTATTATTATTATTACTATTATTATTATTATTATTATTATTATGGAGGATTTTTTTGTATGTGTGTTTTAGCTTTTTTTTTAAATGCTTCAGACAAAGTGTTGATAAGAGTGTTTTAAATTTATAATGAAGGTGATTTTTGAAGGCTGACAAACACATTTTACAAGCTTGGGAGGGTACATTACTTTTTTTTTTTTTTCATCTTTTTGTGCTGTGCTCACGTAGGCTACATAACATAGGACAGCTTATCACATGTGATCCATCCCACTGGATGCTTTAGTTCAAGTGTTTCATTCACCTTGCTTCCACTTCTAAACTTTCCTACTTTTGTACTGTCAAGTTTCACTTACGCACCTCTGTAGCACAGCTTGCTAAGACTGGATGTTGGAGGATATGTTTACTTCCTGCTCTTCATGTGTAATGAAGACTGTTTCTGTTTGGGTCTTTCTGGGAAAGTTTTCCTCATCCCTCTGGGAGGAAAGAATGCCCTACATTCGAATGCTTTAGGTAGCACATTTTGAGGGACTGAGATAAGGCTTTTCTTACTGGAGCTAATAGTTTCAAAAACTTGATCTCAGCGTTCGTTCTATGAGGAGAGTATATAGAAACCTTGATAGGTCGACTTTTTCAAATGATATCAAAAAATCTAATGAAAGATGCTGCTTGTCCTTCAAAACGCTGCTGCTCACACTTCAGCTTGCTTTTAATAGTCTTAGAGTTTATTTAAATGGGACAAGTGAAGCAAGTCTTTACTTCACAAGATCAAAAGTTAACAGTAGCAAAATAAAGAACAGAATCTCTTAAAGGTCTCTCTTCGCCTGTAGCCTGAAATAGTTTCAACAGTAGCTATTTTGGAACACTTGCTTTTCCTCCATCTTGGCAGCTCTGCCAGTGGGTGCTGTAGTGTTGTTAAGAGGTTCTTTGCCCTGTAACCTGAGCAAAGTTGGCAGTAAAAGTCCCTGTCACTAATCTGCAGTGGGCCAGCAAAAATCACCCCTCACCAGGTGAGTAGGAAAATAACTAAAGGATGGGCACATAAGTATACATAAACATGGAGACTGCCAGGGATTTACTGGGGGGAGATGATTTGTCCTGCCAGGCCACTGGCTTATTATAAATGCAGAAATTGTATTGAGGGTCTGAGGGGAAAAAGGCTGGAGCTGAGAAGGCTAATCTGCTCTCCTGGTTGGTTATTTCTTCTTTTTGTTTTGTTGGGTCTTACAATAGAAACGCTATAAGACTAGAGGTGGTAAAAAGACAGATTCAGCATCTTCATAGTTTCTGGGAATGTGATTGACATAATAGCATATATTATGTGCAGTTTATAATCTTCAGTTTATGTAAAGAGCACTATTAAACATACTAAATTTCTGTTTCCCATTGGTTTCCTTCTCTGAATTGTGAGCACTCTTCACATATTTTCTTCATCTGTGCTGTGTGAGCAATGAATTTTATTTTGTAGAAAATCCTTGTCACTGAAGTTTAGCTGGTCCCTGTTTACCTGGCACTTTAAAATCTGAATTTGAAGTATTTTACTCATACTTCATTGACTGTTTTAATTGCCTGTAGCTGTTCCCTGTTTAGATAGGGGAAAAGTGTATGTTCAAGTGCGAAAACACTGATATTTCATGCTTTATGAGTGAACATATAAAAAAATTATTTAAATTATATTTCTTTTAAAGATGGTCTGAGAAGGATTTTAAATTACATTGGTGTCTCTTTTTCTTTTGGATGTACCAGTACCCAGAATGCTCTTTTATAAGAAATATTTGGCTTGTGCTGTTTTCTGGAGTGTTTTTTTGGAATGGTGGCATTTAAGAATGAACTTTATGCTCTCTTTACAGCTAAATTGTAGGGTTGCGGAGTTGAATGTGTTTATTTTTATTTCTTCAGTGGCAATTAGTCATTACCACTTTGTAAGTATTAGCCAAAGCAGGGTTCAAGCTGGTTAAATTGGTCTTCCATTTGTATTTGTTGGCTTCCAATGCCTTGTCTCTTAACTAATTCATTAACCACATCACACTTTCTTAAGCCAGACCAGCTGCAGTTTTATCTTCAAATTGTGGGTGGAAAAGGAAGGCTTGAAAGATATTTTTCATAAATACCTAAAAGGCTTCTCTCTTTCATCTTGTGTGTTATGTGAAGGCAAGTGCTGCAGAACTCAGTTGAGAATTACAGGTCATTTATTTGGAGAGATACTTTGCATGCCTTCGCTTTTGCGCACGACTCTTATGTGTGTATTTGAAACATTGCTCTTGTTTCCGTGTTCTGGCCATTTTAAAGTTCCTCCGCATAAAAACACTGGTGTTTTATGTGCCAAAGTGTGTGGTGAGTAGCAGTCCTGTCTGGGACTGTGCTTCCCTCTGCTTGTCACAGCGCTCCCTCCTGCGTTGGGCTGCTGTGCTGCCCTTCTGACTGAGGCCAAGGCACAGAGCATCTCGTTGTTTCTCCTGAGTCATCCTTAAGGAGCAGTCTCCAATTGACAGAATTTTCTGTCTTACTCGTGAATGTTGATCAATGTAAGAGATAAAACAAGATACGTGTTGGTTAAAAACTGAGTCAATAGGTGAGGTGGTATGAGAAATCTTTGAAAATCCATTTCTGAACTGAATGAAGAAAATTTCATAGATCTGCAGATGATTTCATCATGAACAAAAATTCAATGCAAGAAAAACTCTTTGAAGTTTAATTTATGAAGGAGTACTGTGTACAAGGGAGACTAATCTATTGCTAATACAGATTATTAATTCTGTGGAAAGCAGAAGATGTGTTTGCTTGTTGAGGTGAAGCTGTCTTTCTTACGACAGCCTGTGGACAGCATGGGTTGCTCCTTACTCTTCCAAAATTTAGCAGTTCTAAAGTTTTCTGGTGGTTGTGAGTCTTACATAAGTGAAGTGAATCTTTGCTTAAACTTTATATAACTTTTGTGAGTCTGTGGCTTAATCATTTTTGGGCTAAAGCCTAAGAACAGTTACAACTGAAAAATCTTCAGTGTCCGCAGAATTGATAGGTTAGATATAATGGTACTAAATGAGGAGAGATACTTTCACCGTGTAGGTAACTTACTTTGGGGAATATATTTTCTCAAAGAAGAAAGCAAAAGCCTTGCTTTCATCTGCATGTCTATTAGGCAAGCTTGCCTGTGCTGTCAGGCGAAACGTCTAATGAAAACTGGATTTTTTTCAGTGGAGACAAGAACTAGAGATTAAAATTTCATAGGAACAGCACAACTTTATTTAGGTCCCATGACATTTTTTATGTATCCTAGCTTAAAGTTCTGGTGGACAGAACTGCTTTGGGTACTGCTCATGTAAGTTTCACTAATAAACTGAGTGACACAGTTCTGTGCATGTGTTTCATTGTGAGTTTTTAAAGTCACGATTTTTTTTTCCCTAACTCCAGGCAAAACAGGGCCAACAGTCTCACAGAGTTATTTGTTTTGTTCTTTTCAGTGATGTGTTGGCACTGCCTATTTTCAAACAGGAAGATTCCAGCCTTCCGCAAGAAAATGAGACCAAACATCCACCCTTCCAGTATGTTATGTGTGCTGCAACTTCTCCAGCAGTAAAATTATATGATGAAACTCTCACATACTTGAATCAAGGTTGGTATACGCATGTGAAGGCGGCTTGTGGTGCAGGTCTAAAAGTGGAATGATATTTCATGTTTTGATACGTGTATATATGTATATCCAAAATGAATGCATGTCAGCAATGAGTAGTCTTGTTTTTTGTCCAGCTTGTAGGCTCATGGATGTTGTTGCTTCCCCTTTAGAGTCTGGGGGGGGTTGTTTTGTTGTTCTGGTTTGGTTTTTTCCTGCTGTGTGTTGTTCCTCTCCTTCCCCCACATCGCCCAATAAAATCAAGCCAATAGAGCTTTCAGACGGGAAATTCCAGGTAGTAATAGCTTAAAATACAGGACTAATTTTGCATTCCTGTTTAGACTTGATTGATAGTAGCAACTTAATTGAATATTTGCATAAGGATATACACAAACAACACTCAAAAAGTCATAATAAACATTACAGTATCAATCCCTGAACAAAAAGCATTGCACAACGGAGGCCACTGTAATTGCTCTCAAATTACTATGCATGTTTGCCTGGAACAGTATTTTGTTTGAAATGTAAACACAAGTGCATCTACCTTTCTGGTTACCTTTGGAGTTTGTATGTGTTTCACTATTGTCTGTCGACATTTATCAAAAGTTAACTAGATCAATACTTCACCTGAATTGTGCTGGGTTTTTTTTTCCTCGTAGCCTGTGGTTAATTTGCATGAAAACTTGGGTATTTTTCTTGTAGAGAGGGCAAGAGGGCACTGACTGCTGGGTATAACAATCTGACTGTAGTCATTGCCATATGATATAACCTCCCTCACCTCTGGAAATTACATCGAAGTCCTAAGTGTAATCAAATGGTATTCTGAACTCAAAATCATTTCTTATTGGTTTTGGTCTGTATCAATAATTTTGTACCCTCCCACCCCTCTATCCCTCTCTTCTGGCTTTAATGCTGTCGGATCACTATTCCTAGATTTAGTTCAGCTTTCTTTTCCTTGCGGATTTTGACTCAAAATCTCTATGGACTGCACTGTAATTAGTAGACAGAGCACAAGGCGGTGGACTGAAGGAAGGAAGTGCTTGCTGTCTTCCTTCTGAGAAGAGCTTGCTGTTTAAGTGATGGTCTCTTAAATGACTGTAAATGTTTCTTCTGCGCTTGAAAATCTTTTCAAATATAAAGATTTCATTTACAAAGAAGCTTTGCTGGTTTTTGGTATCCTCAGTAACTTTTCCTGACGTTGAAAAACGAGGACATTGGTATACCTTTTTCTAAATAAATATGAGAAGAAAAAAACAGTTGGCCAACTTCTTTCTGTGCTAATACTTCAGGGAGAAAGACAGTATATTTACTGCCTAGGTTAAGACCTTTTCATAAACATTCCTCTGTTAGCTCTAAGTGCATATGTGTGTGTATATATATATATACATATATATATATAAAAATGTGTATCTTGGGATAAATTTGAGACGTGACCTCTTTCCTAGTGAAGCCAGCTTAAAATAGAGGGATTGGTTTGCAACACTGAGTTGTGCTGATACATGATTCTGTAATGAGTTGGATTAAGTCCTGTAGAAAATGAACAATTTAAATCCCCTTCATTTCAGTTACCTGGTTTCTCGTTTGCCCCCGTTAGCAGCCTGGCTTAAGTCATTTTCAGGATTTCAAATACCCTCTTTAATTTTGTCAGCAGTTGTCTTAGTCTCCTGACTTGGGAATATCAGAAGCAGTGGTAAAATTTGGCCTGTCAGTTAAACTGTGGTGACATTCCCTAAGGCAGTACTTAAGCAAGTCCTGACTTTACCCTCTATCAGTAAGTATTTTAATGCGAACAGCGAAGAGTGTTGCTCAGAGTTCATCTGGCTGATGCTCTTAGTCATATGCTTTAGCTTTAGGTGGTCCTATGAGGAGCAGGATGTTGGACTCAATCCCTGTGGGTCCCTTCCAAGTCGAGATATTGTATGACCTAATGGAATGTTTAAGATGATCAGGTATTCAGTTGAAGCTGATTGAGAGGTTCAGATCTTGGATGGTTGATTGTTCAGGGGTTTCCAGGGTCCTTACTGACTATGAAATCTCTTAGATGGGTCCATTGAGAATGCATGTTGGAGTTGTGGGATGATGTTTTGAGTTGGCTGTTGTTCAGCTTGAGGTATATCAAATAACAGAACGGGTATGGAAGAGAATTGCTTTTGAAAGGGGAAGTTTTCTTTAGGTTGGCTTGCACAGTGTGTGGCTTGGCCTTGAAGTTCTGTGAGTGCAAGGAACTGCTATGCATTGGAGCATAGAAGTACTTTGGAGGGCAGTGTATAAGGTGATGAATTTACTGCATTTGATCTTGGTGAACATGAGAAGGAAAAACAGATGCCTGTGGTTCAAATAGATTACTTGAAGCTTTCCCTCCTTGGAAGCATGACAGTTTCTCATGTTCACTGGAAAGATAGGTTTGTCCATACCTGTTTGATATAAACACTAACTGTTTCTTTTAAAGGCTTATTTCTGAAATCATACAAAGCCTAAAAATCATACAAAGACAGCAGGTACATGGACAAAAGTAAACATGGGATAATAGTATTTATGTTGTGGGAAGAGTATAAAAACTGCAGGAGTTTGTTTTGGAAGACCAGTTAATGGTTCTCAGTTATGTTGCCTTTCATCAGTTTTTTTAAAAAGTAAAGGAATTCAGCTTTGAAATGTTTTTCTTCAGAAAAAAATAAAGAAATAAGTACTTACACTTCATGCAAAATGAAATACTTAAACTTTGAAAGTATCTGTAGTTTTAAAAGGACTGAAAAATTTCATTTTTCTCCATTAATTCCCATGCTGGGAAGTGCACATGGCTATGAAGATCTCAAGCACAAGTTTCAAGTATTGGTATTCTTGCAAACTGTGAACTGAGTTTAAATGCATTAAACACAAAGTAGCCTCGTGCTCTGACTCTTTTACTGATACAGTTATTTTTCTCTTTGAAGGTCAGTCCTACGAGATACGGATGCTAGATAATCGGAAAGCTGGAGACATACCAGAGATCAATGGAAAACTGGTGAAGGTGAATTTAAGTTCTCGAGCTAGTGTTACTAACAGACCAGAGACTGTATATTCTATGGATTTATTTTTTCTTCTGCTGTCACTAAATATTTGTTCAGAGTGTGTGGACCAGTGATGTTTACAAGTAAAAACATGGGAATATAAATACCCAGTGCATGTAAGAGTTGTGTGTACTGAAGACCTGAGTATTTTCTGCAAAGCTTAAGATAGTCGTTTGTAGATTGTAACCAGCATCTTCTGAGCCATTACATTGTCTGTTTCAAGTGATTAGGAGAGGTGGGAAGAAGGTGGAAGATCACTTAGATGGAAGTGGAGGGATTGTGAGCATGTTTCTTTATAGGCGTTACGGGGAATACCTGGAGCCAACCTGCACTTTTTGCAGCAGTGGGATATTGGAGATATATCCATAGGAAAACGGATCTCTCTAATTTTGCTGTTCGTTGAGCAGTTTATTCCACAGCTGAGCTCCTTTTCCCAGTTGCAAATTTGTCTCCTTGTGCTTTAATGTGAGCAGAAGGTACTGTGGCTCGGTATTAAGTACAAGAATGAGGCAGACTGAAAAAATTACCCAATTCATGGTGCAGATTATTGAAAGATCTGATGAGGGGGAAGGGTTTGGATTTTTCTTTTAAGCAACTGATGATAGATTTTATTGAATTGCATAAAAAAATCTTATTTGGGTATTAGAGAAGAAGGGAAAAATGTCATTTAAAGCCACTTTGAAAGTGGTGCTGGTTAAATGCACTGGAACAGTGTGCCTGTGGGAGGCTGAATCTTTACCTGTCAACTTTGGGCTGTATAATTTGTGAACTTTGGCTTGCTTATACAGTCCTTTGCCTTGTTCTTATTTGTTTGTGGGATGGTTGTTCAGAGACCACTTCAGGTAGTGTTAAGCATGAGCATAAAACTGGGATTTCTGAGTTCTATAATTAAATTTTTGACTACCTGGCATTGTGACTTGCTGCAATAAGCACGTGGAATATTCGCAGCCTTAGGTGCTATTTCCATGTAGCCTTGGGATATCTCTCTGCTGTAATTTTCTAGGTTTGTGTACGGGTGATGAATCATTTGGTAGGTGGAATAGGACAAAGCAGCGTAAAAGTTTTAAAAAGTAAATTTTACCATAGCAAGGTATTGTAATGCTGCATCAGTGAACCTCTTGGTTTGGATATTTAAATACTGGAATCCCAGTACTTTACTAAAGAAGGCATTTCATGAAGGTAGAGGTGGCTGCAGATCTTTCCAAGTTCCAAACTTGCCAGTTTGCAGTGCAGACTGAGTGGTATGTTTGTGTGTGTTATCTTTGCATTTCCTTGGGCTTATTTCAATGAAGAGGCACTCCATTTAAAAGTTCTTGGGTTTTGTGGGCACTTTTAGCTGCTGTTAATACAAGGAAGACTGTAGAATAATGAAAAAAATGATGCAAATATGTCTATGTTCTATTTGTTGGGTAACAATTAATGTATGTAAGAATTGCTTTGTATGTGCATTCATTCATGGTTTGTGCATTCATACATTGAGCAGTACCAAAAGTATTTACAAAAATAGGTGTTCTTAGATAATTGCTTCTACCTGAATAAAGTTAATCATGTTGTAGTTGTTTTAGATTGATATTTCAGATAGAGTTGTTGGGAAAGTTTGGAAGGGTTTTTTATCCCTTCTTTTTTTAATAAAAATCACAGATTGTAAATAGGCTTTTAAATACTAGGAAGGGAGTTTCCTGTTTTATTTCTTAAAATGTACTACAAAAATTCACAGAATTCCCACTGAAACAATGGTCAGTAATATTCACCACTTTTCATAAAAACTGAAATCTTTTGTGTTGCTTTCTGTAACAGTTTGATATTGCCTACACAGCGTTGATACTGTGCTGTCAGTGTTGCTCAGTTTGCTGCATGTAATTCATAGTGACCTTTAGAATATGCAATGAGATGTAATTCTCTCTTGCATTTTTTACCACGTTTTCAAGTATCTTCTGCTGCTCAGTTCTATTTCTGTGTTCTGGAATATTTTGGGATCCTGATGGTTGCCAATTTTTTTTGCTGTAGACATGTATTTATCGGCTCTGTGGCTATTTTGAACTGTTTTAGTGCTTTATCTTCAGGCTGTTTCTAAATGTGCAGTAACTTTTGGGTCATCCGATGCTTATTTTCTTCTTCATTAGAGTATTATAAGAGTTGTGTTCCATGACAGAAGGTTGCAATACACAGAGCACCAGCAGCTGGAAGGTTGGAAGTGGAACCGCCCTGGGGACAGACTTCTTGACTTAGGTATAATTTTTTCTGTTGGTTGATACTGTATGGAATTCAGTTCACAAATTTAAGTTGATCGTGTTCACATTTATGCTGGAGCTGGTGAAAACGGATATACCACTTTTTCTGGATTCTGCTTTCTCATTGTGTGTATTTTCAATATAAATGTTCTTACCACTGTCACATTCCTTTAAAACTTTTAAATGCTAGTAAGGTAGCAACTCTACAACCTTACACGTTTAATAATCTTTCTGATTTTGATTACTAAATGTTACAGTAATTAGGTGAACACAGACAAAAGTAACTTCCTCTAGTAGATTGTGAAAATGGCACCAACATGGTTTCTGTACTTTGCGTAACTTGATCATTTTTGGTGCATAACTTGGGGTGGCAGCAGGGGAGGAGAACCAAAAAACACCCAAAACCTTGAGCACTTTATATGTTGAATCTACTGAGTTCTTCATATCCTAGGAAACTGTTTCTGGGCTTATGTCAAGCCACCAAAGCCCACATTTTTCCACCCTACCTTGTGTATGCTGATGGTAACCTTTTTTACAATTTATTTACGGTGTTTGCTTGCAATATGATTATTTTGATATATATACTGCTTATTTTAATAGATATTCCAATGTCTGTTGGAGTCATTGATATCAAGACAAATCCAAGCCAGCTCAATGCAGTTGAATTTTTATGGGATCCAACAAAATGTACATCTGCTTTTATTCAGGTTTGAAACTTTATTTGACTGGATGTCTGTGTTTGGTGCCTTTCAAAAAGCTCTTTAAAGAAAGCTGTCATAGTTAAAATATTTAGTTAAAAGAAGTATAAGAATTAACTAATATCCCTCTCAATATCTCTCATTACTACTTTTTTTCAAGTGAGAAGCTCACTTGCCTGGTGGTGGGCTTAAGCCGAATCTTGGCTGTAGGATACAAAATGAAAAGTATTGTTTTGCAAAATGAGGGGTTTAAATCAGACATTCAGAGATGTTTCTTATTATATCAATAGGCTTCCTTGCAGTAGGAGGAATGTTATTATTTCTGTATTTAATATTCAGGGCAATTGAACATTCTTTGTTTAGAAAAATTATTAATATAGAATGTTCAGATTTGCATTGGAATTTTTACCTTTTGTCTCGGGTCTGATTTTATTATGAAAAGGTATAGGTATAAAGTTTGAGATAGCAGTGTTTCTTACTGAGGCTGTCAAAATAGGTTAAATTCCATATTGTCAATACATTAACTATGATCTAGTATGATAAAAGATACTTTTTTTAGTAGCAGTTAGATAATTACTAAAATGTAGTCTCCTTGAAGAAGTATGGGATAACCTATTGAATATTTTTGTTTATGCACTGCCTTAGAAGTGATAGCAGACTGAAAATGGAACTGGTGCATATTATACAAATATGGTTCACTCATTCTAAAGGCTCACTTAAGATTCCATGAGGAAGCAAAAAAAATATTGGGAGTCTGTCCAGTGAGATTCATCATAACTCCTTCTGTTGCACTGATTTTCTTCTTAGATATCTTTTAGGGGTATTTCTAGCTTATAAATCCAGATTTCATGCTGATGTTGCACCTGAGGCAATTCCATACTGATTAAAAGCTCTGCGGACTTTATTATAGAGTTGGGCGTATTTGAAAATACCCTGACGTGAGGGTGCGTGAGATGAGAAACTCTTCTAGTCAGTGACCTTTTATAGCTTTGCTAATATTTATTGCAAGAAACTGTATGTGATGTCTGTAACATGTAATTAAGTTTATGTCTGGAATGCTTCTGAGGGTCGTTTTTGTTTGGTCATTGTTTCCTTTCAGGTACATTGTATCAGCACTGAATTTACTCCTCGTAAACATGGAGGAGAGAAAGGAGTTCCTTTTAGAATTCAGGTTGACACTTTTAAACAGACTGAAAATGGAGAGTATACAGATCATCTGCATTCAGCTAGTTGTCAAATCAAAGTTTTTAAGGTAACAGCAGAAAACAGGTCCCTAAGTCTCTCAGAAGTTTTCATAAAGATGCAGAACATCTTGATGTTGCTGCTTGACTTCTGAGATCAGATTTAAATGATAAAACCATTAACCACTTGCATTCTTGTTCATGTAACTGTTCATTTATAGCCCAAAGGAGCAGACAGAAAACAGAAAACAGACAGAGAAAAGATGGAAAAGCGAACTGCACATGAAAAAGAGAAGTATCAGCCTTCATATGACACCACAGTTCTTACAGAGGTAACAAAATAAAATTGCATCTGCTGCCTGAGGAGAAAATACATAGATGCAGCATGTTACTTAGCTGCAGTCTTGGAAGGGTTGGGGAAGAATTAGGTCTACATAAAGATGAGCTTTTTATTTGCCAGATTAGTCCAGTGAGCAGCAACATTAAATTTTAAGCTATTGTTCGGTAAACTTGCATTTAGATACTCAATAGATTCTTGTATTAAACCACACTAAGATTGAACACTGTTTGACTGGCTGTACTGAACCCTCAAGACTTTTGATACAGATCTAAAAATCTTGCATCTGAAAAGCAAAAACAAAAACAAAGAGGGGGGACTCTGGAATTTAATTACCAAATTTGAGCTTCAGAGTCTGTTTTTCAGAGAGTTTAAGGCCAGAGCCTCAGTAGGTTTTTGCATTTTCTCTTAATTTAAACATCAGTGAGTTCTATGCAGTTTTCTAAATATTTCAGAAGTTTTTAAAAGGCTTTTAGATCTTTCCTCACTGTATAATGAAAAGAAATTGATCCACATCTTTGGTGTTTGTCCAGATGAGGCTTGAGCCTATAATTGAAGATGCAGTTGAACATGAGCAGAAAAAGTCCAGCAAGCGGACTTTGCCAGCAGACTACGGTGATTCTCTGGCAAAGCGAGGCAGTGTAAGGGACTTCTGCTTACCTTTTGATTATGCAAGATACCTTGTGCAGTGTTAGATATAGGAGAAACTTCCATTATATTAAGTAAAAATATTTTGATTGCTGTGTCTTAATTTTATTCACTTTTATGTGTACCAATTACTCCATGTTTGTTTTCAGCAAAGGAATCCTTCCTAAATCTAACACTTAAACTGTTGCAGAGGGACTGTGTCACTTAAAAAGTCACGAGCTTTCAGTTTATCTGTCTTTAAATGAAATAGCTTTCTGCTTTCCTAAATGTGTGTTATTAGTGGAAGTAAGAACAGTGAAATTTAGTGGTTTGTTCCTCTTTGTACTTACGTTCAACAGAAGTTTTCATGTACATCAGTATTTTTAAAGCGCCATGTGTTGTAGATGGTTGTTAAAGATTTTTCTTTTAGCCATCTACATACTGTGCTCCAGGCAGGTTTAATGCAGCTCAGAAGAGTCAGTTCATCTTCCTGATGTGTTACGTTAACCCCGTATGTTCACCTCAAAAGGAAGCTAACATATATCCGATGCCCCCCCGATGTATGTCCTCTGCAGTCGTCCTGTCAGGGGTTAGCATTTGAGATCTCTTAAATGCTGTTCCTTAAAGTGAATATCGTTAAGACCTTACACATTTGAGAGAAACAGTCCTGCATCTTTCATTTAGCAAGTTTGAATGTCAGTTAATAGCGTGGCTGTGAAAGACAAGTATTTGACTCTTCTTTGAACAGGCACACTGTGCTGACAGTGATTTCCTGCCAGTGCTTAGGCAATGACTGTTTGACTCCTGTCCCTCAGACATGACTTGGTTTGTATTTATGGTCTGTGAAACTGATGTATAAGGTTTTATATTTCGGTCATAAAATACTTCAGTGCATGCCTCTTCTTCGTAAGCTATGTAACTGGGTGGCAGAGAACAAGCAATATTAAGTTAGATGGGTTCTTGAAGGATTTGTGGGGGTTTTTTTGTGTTGTGCACCCTGAAACTATTGTATGTACTGAGCTGTCTGAATTTACCTTCTGCTGTTCTTGGCGGTTGCGCTCGTTTGTTTTCTTGTTTTGTTTTTTTTCCTTTCTTTTAAGGTGCACTTTAAGGATTTTTTGGCACTGTATTCTTTTATTAGTTTGAGCTGGCCCTGGGGTAGGAGCAGGACAAAACAGGATTTTATCACTTTCACTTATAAAGCATCTTTTGAAGCTGGTCTTTGGAGGGATTTCTGTTATTCTTTACCCCATGCTCTCTTCTCCTTCTGTTGTTATTTCATTGAATGACTGTTGCTTATAGGAAGAATAATAGAGAAAAGGTATTTTTTAAAAAAATTAAACAAAATCATTGTCCAGAGTAGAACATGCTATAACCAAAGGATACCTGGAAGTTGTCTAAAATCTTGAAATACTAAGTTTCTGTGAATGGAAGCATTGCCTTAATCGTACAGAAAAAAAAGCTGAGATATGACAATATTGGACTTCTAATGTCTTTCCTAAAGCACATAAAGGACTGTTTTGAACAACAGGTATGCACAGCTTTCCAATTCTCTTGATTGTGCAGCTGACTTTTCCTGGTTTGCATTTGCCCTTAATAAAATGTTGTCTTGAGATAAGTCGGTCAGTTTGTTCAGATGATTTGGAATTTTATCCCTGTAGGGTGAAATCCTTTCAGCCTTGCTGACTTGGTTTTGTTTGCAGATTTAACACATGATATTTCCATCATTACAATGATTTTTATTATTAGCAAAATTATGAGAAATCGACAAGCCCGTAAAAAATACCAAGAAATGCTATTTTTGCTGTATTCATAGTGATTCCTAGGTAATTGCTGTACACTCACTAATGACTGTTTTTAGCTATATAAGTTGAATATAAAACTTGTTTGCTTTTTCAATAAAAAGAATATCTGGTTTACATCTTGAAGGCCAACTCATCAGGCATTCTTCTCTTGTCACCAGTCTTATACTAAGTATGAACAGGGATGATACATGCTTCTACTTAGAGCAGTTCTGTCCTTGCAAATCTGTCTTCCCAAACGTGGCCATCAGCAGCTTTGGCTGTTACCAGACTTGCCTCTTACATGTAGATCAAACGTTCTCTATGTGCATTACAATTGTCAAAGAGGGGCTTAGACACAAAAAGTGAAGGTCTGTTTCCATAGATCTAAATATGAAAACTGACACTGTTTTACATATGATGTATCTTTTTACTTCAGATGTCCTAGGAACTGTAGCTGCATTACATGAAAACAGTATTGTTTGGAGTGTGTTTTTCCTTGATGCAGTCAGGAGTGCTGGCTGTTACTTAGCCAGTGCTGCTTCCTAGATGCCCAGAAATAGTTCTCTGTTGCCTTTCCTTGAATTCTGGAAATTAATATGGATACAATCTATAGTTCTCTTCCTTTTTAAAGCTGTGTATTCTTATCTTCCTCTAACACCTAACCTATTATATAGGCTGTCTTTTTTATTCCTTGCTTTTTGCATCTCATTTTGTGTGGGTTTTTTTTTTTTATTGTGTCCCTCCAAGATTCTGCTGTTCTATTTGTTAGATATTTCTATTTTTTTCTTTCTTTTTTCTTCCCCTCCCCTAAACGATTACTTCCAGCTGAGTCACAATTGGATTTGGACAGATCAATTTCTCACTGTGTTTCATTCAGCAAACATTGAATCTAATATGTTTTCTTTCCAATTTAATTTGTATGGGATTATAACACAATGCAAGGAGTTGAGTGAAGCTTCATTTCTGAACAGCCGTTCTGCTCCTTTCTAAGAACCAGGGGGTTTTTTCTAATTACCATAACCCATCTTTTCTTTATCACTCATTTTCATAAGAATGCCATCTAGGTATGCTTTTCCATTACTTCTCTTAATTCACTTATGTATCAAAATTCAATGCATTTATTGCAGTTTGTGCAATGTTTATCTCAGTATTTTCCAAACAGATACATAGTTAAACTGCTTGTTAACCCTCTTTTTTGTTGCTATGGAGCATTGACTTTCTCTGTAGATACATGTGCTGGTTGAAAAGTAAACTGGTGGCAGAAATGAACCCAACTCAAGAGAGATTACAAGTCAGAGTTACAATTTACTAAAAATGTTGCAATAAATTCAGTGATAGAGAGAAAAACTGGTTTTAACCCACCAAAACAGATGTATAACCCAGCACCCTGGGACAAGAACAGGGCAGTGTGCATTAGCCCCTGTGCTGAGCACCCCATGGCACCCCCGAGTGCAAAATAAAAGGAAAGGAAACCTGTTGGTCCAGATGATGGCTGCAGTTCTGTTGAATAATGATCACAATCTTGTCGTGGCAGTAGCAGTCCTATTGAAGTTCTGGTACCAGGAGTCCCAAAACCCCAGGATTATATATGCTTAGGTTCAGGTGGGAATGCCCAGTACCTCCCACAGGGCAGGGAGTTTCACAATTGGGTGATTTAACTCTGTGAGTCTTGGGATATTTTTAGAATCTTTGATGGTATAGGCCTTGAAATAAATTTAGTACATTAAATTTTGGAAATGAAAGACTGGAGCAGAACTTAAATATTTTCTGTAAGTGACTTAAATTTAGAATATAAAATCTTCTAGAGGCTACATGAATCAGAAAGTGGAGCTGGAACAAAACTAATTTAGCAGCATGAGCATAGTATTTATTCAGTTTCAACATCTACACTTTGGGTAGCAGTATCAGCATACAGGATGTGTAACATGGGTGACTTCACATTTTGGGAATAACTTCTACACTCATAACAATGAAGTTTGTATGCACAGAAGTTTTCTGCTTTTGCCAGCAACTGTGTTGGTTTGGGGCAAACTCCCTGTATTTTATACGTTTGTTGAAAAAGCTGTATACCCCGTATGAGAAACTTGATGCTGTTTGCCGTCTAAAGATGATTTTGTGTACTCAAATATAGTAAGTCTAACTTGGAGAACAAATTAGACTGACCGTATTTTGTTTTCATGTTTATTTGGCATTTGACTATAGTATAGAGTTATTTGTCAAGGTTCATTTAAAAAAAACCCAGATAGGAATTTGGGCATATTCCAGTAGATTGGAAGTAAGAAGGGAAAGGACATTGCCTTAGAATTACTTGAGATTTTGCAGTTCCTCAGAAGCTAGAAACATTCTGAGTTTAGGTGCTATATATACTGCATCTGGAAAGTCGTTCTGTCATTCTTAGAAAGATTTGTTCTCTTCTTTTTAAATCAGTAAAACCATTGCTCAACACTTCACAACTTCATTCGTGGCCTATACAGAAGGCTGTCAAAGATTTGAAACCGAAATAGTTTTCTCTTTCTCATGAATCAGTCCACATGTGGAAATCAGACATAGTTTCCAGAGCACGGCTGTATCAGCAGTATCGTACCAGTGTACTCGTAGTGGAGGGCAGTTAGTCTTGAGACCTCAAACACCCGATCTTCGGAAATTCACCTGGATATATTTTTTGTGTATTACAGGTAAAGGTATAATGCCAGTCTTATTTCTGTTCTGTGATGGCTTTTTACAGAGTTGAATGCTTCCTTGTGACAGGATGACATTTTTCTCCTGGGTTTGTGTTCACTGGCCAGGAACTTCAGTATTAGTATCTTTATCTTGCTGAGTGCCCTTTGCTTAACTCAGTTTTGCCTTAGAAATATGAGAAGTATCCTGATTGATCAGAGGATGAGTCTGTGAAGTCCAGTGTTCTGTCCCCCACAGTGGCAATGGATGGCAGGTGCTGTTTCAGGGAAGCCCTGCCATTTTCTGTGATCCATTTTCCATGTAACCACCACCCCCCCACCCCAGATCCAGAATCATCATGCAGGATGTTGGAAAGCATGTCTGCTCAGTCTTTTTAGCTACTGGATTCGATGCCTAATCCTCTTTCTGAACCTGTGGGTTTGTGAAGTGTAGGGCAGTTGTGCCATGGGAGTGATTCCGAAAGGATAATCAGCTCAGCTTGGGTTAATTGCTGGAAGATGTTTTTGTTCCTTGAACCTGTCAGAATTAAGTATCTCAGTATTCAAATACTCATTTTTCTCTCCACAACCTGTAAGACAGAAGAAAGGAGAATGGAGCCAATAGACATGTTGCAGTAGTATTTCACTTACTACTACATTTATTTTTTTTTCTTTTTAACCAACTGATTCAGTCTCAGTGGATAGTTAGTGATGCTTTTGCTGGAAGAGGAGACCAGGTAGGAAAATGTATGTATGGGAGAAGAGAGGCTACGTGCTTTAGGTTGGCATTCTGTTTCTCTAAATACTTAAAATTTGCTTCTTCCTGGATTTAAACCCAGAGTTCTGTTGTGAAGAACTTAGCTGGTTTGAAGGACAGAAACATTAAGTGCAGTACCTGCCTTGGGAAATGTCTTAAAAGATTCGCTGGCACCAGTGCATTCTTTGCTGACTCCGAATTCAAATCTGTGGTGAATAGAATGTTGTAAGGGAATGGGGGCTAAGGATGTAGAGCTTGCATATGTGTGTCCACATAAACATCTTAGATTAAAATACAGCGAAAGAATGTCAGAAAATTAAAGAATATTAATTGCTTTTTCAAAATATTTCAGAAGAACAAAGTTTAACATTATTATGTTGCGCTTTTATTTTCAAATTAAGCCTTTGGAGCACATAATTAGGGAAGAAGGCCTTTTGTAACTACCTATGTGTTGTAGTACATCATCTTTGATATTAACATTAAAAATGAGCTTGAGAAGAGAAATAATAGATGGGAATATACAGAATAGGAGGAAGAACATGTCATCCTACAAGGTCATAGAGGAGCATGCTTTTGGAGGGGGGGCACTGCTTGTAGGCTGAAGGGTGGCGTTGACTGCATAATCAAAGATTATGTCCACAGTGGGTAGCAAAAATGCTTGTTTGAATCAAGTATCAGATAAAGAATGGTCCTAATTTTTAAGCTATTTGCATGCAAGACTGATTTTTTTTTAATTCTGTGCGCTGTGCTGGGGAACTTGCCATCTTAACTCTGACAAGTGAAGACTGGAGTCCAGCACAGAAATGCTGTTGCCTCTCTTAGAGAAGATGGCAGCTGGTTGGTGTTGCACTTGTTTACTGTTTACCCTGGATGGCAGAAACCCGAAATTGTTGAAATAAGTTTGCACTGATGTTAAGTCATACTTGTTCTCCTCCCTCCTCCTCTTCCCCACTACAAGGCTATGATATAACTCTGGAAATTCCTTACAAGGCATTTAGCTGGCTTATCATATACTTGTGATGACTTAAATTTGTGTAAAAAAATTCTAGTTCAGAGGAAAAAAAGCAGTTCAGAAAAATTAGTCCATGTAAGTAAACGTATTTTAGTCCTGAAGTAAATTAATAAAAATTTTGAACTTAACAAAATTTCTACTGAAAATTCCATTTGTATTTAATCGCTCTCGGGGCAGGTACATTCAGTTTATCCACAAGATATAATCTAACTTCATAGCTTTACTTAGTAATATTGAGCACCTGTTGTCAGTCGTGATACCTGCAGTTTAAAAAGCCCTTTCATCCCTTGCAGGATGAAAGAAGTTTTTTTTCCAGTAGATGGCTGGGACTTGGTTGGTTTTGTTTTAAACTGAATAATCTGTACAGGTATTTTGTCTGTTTCACAAATAATGCCCTAATCTTTTTAAACAGAAGACAGTATAACTAGGAGTCTTCATGAAAGAACAAGATGAAGCAGAACTGATTTTTACCTGGAATATCTGCATGTAAAGTGTGGGATAGAGGGAATCTTGATTTGGAATTGCACATCAGAATACTCTCTGGATAAAATCCTGGCTTTAAATGAAACAAGTGTGCATCAGAGTAAAGAATGTATTGTCAAGAGAAACTGAAGTTTTAATTCTTTATCTTCAGTGCTCACCGTGGCCTGATACTCCTACAACATTTGTAAACAACAGTCCTACTCCTGCTCCAACTTTTACCTCCGCTCAGCATAATACCTACAGTGTCCCAGACAGGTAGGTCTCCATTCTGCACCCCAGTTAAAGATAACATTTTAAAATCAGGCTTATTCAAAAGTGTTTTCTGAGTAAATGCAACTATGTTCTGGTTCCACGGGGAGGTGAAAGATTATTTTGACCAATATAATCATTTTATAGTGTGACACTCTATCATTTGGTTCAATTATAAGGTCATTACTTCTGCATCACCATTTTCCTTTCTTCCTATATGTTTTTCAAAACAACTTCTTGTCCTTTGTCATATAGCAAATACTTTACCTTTGAACCATTCTAATTTAGTCCTTGCCCATGGAAACTATTTTTTAGGTTTTTTCATTAAGAACAGTTCATTCCCCTCACACACAGTTAATATAATTTGTAAGAAAAACCCCAGCAATTGTCTTCACAAGCATTTCAACAAAAATTGCATTGGTAACACTTTATATAGAGTCATTAATTAAACTAGTATAACCAAATTTGCATTTGATCAAAAAATTATTTGCAGTGGTATTGTCTGGTCTGTATACTTGGTTTTGTCTGCCTTGTATTTTACTAATTCTTCTTCAGTCACCCTTTTAAGACAGTGAAGTGGCCTTGAGTGTTGGTAAAGCTGCTTCTCCAATATATAAAGGATATACAAAATAGGAACCAGATCACTTCTGGATTGAAGCGGGATGATCTTTCTCTTGAGTTTAACAAGTTTCAATCTGTATGGTGTTTAATTTGTCTTTCAACTGTGATATTTATTGTTTTGGGAATTTCAAGTTATTTTTCAACAATGCTTAAATATTTTGGTTTATAAAATTCTTTTTGTTTTTTAATCTGTAGCAATTCTTCCTCCCCAAATCATCAAGGAGATGGAACCTCTCAAGGGTCAGGAGATGTGAGTGTTTCCTTTCTGATACTGATTATGGCTACATTTGTATAGTTGTGTCAGAACACTTGATTTATACTCTATAATAATAGGTACTGAGGAAGTGTTTAACTGAGGGAAACTTTTTAATGGCTTGGGGTCTGTTGGTTTTTGGTTTTTCAGTATCCAAATTTTCATATCCAATCTTGTTTCTTACAGCAGCTTCATCCTTCAGCCACAATCCAGGAAACTCAGCAATGGTTGCTCAAGAATAGGTTCTCTACCTATACAAGGCTTTTTTCAAATTTCTCAGGTATCTATAGTTTACTTCTTTCTTTCTGTGTTGGAAAATAATTCTCTAAGAACAATATGGTATACATATTTATTTACTGATTTGCTTATTAAATAGCAACGCAGTTTCCACTGCAGTTTCTAGACTCAAGACATGGCAATAGGTGCACTATATGGGGCTGTGTTTTGCTGTTTGCTTCTTCAGTCTTGCATGTAATTGTGCAAAGTGTGCACAAAATAAAATTAATATTGGTGACACATGATGAATGGTGCCAGCTCTCTGCCTCTTGGCTTAGCTCGTGCTTCAGTCAGGATTCCCTTTGTACCAGACTTCTTCCCTGGTCAAGGGAAGGTTTATTCTTCTGCTGCTGGTTAGTTGTTGATCTGTGCTT
Source organism: Pseudotriccus pelzelni (assembly GCA_035584735.1). Lineage (NCBI taxonomy): Eukaryota > Metazoa > Chordata > Aves > Passeriformes > Tyrannidae > Pseudotriccus > Pseudotriccus pelzelni. Next base: position 54,312,830 of record JAWMRA010000078.1, on the reverse strand, counting down.
CTTGTATTGTGGTTGCAAAGCTTCTTCAGTAAACTTCAGTACCAAATTCCTGACCAAGGCTCTTGGAAAGCTTTTCTTCTTTTTTGTTATTATCGTTATAAAAGTCAAATACCGGCTGGCTGTTTTTATTTTGAAGCAAGAGGAGTGGTGTATGTGGCTTTTATTATACTACTTCAAGTGTGGGCATTTTTTTATTACAGTATTTAAGGGCTATGACAAATTATTTTTGCTGGCTTTTACCTGTGCATTCCTAGATAGTTTGTGGAGTATTTTCACGAATAAAGATTATTTTTTTTCCTGTTTTCCCACTCGTCTGTTACAGTGACTGATTTTTCCGATTGTTGATTTCTTTGTTGACACCTATGCTGCTTCTCAGAAGAATCCTTCCATTTTGTGTTTGGATCTGCTTAGTATCTCTGATTGAGGCTTCCCTTTCCAAAGTAAATCTTCAGTTGTTTTCACAGTCTTTTATTCCCAGCATCATTTAAAAAAAAAACCAAAAGCCAAAGCTGATTTTGGATGGAAGTATTCCACAGCCTGGACTCGCCCCAAGTTGCTGATGTACTGATTTGTCCACACTGCTTTAGTTATGCCAGCCTTTAGCAGCATTACATGAGCACATTGTTATAACTGAAGGGTACAGAGAACATGAGGAATGAGTTGAGTGCCTGGGATAATTCACTGAGTGAAAAGCCATCGAATATCTTTGCTCTGTATTTTGCATGTGTTCAAAACACACTAACCTGGGTGTCATCAAAAACCACTGTTTGTGTATAGAACAGTCAACTGTCTCTACAGAAAATGTGTGCCTTGTTTCAAAGCTGTGAACACTGTAAAGGGTAACTAACCGCCTCTGGAAAACAGGTCAGTGTTATTTATCACTCACTAGAGGCTAATCTGAATTTTACTTATTTCTGTTTGCTGGATTCCATTTTTATCACGACGAAGTTTGTTGTTATTGGTTACAATGAACATACAATTTATTTTAAGAAGTGTTCATACGCTGAAATAAATCATTAAATCTTCATTTATTTCTCCAGGTGCTGATTTATTAAAGCTGACAAGAGAAGATCTGGTACAAATCTGTGGTCCAGCCGACGGAATTCGGCTGTATAATGCACTGAAATCCAGGTAATATGCTGAGGGTGAGGTTATTGGGTGTTGCTCTGTCATTCTGGGGAATTCCAGAATTGGAAGATTTGGGAAGTTAGTATCAGGATGGACCTTGATGCCTGTGTGAGCTGCCTCAGGAATTGGCAGCAGGACATTTAAAAATTGCCTCCTATGTACACCTCCAGGGCAGAGCCAGGAGAGATGCAGGTGGGCCCTGCCGATTTCCTGATAGAGATGGATTTGTTGCCAAGACAGAAAACTTGTCGTTCAGGGAAGTTTAGAACAACCTGAGGCTTTTTGAGGTTACAGGCATGGAGTGCTACCACAGACAGCATCCCAGCTGGTGTGGCTGATCCTGTCTGAAATAGGTACTTGTTACTGTTGGCCTTTTTAGAAGAATTGCTGTTGCTCAGTAGTTGTATTCCAGAATTCCAACAAGTAGCGTCCTGATGAACTCTTAATTGATTGAAATGTTCAAATGCAGAAGCATCTGAGAGACCACTTACCTTTATAATAATTTAATTTTGGGGGATCAGTGAGAGAAAACATGTCAAGTTGTACTGTTAGCGTAACGAATCTATCAGTTCCTGTATTTCCAGGGCACGCAGCCTCCTCTCTGACATGTGATTTCCTTGAACTGCAGGTCTGTCAGGCCCCGTTTAACAATCTACGTGTGTCAGGAGCCCTTACAGAGCATACAACTGGAAAGACAAGATGCAGGCAACGGTGAGAGCAGCAACAGTGCAATATACGGTACGGCGCACAGCGGCCTCTCTGCACACCATTCCCTGTCTTAGAGGCTGAAACAAGAGAGATGGGAAGGAAAAAGCACAGTGGAGAGGCTGAGTTTCTGTTTCTGGTGGACGGAGAAACCACAGGAAGTTGTATTCACAGCAGTAGTGCTGCTTTAACGCTGCATGGGATGAACAGAACCTAAAAACTCTCAAGGTTAAACGACTGGGGTTCTTTCAGTCCATTGATGGAATTACCATGTAACTAGTTAATTCTTTCAGGAGGTCTCAGATTAGCTTTGGCTGTTCTTACAGACAGGGTAGCTACCATATAAATGTAAAAGCTAGGTGCAAATAAAACACAGGAATTCTTTCCCATTTTCTGTTAAGAGTTTGCTGTCATTTTCTGTGCATCTGGTCCCAACCTGTAGAGCCTGGACAAGGAAAAACAGCCAAGCAGTGTATGGGCTCCTGATGTTAGTATGATTTTTCTGAAACGTAGCTGTTGTTTCAACACAGATGGGAACTTACACTGTTTGTAAATTCATGTCAATCTTACAAGAGTGGTGCTCTTTGAAATAATTTTCTTGCTCTTGGCTTTGAGAAAAGAGACCTCTCTTCCCCAGCTCAAATCTGTACAGGCTGCTGCTGCAATGGTGTTTGTGTATTTTCCATGCAAGAACTGAGGTGGAGGAGGATCTGTAAATAGAATATTGCTGCTGTCAAAAACATATTTTCCCCTGGATGTCTTTGGTTTGGGACAGCAGAATGTGCAAACATGGAGCTGCCCAGGGTTTCAAATGCTATTTAATAAAGCTACAGAACTGTAAATACAGCACCAAACTGAATAACTGCTTTATCTTGCTGGTCTGTTTGTTTGCTGTGCTCTATTTTCTCCTGCCACACTTCAGCTCTGAGGTGATCTGTAGGAAGTTTATTCAGACAGTTGCAAAAGGCTTTCCTTACCAAAACCCCAAAGTCTATAGCCCTGTTTAAAGCAACAGCGTAGACACGTAAGGCAAGTGTACGTATTACCTGCTTCTTTTGAGACCGCCCAAAACTACTTCCAAAGCCGTCTTTAGGTGACTCTAAAGATCCATTTCAGTCTGTTTGACATGACTATGCCTTTTTGTGCAGGATACAGGAAAAAATGCGGAAGTTGCCTTCAGTCTCAGAGTAAACAGAAGGCTCACCCCTGTCGGAGTTGTGCTTATGACTTTTCCTTGAAAGAGAAGTCAGAGCAGTTCATGCTTCTTAGTGAGAACAGCAGAGTAAACTACACGTTTGTAGCTTTTAAAACTTTTTAAAGCCTGGTGTGTAAAGAGATTCAGATTTTTTCATGCTGTTACTTGTTATCCATTAGTACCATGCTTATGTAAATGCTTTTTTTCTTGCAGTTTATCATGCAATCTACTTAGAGGAGATGGCAGCCTCAGAAATCACACGCAAGCTTGCTTTGGCATTTAATATTCCTTTGCATCAGATCAACCAGGTTTACAGACAGGGTCCCACAGGCATCCACATTCTTGTTAGTGATCAGGTAATGGAACTTTTATTTTCTTGGCATTTTATTTATGAATTACAGTGGAGAATTTTCTTACGCTTGCTTACGTATTACTGGTTTTTTTTTGTTTGATAATGCAGCCTAGTATTTTCTGAGATCTTAGAGGTTTTCCTCTACACTGAAACAAGCAGAGGGATTCTTTCAGTAACAGTCTTTCTCTACCTAATTAAATTGAGACTGTGATGAGAGAGGCAACTGGTCTGTATAAGTCTATATAGTTCATCTATATAGCTGCTGCACTAATTACTTAGTATGTATTTACTTTGATCATGCCCAAAGGCAGAGAGCATTTAAATACTGCTGAACTCTGCTTATTCAGGAGTCTGCTCCACAGACTTGGAGTTCCAAAACCACAGCCAGCAGTAACGGGCTCCCAACTGGTTACATGAGTAACAAGAAGTGGATTTTAGTTGGTATATGTGTGTCACTTCCAGAAAACAAAAACTATGCAATTGCTTATAAAAGGCTGTGTTTAGTACCTGATTTGGGGTTTTTTTTGGGATTGGTCTTATTCAGGAGGGTTTTGAAACATTAATTTTTTTTTTTTGCAGATGGTTCAGAACTTTCAAGATGAGAGTTGTTTCTTATTCACCACAATTAAAGGTACATTGTCTTTTCTGGAATTTTAAAACTTAATTTATTCCACCAAGGAGCTTTCTTTAGAGCAAAAAAAATGGGAAATCTGTATATGTAGTGGCAGAAAATACCCGAGTTCTTCCTCTCCTGGTCAGAGCTTTCAGCCTCTGTGTAGCACCTCAGGCATTTCTCTAAGGTTTTCAGTTCAGGACCAGCGCAGCATTTGGTAACAAACCGCATACAAAACTCAGTCAGCCATCACTGGACAGTGCTTGCTGCTGGTAATTGTTGGGAACGGTGATGTTTCAAAATAATTTAAAATCCTGGCAGTGGTACCTCTGAAATTCAGAAACTGAATGTTAACTGAGTCATAAGAGTCAGCAGAACAGAGTACAGTGTTCTGTTCTTTCCTTGCTAGTCAATAATCATCTTCTGTAGGTTGGTGCAGAATCCCACACTTCCTTAGGAGTCCAGTTTGTTTCTGGTGAAAGGTACCAGCAAATGGCTTTAATCAGTGGACAAGTTTGACTCTGGGCAGACCTAACCTACAGAAGTTGTCCCGACTTTGAAGATCCAATTACAAATCATGAATCATAACATCTTTGTATAGCACAAGCAGAAAATTTTTAAAAGCTATGTTTTTGCTGTGGTTGGTGTTTTGGTGCATCGGCTCCTATTTTTACAATTCTGTTTCAGAAAGATTGACACTTTGTTCTTTTTTCAGCCGAAAATGGTGAAGGCTTCCATATAATTCTGAAGTGAGGTCACACAATTGCTACACTGATACTCCAATGCAGAATGAAGTCCTGCCTAAAGATTATGAAGATCGTCCAAAACCTTAGGATCTAACTTCACTGTTTAAGATGTTTCATATTGAAAACACAAAATGACCTTTCTAATGAGCTGTTTGATAGGTGAACTTTCTTATCACTGCCATAGCTAAGTGTCCTCATGAGAGGTTTAATGCCATGACAGCTTATGTACAGGCATGAAAGACAATGTAAGCAAAGGTGCTTGCCCTTTACTGAAATAAGGCAAATTATGGCCAGTAGATACAGTTCATAGAAGCAGAGCAGTGTTGCTTTTCTATTACCTGTATCCAGTTGGAGATGAATGTAAACTTATTTTGGGGCATTTACCTTTCTGTGCCAGTTTGTCTATTACGTGCTTGTACCTTACGCTGGTTTTATTTTTTGATGTTAGCAGAGCACATGCTAATCTGTGTGGAGATGAGTAGTTAAGGTGATAGTGATCAGGTTGTCAGGTCTTTGAGAGTAAAGCTGTCAAAACGGCTTCCTGTGTAAATTGTGTATAAGAGTGTATGTAAGAAGTGTAAATGCCAGAAAAGGGCTTTTAAGAAGCCCTAGACAGATGCAATATATGCATGCAGCAAACTGCATTATCAATAGTACCTTATTGGAGGTATTAATATAAATCCTATGGGGTACCAAGTAATTGTGTTTTGCTTTAATGAGTTTAATGGAAAAGAATTGCCTATGCATCCTTTATGTTTAGTTTCGTAGGTTCTCTGCGGAGCACTGCTGCAGTTTAACTCTTTGCTTGTAAAATTGTGGGGTTTAAAAATACAGCAGTGAGAGGTGGGGTTTTTTGACTTAGTGGAATTATGCTGATGAGGGAAGATGACCCACTGGCACCACAGGGCTGTCATAGCTTTCAGCAACATCGAATAAATTGCTTAAGAAACACTAAATACACACCCTGTAAGTCTCCTTCCCCGCAGTGAATGCCCTGCTGGAGTTGCTATTACGGACAAACATCTTCTGACCTTTTCTGTTGACCTTTCTCTGCCCTTCAGTCCATCTGTACACCTGTTACAGTGCCTCTGCCACACGACCAAATACTCGCTTTTCTCTGAAACAGGCAATGTGCTTTTTTGGTATTTTGAATATTTCTTGTAAAGTCACGGCACAGCATTTCCTAGGGTAACATTGTTTCAACTGGTTAGGTACTTAAAGGGGAATATTTCCAAAGGTGTTTGGTGACAGTTTCACAGCTGTCATTTTGTGCCTTTGGAAAGTTCCACCTTGATCTCTGGCTAAAAGCTTGGGAATAGTTTTGCTTTTTATGCTGCAGTGTTCCATGTAAGCAACTACTACAGCATGTAAAAAAGCAACTTTGATTTTTTTTCATTTCCCCTTTCATAACTGGCTCAAGTGCTTAGCAGAAAAGCTTCTGAAAGCTGTAGCATTTTAAAAACTTAAAGTCATCAAACCTATAGGGTTTTTTCCTTTTTTTTTTCCTGCACTGAAAGTAAAGTTTTATGTTCTTACTTAAACATTTCTGACTAAGAATTGTTCATCTTTGGATATTGTTTGGTCCTAGTATTTTCTTCAACTGACACTTTGTGTCTTTTTAGTTCACACCACATTCAAATCCAAATGTTTTATAAAAGTGGAAAAATCCTTGATTGGAAAGTATCCAAATATCTAATTTTAAAAAATCTTGAAAGTTGTACAGTAGTTTGTCCAGCTCACTTGAAATTGGAATTAAATTATGGCACCAGCAAATTGCTTTTGTTTTTTTAATAAGATGTACACATTTCAATTTAAGTATAATAAATGTTTTTCAATAATTTTGTAAATGTGCTTTTCTTTTTACTTTCTTTCCCCTCACACACATTACAGACACGTCCATTGTTAAGATTCAGATTAATTGCAAGACCTGCCCTGGCACTAATGGTGTGAAGGCCAGAAAGGGAAGTAAACCAGCTCTGTAGCGTATCCTGCACCCAGCGCAGTCACACAGACCTTCTGCTTCCAGTAGTAATCGTGGGTAGATTTGAAATAATTGCAACAAATTCAAGTTTGACATCAGCTGATTGTTTATTTAAGTGTCCTATACCAGAGTAGGTTCCATTTGTTTTTTTACATCTTTAATGCAATGACTTACAAGGTTCATTATGTTCTTAGAAAAAAATGAGCCAACAAAAGGCAATGCATATTAGTACCAATGACTTTCCTGGTACAGTTGAAAATAAAATCTGCTTAAAACTCTACAATAGCAGCGTCTTCATGGAACTCTAGGTACGATTGTAACAGCACTCCACTACTGTGCAAAAGAAGCCCAGATTGGCTTACTTTGGAGTAGTAAAGAAACCCATGTACTGTACTCTAAGCTATAATTCAACCCTGACATTGAGGTCTTAATTTACTGCCCCCATCCTCTGTGAATCATGAATGCATCCTGGCTGCTGCTATCCATAGAAGACTCATGTTCACACTCCTTTTCTAGAAGTAGCTTAAAATTTGGCAGGGGGGAGGAACTGCTTTTCCAACTGCATTTCAATTTTCAGTAAACACAGGCTCTGAACTCTTAAAACATACACACACACAATCAAACTTACACAAAAAAAGCTTTCTGAACTGTCGAGTAGTTTCTCTCAGATAATTAAGTTGCTTAATATAAAAAAGTTTATCTAATCCTCTAGCACTGAAAAACTAAGGATGAAAGCATGGCCTTAAGAGTTAATACATAGATTTCATCATTATTATTATCCTTCAAAAGTTGACAGCTTCTTACCCCAACCATGAAGAGTTGGGCTTTCTACATCTGAAAACCACAGGTTTGGTTGGGTTCAATTCCTGCCTGCCTACAGTGATTTGTCCTATGCTTGTCCCTAAAAACGGATGGGACAAACCGCTGGAATTCCTCACTCCATTGTGTTTCCTGTAGATGAGCCTGGTTTCCATTCTTCCTCTGTAGAACAGCATGGATAATACACCCTTCTTCCTAAGAACCACTGCATCCTTTCCCTACAGCCCACAGAGGTAACTGAGGACACAGGAATGGCGTTACAGTCAGCACCATGTATGGTTGTGGCAGCCAGTTACAGTAAAGTGCACGAGCTCTACCACAGTGGATTTCTTACCCCTGGTAAAGGCCGATGGCATCGGGCATAAACGTGCGTTTGGTGACGGGCAAGCTTTGTACGAGCATAGTTCAACTGAACCAAGTCCAAAAACTTGGGAAGTATTTCTATTTATATAGTTATCTTGAGGTACTATCTTACCTTTTGACATTACCTATTATGTCCTGTTACGTATTTAAATATGAAGCTGAATCATGAAAAAGAATAAGCTGCTGTTTCACTGTAAGAGCTTATGATTACTTTGCATTTTTTTTGGTCAACATCTGCTAAAGCTGATTTGTCCTTACACCTGATATTTAATCTGTCATGTATGTTACACAACAGCAGGTTCGGTTCCTTGGCCTGACAGACTCAAGCCCCAGGTTAAGTCAGAACTTCACACAGAGTAGCGCTTACAAATGCAAATTAACTTCCAAGTGTAGTGACCTTTCACTAAGTAGCTGCTGTGCTGCAATGCCCACGTGTTTTACACGGTACTGCAGTTCTCATGCCAACAGAAGAAAGGAGTTACTAATACAAACCAAAGCATCACCAACTTAATCCACAGCTGCACATTACGTTAAGATTTTTACCTGGGAAAAAAAACACGAACTCTTTTCTTGTCACAAAACTGGATGACCAAACACCACCATTAGGACTGTCAGGAAACCGCCTCCTTCCGCTGACTTGCAGTCCCTTTCTTCGACAACAACAGAATTTTCTGTGTGGTTGCACTTACTGTCAAAGAATAATACAGCATCTGCAGAGGCGCTGTCCGCTCCCTCCGACCGAGGGAGGGGGAGTTACAGGAGCAAAGTAAGCATGAACTTTCACGTGAGGTAGATGAGCCTGCGGGTGAAAAGTCTGCATTATAATGGCAGAGAAAGAAACATAACTGAAAAGAGAAGTGAAGAGAAGCAGTACACCTCAGCTGCTGCCAACAAGTAGTCTCTCAAGAAGGTGGGTTAGCTAAAAAGAAAGCATCTACGCCAAGCATAGTAGCCAAGCAGTCTCCTCCTGACATGTAATTCCTCATGTCCCATCCAGCTAAGGCACACTAATGTCTGGGCAGTCAACTTGCACAGGGCAACCATTGGTTCTCCCAGCAAAGCACTGATCAGCCCAGGCAGCTCTCCCTTAGGAGAGGCACATGTTTTCCTGCAGGGGAGAGAGGGGTGGATCCCTGGCTACTTAAGGAGGACTTGTCTGTACCTTGTTTCTCATAGTTCTGTTTTCATCCTGGGAAATGGTGTGCAATAGAATTGGGCATCTGCACTCAATTTGAGTCACTAGTGGGAATGAGTTTTCCAATTGCAAAACTGTTTGGACACAAATTTGGGATATGAAGCTGCAGACAAGTTTAACAGCAAGGCTAAAACGCTGCCCCTGCAAGGTAAGCAGTCCCTGACCTAACGGAGAAGATACACAGAGAAAAGGTTTGGGGCTGGATTCCAGGGCCTAAGGGCCCCACAACCTGAAATATCCACGCAGATGCTTTACTATTAAAGAATCCCACTACACCATCCTAAAAACAGAAAGGCCTCTGTTTGAAAAAATATGGAAAGCAGAAGATAACCTTCATTTTAACAGCAAAACTGTCATGAGTCAGAAACTGACAATTATTGCTGCTCATACAGAAAAGTTACGTACAGTCCTTAGAGGTGGGGATCTAACAGAATGATAGTCAGACTGTCCAGCCTTCCTTGCTCGGGATGCCTGTAGAACTCAGACAATCTCAAGCAGCATCAACAGCTCTGGCATTCCCATGGGAACACGTCAGTAAACACATACTCTGATTCGCTTGATTCCAGCTCGCGTGACTTGCTGACAGTCGTACAGCTCAATTCTCTCCAAGTTGTGGCAGTTCTCCAGGTGTTCCAGAGTCACATCAGTGATGAGAAGACAGTTGTCAAGCTCCAGTACCTGCAGCCTCTCATGACCACACGTACTGTTGCTCAGGTGAAGGATCCCATCATCAGTGATCAGTTCACAGTGAGATAAGCTCTGAAACAGAGAGGCAAACAATTGCAATCACTCAGTCCTAAATTAATCTAGCCTCTGGACATCAGAAGTCCTCTTGAATCTCCTCTGTTCCAGTGCTTAAACAGTTACAAATAGTACACGCTGAAATCCGGAAGAGTAAAAACAAGAAACTGCTTTACTTAACAAAATGGCTGTACTTGATTTTTACTTTGTTTCAAAAGAAGCTGAGACCCAAAACACATGTCACTGGCAAAACTCCTCAGGCCCCTTTACTCTCTGTGAACATGGGAATTCTGTTCCAATTGTCCCACACAAGTGCAAACAGCACTGTGCCAGAAACCAGAGACAACTCTAAAGGATGAACAAGAACATACAGGAATAGATGAGGATCTACTCAGGGGTTACTGTTTCACACCTACCACCAGGACCAAGCCTCTGCAAGTCCACACAGGGATAAGAACAATCACACTGAACTGATTTGCCAAATAATGATTTAAAAAAACCAAGCTGTGAGCACTTAGCACCTCAGGCTGTACACACAAGGAGCAATAAACATCTTGTAGTGCTACAGGACCAGTCTTTTCTGCAACAGTCAGCATAATAAACCAAAAAAAAAATCTGCTCCTCTTCAGAGTGTTTTTTTAATCCCTTGAATTTCAAGAACATGGAAAACGTTGCCACATCTCAGGCAGCATAAAGCATTTTCCTTGCTCCTTTAGGGAATTCATGACTTTTGGAGAAGCACGGATGATGACAACAACAGGAAACAGACATTTCTTGGAGGAGGCTTAAAACAACCCTCTTTGCCACCAGTGAAATGAATGCTCTCAAGTCTTCCCCAGTAGAAACATGCAGGATCTGTGATCTCTGCTCTTGCCCTGGGCTCTAAGCTAGTGCCTTTCTTTATGCTCAGCCCTGTGTTCTGCCCGTACTTGTATCTAAGTCTAATGGTGTCTGGTTCTGAAGTAGCATTTCCTTGCCCTAAGTTGTTTTTTTTCAGACAGCAACTGCTGAAGAAACACTTGCAGCAATCCAAAAGCACGGTTCAACTCAGAGCAAGCAAACAGCAGTGCTCCAAAGTACCTCCTGCCAATCATCTGACTCTAACACGCCAGCTTTCCTGACCCTCGTTGCAACACATCTACCCTCTATTTCAGCCCGACAAGGAAGCCCGAGCACTACCAACCATGCTCCCTCCTGTACCTCCTCCCTCTATGTTCGTGCCCTGAGCACTTGGTTTGGCTCACAGCCCGGGAACAATCAGCAGCTGCAGGGTTAACCTACGTTTGTAACAGATCTGCTGCTCCAGGGAAGGACAGGAGGTTCTGTGGAGCTGTTGGCTACCACAGCGGTGGCTGGCTAATTAAGAGTATTCCATCCCAGGAAGTAAGCAGCTTATAAAATCAGCTTTCCTGAGACACAGTATGCGGTACTGAAAGGACAATACAGGATGTACAGCTGAGTTCGTGGAACTTTGTAAAACAAACATGCCAAATACTACAAACTTCATATTAAACCACGTGATTTTTCTGACTTCGTAAGCCTGCTAGGAAATGTTAATGATGTGGAATTTTACAAAGACAGTTGCTTGAAATCTTAAGAACAAAAAGACATGGTCAAATTGTTTTCCTTTTTTTTTTTGTTAATACATACCAAGTGCTGTGTATAAGCATGACATGCTGTGAGAGTAAGAAACAGTGTGATCAGTTTAAATGAATTCAACTGTCTTATCTCCAGGAATACCACAAGTATTTCACAGATTCTCTAATAATTTCAATGTACAATTATTTAACACTTCCACTAGGAATTACTTTTTAGTAAGTAATAAAGCACTTGAGTACTCCGATAATGATGAAGATTAGTAGTTGGCTACAATTGGTCCAACAGTTCTTTCACCTGTTTCCACCATCTGCTGAGTCTCCAAACATCAAAAAACAAATTCAAAGTTGATCTTTGCAACAACAAAATATTTATGGCAAATACGCCTAAATATATGCTAAAGCACAACTACATAAGAGCTTACAGGACCATCATCAGTATGTGATTTCACATTTGAAGCATCGAGATTAGTTTGTGTAGTGTATTTGTCACCTGCTAGCCTAGTCTTTTCTTTCCAAGCAATTCTCAGCCATTGCTGTTCATGGACAATCTGACTATATATCCTTCCTACCCACAGGATACACAGATCAACAAAAACACCAAGTTTTCTGGTTCCCTTAGAAAAGGTATGATATTTTACCAAGGCTGTCCTTCCCTGCTTGTGGGCTAAGACATAGAGGCCGGCAAACAGGAGCAGGTTCAGAAAAAAGTACTTGGAAACTATGACGTTTTATGGCATCTCTGTTGAAGCACTGGCAGAACTGGTACCAAAGATTTCTTGAAAAAACTGATTACAACTGGGGTTACAGTACAAAAATGCGTCCCTTACAGAAGAACAGAACATGTCCCATATAAATGGCCCACATCTTCTGACAACTTACTTGGTTTAACATGAAGATTTATGGTTCAGAAATGAGGTCAGACAATTAATAAGCAAAAATAAAGAACAACAACAAGAATAGAAAATAAAGAACAAGCTTCTTTTTAAAAGACATTTTTCCTCATGTTGCTACCTTAGTAACCCTGAGTGAGTAACACTAATCATAACACAATTTAATTAAGGAAGCAGCAAACCTTCCTTTAATCCCATCTAAGAACAGATTATACAGATACTTGTTCTTCCACGTAGATCTAAGTAATACATAACAAATCCACACTTATGGGACAAGTAGCCCTAAATACAGGAGCTCCTGCTGTAAAGGCAATCTGGTAACTTTGGAGTACCTCGACTAAAGAACAGTAATTTATGTCACCTCAAATTGGTTTTGACGATCTGAAAGGTCTTAAGCCACCACTCCCTTTGAAATACAGTAAGCAGAGAACCCCAGTGAAGGCATCTCAATCCTCTCCAATTATGTTCAAAAGTCAAGTTCAAAAAAACCTTCCATAATTTGTTATGTAAATGGAGTCCTCGGGAAAAAACGCTTGCGTGCAAAACTGATTTACAGAGTGATTACATTATCTTCTCTGGGCAGTTTTGTTTATTCAATATTTGATGTGAAGTGTCATATTCCCTAAGAAAATCATTCCTGAACACTTGAAAGTGCCTATAAAGGATCTAAGTACTGTAAGTTGAATCAAGTATGTAAGTAGTCAAATATGAAGGATGTTAACCATAACATATAAGCTTTCTGGTTATTGCTCACTTGGTAACACTTTTTTAATCCCACAGTGCATGTCAATATTTTAGGAGTAACATGCTGCCCTTAGAATACTTACGAAACTTGCATATATTTTGCAGAGCATCACTGTATGTCAGGAATGTTTTCTAGATACCGAGTGGACAGCCTGGGTTTGTCCCTGTGTGTGGCTTGGGGCGGGATGTACCAAAGGTCACAAAGAGTTACACTTACCAAGGCCTGCAGCTTAGGGCAATGTATGGAAAGTTGTATCAACGTGCTGTCAGTTATCTAGAAATAAAAGAAACCAAACAGCCATCAGCAACAGACAGCGGGAGAGTCAACCCTCAAAGAAGATCTCTCTGTCTACCAGATGAAAGCTCTGTTGTTTCTGGGAAACACCCCATCACCTGTTACTCTCCAAGTATTTCCCTCTATAGAATTTCCCAATAATTATTTTTATCTCCTACCATAAACACAGCACTATTAATAAAAATCAAAACACATCTAACTTAAAGTGCTACTGTACTGCTTCCTTACGCTGGATGTTCAATATTGCTTCTCATATTAAATCTCACCAAAACACACTCTTCCAAGTCCATCTTCTCCAGCTCATGGCAATTCTACAATAAACAAAACACAAACAGAAAAACAAAAGATGAAATAAACCAGCACAGACATAAAATCATGCACCAGGGACAGTAATATGGGGTAGCACAGCTTCCAAGACGAAACTGTGAGCTAAATCCCTTCAAGTATTTGATCACCTCCAAAGGAGGGGAAAAAATTGTTTAAATAAATAAATAAATAAACAAGCAATACACCACCTCTCTCTCAGACATCAACATTTCAGCCTTCCTTTTACTTAGTGAAATGTCTTCTTCTTGCCCTGTAATGTTTGACCCTTCCCCCTTCACTCCAAACCCATGGAATTTGTAGCCCATGCACTAAAACAAACTTATCTGTATACAGATTAATCCAACTTCTGCATCTATCAGCCTGCATCAAACTCATCTGAAACACACTTAAGCGCAGGGAACATCTCTCTTCACCATCACACATTTAGAAAGAAGCCTTAAAACCAATCCGTTTTGCCAATGAATGCTAAAAATATTAAAATAGGCTCTATTTTAAGGCTGGGAGAAAGCTGCACATCACATCTACACAAGCAATTTTCCCAGCAGTCTGAGAGAGCCCGGGCAAGCTTTCAGAAGTGCTTTCAATCTCTGATCATGACTAATTTCAAGAAAATGATGCAGCCTGGTGACCTTGCAGCAGACCACATGGTACAGCAGCTCAATTCCCAACCTGTTTTTTTCAGGAACAGAAAAAATGGTTTAACTTGCAGCCCACAAAAGCAGGCTTCAGGTGACTCCTAAAAGCCTGAGACTGTAGTGCTGAACGATCAGAAAACCACTCTGTTTATGCACTGAGGCTAAAAAAAAATCCCCTTCCATTCACACTAAATATCAGCAGCATAAATGAATCCCACTTACAGAGTATTATTTTTATGTTCAGATTTCCTAAACCAGCAAGCAAGTCTAACTTGAAGTGTTTGATAAAACCAATATGCTTACTTCGCATATTTACAGCATGAATCAGGACAAAAGTGCTTGTAGTTTATAATCTACCATGTAAATAGTCTGTAACTCAAGGGTATGCTCAGAATAATCTATTATATGCTGATTCTTTTGATGTAAATATCACAGGGGTATGTGTCATCTTTATAGGGGAAATTTGGCTAAAATACGTAATGCAAGTTTAGAATTACGATAAGGATAATAAATTCAATTGAAACAAACTAAAAAAAGAGAGGAGAAAAGTGAAAAATGTAATGATAGATGGCAAATTAGATCAAGCTGCAGATCTAAGTATAATCCAGAAATAAAATAACTTTTTGGACTCCTCTTCTGCTGGGTTCTACTATAGCTTTCCTCTTCTCCTATTCCTTCCCAGCAGGAGTACATCAATTCACAGCTGCTCAGCAGCAATGAAAACAAGGCAAGCTCTAACCTTCTGAAATGACCCTTACCCGTGCTAGAAGGGTAAACCCAGCATCTGTAAGATGTGAACATCTAGCAGCTTCCAAAATCCTGGAAAAGTTTAAAATGTTAAAAACCACCATTAACACAGAGAAAAGCAAATGCATTCAAGATACAAATCTGTCTTCTGCAAGTTAAAGCTCTCAACAGCAAATGTAAATATGCATATGCCTATTTTTCACAGCGATTAGCAATTATAAAGCAGAATTTTGATCCAGCTTATCAGAAGATTCTAATAGTCACAGAACAGATTAAGCTCAATCCTCAGATCTTCTCAACATTTAATGGGAAAAAAATTATACACAACCATAGGCATTTCTACCTCTTGTTTCATTCAGTAAGAACATAATGCCCAAGTTTTCTCATGTGTTATCTGAGGAAAGATATAAGAATAAATCCTGAGGTAAAAAATGCAGATGCAGCCTGCATTTAAAACCTGTTATCTAAACACAGGCTGCTGGGAAACCCCAAAATCAAGGAACTGCTTACTAGAAATTCTCTCAGAGCCTCAGTATGAAGCACAGTGAAGCAAGTTACCAGAAAGCAAGGAGCTTAAAATCTCCAAGCCCGCAGTAAAAACAACAAACTACGCCAAAACAACTTTAAAAAACCCAGCATACTGCTTTGGAAAGACAATCCTAACACTCTTCCGAGACGCACTGGGGAGCAGTACTGACCAAAAAAAATAACTCCCCCAAACAGCATCACCAGCATGCACAACAGGCTCTATCCCATTCATGTTTTGTTGTCTTTGTTTAATTTTTCTTTTTGTTTTTTTTTTTTTAATGAAAACTTTTCTTTGCAGGCGGAATAAGTATCAAGATGAATAAGGGGAAACCACAGCGCCATGTAATGAGCAGCACAAACTAAGTGCAACTTACTCACCACAGCAAACGCTATTGCTATACTGGGGGTGGTGGGGAGGAGGCAGGGAAAGATGGGCTAAAGAACTTCTTGCTGTGGCAACACTTAGAGGCTTTCAGATCCTTCCTCTGGTTTAGGAGGTCATTAGAATGCTCCCTAGAGACAAAGTGCAAAGGGAAAAGCCACGCCGTGTGCATGAACTAAATACAACCCCACCAAAGTACAGGATATGGGGCTCTGACTATGACTTTGCTGGATCAGCCTCCTCCAAGCCAAAAGCAAGAGAGCAGCCAAATCGAGAGCTGAGCAGTCCCACGGGATACTCTCAAAAACCCACTTCCAGAGTTCTAGCCTTCAACAAGGAAGTATGATAGAAACTCAGAAACAGCCAGCAGAGAGGTACAAGATAGATAACTCTTCCCAAATGGATGGTTCTAATGCCTCTGAACTTTCTTTTCAGGCTCACATTTGGGAACTGTGCCCTTCCACCAAGGGTAGTCGGCAGCCTATCATAAAATACTCCCAGCTACTCTGAAAATTACCAAGGATACCAAATAGGAAGGGAAAAAACTTACCACCACACAGATCCCCTGTGATTCAGGTCACATTTGTTACCCTTCTAACTCCTTTCATCAATTATGTGCTATGAACCCCACCTTATTACATCTGACTTGAAAGGGAGGTGGGGGAGAATGACAACTGCAACATGCAAAATAGCGAGGATGCTTCTTACTGCCATCTGGCTGAAAATACAGAAACAGAGGAATAAGAAAGCAGAGGACAACAGCTCTGGCTTTCCTGAAATTGGGTATGCAGCTAGTCTGGGGAGCAAGCTCTACATACACATGCTGTATCAGTAAGGCCCTAGTATGAAAAAACAGGTGGGAAGGCACTGGGCATCACGAAAATTCGCAAAATCCTAATTTTTGCTTTTGTTTTAGTGATTGTACTTAAACACAGAGAGCTCTTCTTTTTTCCTGATACAGCTGGCATGTGTTTCCCATCTAATGACTTGTGACAGAGTTCCTAACCATAGGAGCTGATGAGGCAAAAGGATATCCAAGAGCAGATTTCCCACCCTTACAAGGCAATGTTCAGACAGACCTCACAGTTGAATTTATTGTCTACAGATGTCCTCTGGGCACACCTGGAGTGTCTCTGAACACAGCACCTCCCTATTCCTGTTGAATTAGCAGCAGGTGGGGTTAAAAGGAATATGATCCTAATTTTCACGGCCACACCCAAAGACATTAATGGTTCACCGCTGCTTTTCTTGACAAGCCTCACCAAAACACCTCCCAGTAGTTTTAACACTAAAAGGTGTTACCAAAATAAAAAAGAGAAGGTATCGAGCACCTAAAAGAGCAGATAGAGAGAGGGATGAGAAGACACTTATATCTTGATGTGATGTAAGAAATACAGCTGAAGGATCAGCTGAAAGGGTTTTTTTCCAAGGAGACAGCATTTGTGAGTGCTAACAGCTGCAGAACACAGCAGTATCATGGAAAGCAGCCATAGCAGGATGCTTAAGACCCTGAAATGAAGCGAGAGTAGCACAGCACAGAAAATACTGAAAGGTTTCTAACAGGGCCGGCATGTCCAACAGAAGCAGCAGAGTTTTCTTTCATACCCAACCACAAAATGTTCAGAAGATACAAGCAAGTGTGGCATTACCTTTCCCTTTGATTTACAACATAATTTTTATCAGGTACTTCGCATACACAATCCCAAAAGTCTACATGCAACCAGCTGTATCATCTGTCCTTCCAACATGCACTAGTCCTCGGCAGTAATCACTGCAAAGGGTCATATATTTTCCTTATACTGTTCCTCATTACAGGGGAAGAGTGGCAGACGCATCCCCCCTTGTGGCACAGACAGGGGCTAACAGTTTACCTACCAAAGTCAAAACAATTCCTGCTGCAGTTGTATTGCCCTTGGAAAGAACTGCAGAGCTAATGGCACTTTAGAGCTCCTTTTATTTCCAATCTGAGCCATGAATTGAGAGAACAAGAGAAATAGTGGAAAAAGACCAAAAATATCAGCACAGCTTTCCAAGAAACACAATTCAGTGTGTCACAAGACTCCTAAGCCCCTACCACTGGCACACAAAAGCTCTGTAAGTATGACCAGTTACAGGAAGGCGACTGTCACTCTGGAATTGTCTTAAGGACAGGTTTTCTACAGTAACAAAAGCTCTTTTTCACTCTATCAGATAAAGGAACAGGGTGTGTCAGCATATTGCACACTGGCATTTGAATGCAGCTTCCCCTAATTTCAACGGTCTACACTTT
This sequence comes from Pseudotriccus pelzelni, assembly GCA_035584735.1. Taxonomy (NCBI): domain Eukaryota; kingdom Metazoa; phylum Chordata; class Aves; order Passeriformes; family Tyrannidae; genus Pseudotriccus; species Pseudotriccus pelzelni. Next base: position 54,294,577 of record JAWMRA010000078.1, on the reverse strand, counting down.
TCCTCCACCTGTGATTGAAGCGTAACAAGTTGCCACTCCTGTATGTTCCTGTCATAAATGACAATTTAGCATGACCCAAAAATCTAATCCTTTGATTTAATTTATACTAAAATGAGACCTTGTAAGAAGTAATAAATGTCTCTACACACAGAGAGCTCTTGCATGACGGCCTAGTTATAAAAGTCAAAGCTGTCTGCACTTCTGAGCACTCCACCATAACAAAAATGTTAGCACAAATTACACCAATGTAAAAGTTTATATTATTTTCAACTGATAAGCCCCTATCGCTCAGAACAAATATCAGTCCTCGGTGTTTGCAAAGACATTAGCACACTCCATATCAGGGTTTAAGAACACCCAAGATGTATTACAGAGCATATTAGAACACATCTGTATAAAATCTGTAAATAAAATACTCAGATATGATTAAGCTTTTTTTTGCAAGACAAACGACTGCATAAAGCCACGTCAGAGTACAAACATCACAAGGCACAACACATCTACAGATATTTTTACCTTTTATAAAAATAATGGGCTTTATATCTTCTTTTCTTCTGGCTTGTAATTAGTACCTAAAATATTTAGCTGGAAACACAGACTTGAACTGCTAGGTTCAACGAGTTTTATTTGTCATATATGAACTCTTGTTTTTCCAGTACACAGTGAACTACATTAATATGTTAGCTACACAGGACCAGCCCTTGAGAGATCATATTCTAAGCTGGTCCTTCTAACATAATGTTTTGATTGCAAAGGTAATGCAAACAACATAGAGCTAAATCGAGCCTCTGGACATCAGCTCATTATCTTCAGCAGTGAATTTCCTAGCTGAGGCCAGTAACAACATGACATACTTACAACATGCTCGGGACATACTCACTTCAGCCTTGGACAATTTAGACCAAGTGCGGTGAGAGAAGCATCTGTAAGGTTGCTACAGCCTGAAACACAGAGTGACTGCAGTCTGTGGCATCCTCTACAGATTTTTACAATGCCTTCATCTGAAATTTGCTGCAACACAGAAGAAGGTTGAAGTTACTTCCTTATCAAGTGATCAGCTAAGATTACACAGCAATAACAGCACAGGTTTTACTGGTAATCAACACGCATTTACTGAACTGCTGTTGTCATGCTGAATGTAAACCAAGGCAAACCCAGACTTTCAACCAAAAAATACCATCGTGAAACCACGTACAGTAATACTGAAGATAATCAACACACACACAATTCCTACTTATCTATGTATTTTTCCAAGACCTCAAGTCCTACTCAAAGGCAGTCTGAAGCACAGAGGGAGAGTTGTTTGTTGCTGTCTTCCTTTTTCACTTTGCTTTTGTTTTACAATTTTTCACATCTCTTTTTTTTAACTGTGTTTGCTCCCTACATGTTTATGGAGTCCAGATCTTCCATTCCAGTGACTGTGTAAGTTCAAGAACAGTGTAAAAAAGAGCTTAAAGCCTGACAGTAGGAGAAATAACTACTTATTTTGCACTGGAGCAGTAGGACCCAAGGGCAAAAATCCTTCACCTTCAGATAATAAGAAAGAGTTACAGGTAAACAATTAAACCTGCATTCTTCACAAGTTTGCCCTACCCCATGCAGTTGCCTTTAGATGAAAGATTTAACTCAAACGAGGTTTTTTCATTTATCAAAATTTGTTTTGTACTAGATATTCTGAAAATAGTAACTCTAATTTTGGAATATGAATAAAAAAGTTCTCTCTGTGAACTAGGGACTGTAAGAAATGGCCCCATTGCAGGTGCACAGAAAACAGCAACAGGAACTACATTATTGGAGTGGGGTGCAAATATTATTTTGTTTACAAATTTTCCATTCTAGAAGAAGTTTTCTCTCCTCTTCCCACTCCTAATGCCATGATTTTAACTTTTCTGCTGAATGACTCATTCTTTATGGCAAAACAGATTGTTTTATTTCCTGGTTTAATATTACTCTTACAATAGTAACAAACACATCTATTGTATTTTTAATGGAAAATACACATTCCTTTTATAAGCATATAATTATGCTAATACAACTGTGGCATATTTCTGAGGCTATTACCACAAACATCACCTTTAACAGATGAAAACGGGATGAGAAATAGCAGTAGCTCAGCACAAAGAGAGACTACCTTATGCTCCCTCCCCCAACCCCAGCACCTTTTAATATCAGAAGTTTAGATCTGCAACTTGTTCTGTCAAATTACATTTTTATAGACAGAAAACTGGAAGACTCATACACCTTTTGTAGATGTGGAAGGATTTGCATCACCTACAGGTAAGAAGGAAAGTTTTGTCTTGGTTTGTTTTGAATAAAAATCCAACATCGATCAAGTATTTCTGATTTTTGCCTCTCCAAAACCACGTTATTTTCTGGAACTGTTTCATTTCCTCTGAGAGAAAGTCATGACACTATTATTGGGAAAAGGAACTATTCTGGAGGCAAGTACTATGTAAATTTTATGCTGCTGTTGGAGATGTACAAAGCCCTCAAGTTATATATGAAAACTTTCCATTCTGAAATTGCTTGTGATTTCAATGCCTACATCACTCTCAGGAGAAAGTGCTAAAAAATGCCTGCAAGTCCCCAGTTTCTAAAATCTTTCCCTAAAGATGGCACCTTTAAAAAGTGCAGTTTCCAGAGGTTCATTCCACAGCTGCTGGTGCTGGCCTGGCACTTCACAACATCCATAAAACACGGCCACTAGAGTTACAGTGTGGATCATATAAAGCACAAGGAGACCCGCCATGTAAAAAGCAGTGCTAGCCTTTGATTATAAGGAGCCTGGCTGCTTGTGCTTCTAAGCCATAGCAAACAGGACACATCTCCAGCAAAATAAAGCTTTAAAGCACAGCTAACTAGGTAGGACTATCAACTCAAAAAATTCAAAGGTAAAAATACTTTCACCCGGGAGGCTTTTTTGTTTGTACTACATGACAAAAGACATCCTGGCTAAGGGAAAACTCTGGTACGCTTCTGTGCCAACGCCCCTTTCAAGCAGGAGAAAGAGAGTAACTGATTATCATCAGACCTCCTGAGAGCCTTCCACAAAAATAATCAGAAAAGGCTGGCCTTTTCATTCTTCATCAGTTTCAGGTAAAACACAACAGAAAAATAACTCTGGAGAAGGAGGACAGCACAAGGAAGAGTGAAAGGGGAGGAAACTACATACTGACTTTATTTAATGTGGTTCTGAACAAGAGAAGGAACTTCCTTTCATTTCCATTATCTTTAGGTACCCAACTTCAGTGGGCACCTAAATTCAGACCGAAAAAATCTGAAAAATACCCTTTCACTAAACATCTGGGTGCACGGAAGTTTATCCTTTGTATTCATATTGTTCTTCATTTCTGCAATTTTTAATGTAATTTTTAATAATCTCCAACATTCAACAATGATCAACACTTTGAAGAAATCTCTTAGGTCAAAAAGTTTTCATCCAATCTTAACAAAAGATGTTCCCATGCCACACTCATTTGGGAATAATCCATAACACAGATCTGAAAGTTTTAGCAGATTTTTACGATACCTTCTAGCAATAAAGCCAGAAAACTTTCCAAAACCAAACCAACAACCATCTAAATTCATTATTCAAATTTGCACAACTGAAACACTGAAATTCTAATTTAGTTCAGTATTTTCTAAGGCTTATTTGCAGGCAAATAACGACTTAAATATATTTAAAATCTAAAATAAAGTCTTTCCCATTCCTTAAAAGTCACATGAGAAACAACAAAAAAGCAAATATAAACCAGAGCAAATCTCATTCTAGTTCCTTACGTAGAATTAAAAGTACATGAATGATTCCTAGTCATTTCGTTACAAATGAGAGTGTTTTTCCATTAATATGGAAAAAGCATGCCCTTCTGCTACTTTGAGGATTCTGAATCATCTTCAATTATAATGCCATTACATTTTACCCTCGATTATGCAGCCCAGAACATGACTTGTGCTCCATTAGAAGCCTTAGAATTATGAATAGACCAAGATGTTACACAGTTCATGATAATGGAATGAATGCAGTTAATTCTTACTCTAGAGCTTGCCATGGTTACAGATGTAATGAGGGGGAAAAAATAACACTCCAAGTCCACACTCAGCTGTAGAAACACCCAGCTCACTTAAGACCTCTATAAACTGCAGAAATGCATTATCTGACTGACTTAACTGGTTTCTGATTCTCAGAGAATGTATCTTTCGAAGTTTCAAATACTTACTGTACAAGATTGCAAATTCAGGATTACAAGTTCATGACAGTGATTTTGAATGTGTTTCAGTGCTTCATCTTCTAACTGTATTTAGTAATTAAATCAGACATAGGAAAAGAAACAAGAAATTAAAAGCACAGCAAAGCAGCCCAAAGAATGTACACATCTTGCAACATTGAACAAAATACTATAATAAAAACAGTATTCTTTAATTCACGGAGATTTCAAAAACCCAAAATAAATTTTTATTCCTAAATGATCACCCAAGCAATTATGTACCTGTGTGCAACCTCTAAGAAATAGAGCTTTTAGTCCACTACACCCTTTCACCAGTGCTTCAATACCATCCTTCGTAATCTGATCACACCAGGAAAGATTCAAATGTTCCAGATTTCTGCAACCCTCACTGGGAGAATTAAAAAAATACATAAAGTTAAATCCAGCCTTCAAATAGTCATAACAGTGGGAAACCCAAATTAAATACGCTGTTAGAAATTAATGATAGCCAGTGGACTGTGCCAGGCCTTCACAGAAAAATCACGAGAAAAGACCACACACAAACACCATAGTCTACACCCAAGAAATCCCAGATATATAAAACAGTCAGTGCTGATTCACAGTATTAAGGTTCAGCACCAATTTTTAAAACTTTATTAAATGCTGAACAGCTCTTTCAACACTTTTGTTTAACACAAACCACTGAAAACCTCTTACCTCAAGCCTTTCAAAGAGCTGTTTGTGATGGCTACACAAGATGTCAGATCCAGATGTTTCAGCTTGGAACAGAATCTGCTAAGACTGTAACACGTGCTGCAAAACAGCAGACACACTAAAAATACCTTCAGCTACTTCTTCTTCCAAATTTTCCCATCCATCAAAAAACCTGTTTGACTTACCTGTCAGTGATTTTTGTGCACCCATTTAAGTTTAAGTGTTCGATGTTTCTGCAGTTCTGTGCAAAGGTCCTAAAACAGCAACAAAAAGCCGAATTAACATAATGTCACAAGTGGTAACACAGTCACTAGAGAGCGTTCTCTAGTGACTCCCTCCACCTCAGTCTAAAAGCTTAATCTTTAAGTCACAGAGTAATTACAAAGTATTCCTCAAATACACCTATACTAGCGGTTGCTTTCTCCTTTTCCTACTGCAAATTTCTGTCTCAGGTACGTGTTGTTTCTCTCTCAAACACCACTTGGGTGAGGTAGCTATTTCTGTCACACATAAGCCAGAACTGCCTTGCTTCAAATGCCGTAACTAAAAACACAAAGGGCATAAATCAGAAAGGTTTAAGTATCACATTAGTTAAACATTAAGCTTCTCGGGAGAGTTTTTGCACATGTCATTACTGAAGCCTTTGCATGTCTTATTAAGGAGCTTGTTCCCACAGCAAATGAAAAGGGACATACCTGGTACAATGCAGAAGTATTGGACTACCAGTGGAAACCCCTGTGGGCTGCAAATTGTTTATTTATTATTTTCAAAATTAAAATGCATCAGTGTGCACTACTGGGCATGAACTTAAGGATGACTGGAGCTGTTATATTGCTGAGAGTCTGTATGTACTAATTACGCTGAAGAAATACATAAACTTTCTTTTCATCTCTGCAGAGTAATATTTACAGCTGCGTTGCATTTCGGAACACTGTTTTTATGCCCATGTTTCCTTCAACTGCATGGATTTTATTGGCAGGGGCGGAGGAAACACACAAAACCAGTTTTGTCTGGAGGCTTGCCCCAGTTAATAGATCTGACTACACACCCAGCTGGTAACAACTTCCTGGCTCTCCAGAGAGGATTGAAAACAATGGAGAAAAACTCAGCAAGCCGTTATATTGCAAGAGTTTCCACTTTAATTCTCAAAACAGCTATTCCGAAATTCATGTAGTGGAGGGAGATTTACAATGAAGACACTCTTCAAATCACCGGGAAAGATGTTACCCTCTAGAGGAACAGCAAACTGCCGCTGAGATTCAAGCATGGGGCATGTCCCAAAAAAGCTGTCACAAACATTCAGTTGTTAGGCAGCCAATACCTACCATCAATAATTGGCTATTCTACACGAAAGTTGATGTAGAAGAAGGACAAATAGTATCACCCACAAAACTAACAGATCTGGAAACAACTCAACACAAACAGCCTTATAGGAAAAGTCATTTTCAGAACAAGTATCTGAAAATGAATGCCACCTTTCTCATGCTAATGTTTTGAAAGTCTTAAAAATCATGCACTTATCGTTCATTTGTTAATTTCAGTACAATCTGCTCATGTGTCAGAGGTGAAGCATCTTCTTTTGCACAGTGTCTTAGACACCACCCTCTGCCCCAGCTGGTTGTTAAGGGGGCACACGTGAATACTGGTCACACTCCAGCGCCTGCTCTCAGCTCAGCCTGTCCTGTTACCTGCTGGCATGACCAGCTGTATCATCCCTACAGCATACACATGCTATGCACTGAACTGAGGAATACTTATTCTAAGTATCTGCTTACTAAAATAAATAACTATTTTCAAATATCTCATCTTCAAAATAGGATCAATCATAGGATTTTTGGCCCTATTCACAACTCTCATGGCAGTCTCCTAGCCCTTAGTGTCCAAAAAAACACAGCTCAGAACCTAAACTAAGTGTGAAAATGGAGTTACTGGGCAGAAAACTGTAATCTACCATCCTGACTTTTCCCTCCTACACCTTTCTCAGTGCCTTCCTTGCTAGCTCCTCGCCATGGTACTTGCTACCCCTCTCAGGTCCTGCCACCTCCCTCCCTTCCACTTCTGCCACTGCATTCCCTACTGAGGGCACAGGGACCTGAATGCTCTGGGAACTTGAAAGAGCACTGCAGAAAGTTACCTCTGGTTGGGACTAACTCTTCTTTGACAGCAGTTGCCAATAATCTGGGAGAGGCAACAATATGAACTTTCCCATGAGGAGGCAAGACTGCCTGAAGGTAGAAACACCAGGGAGCAACTAGGGAGATTGCCTAGAAGCAGGGAAAGCTCTGGGAAAATCTTTGGGTTTGAAGCTAGGATGCCCATTTGGGTTACTAAAGCAATCACTGCCTAACTAGTTGCTGCATGAATTTACTCTAGAGACAAAAATCAATTAATTTGACTTACTTATAAATTTTAGCAATAGCTAAAAGTCACTAGCTTAATGTCCACTGCTTAACAAAATCCTTGTGCTTATATTTTATACCCCAAGCCTTCCTCCAAACATTCTTTGAGCTCTAAAGCATCTGTGGCTTAGGGACCCTTCAGCTGGAAATAGGATCTCTGGATTTAAATACTCAGAGAAATGTCCAAAGGAACCTGGTCAAACAGCTTGCATCAGAAACAGCTCATACAGATTCAAACAACCTTGTGGGAATAAACTGCACAGTTTGGTTTATATCCTGTGTAAAAAGGAGGGCCGCTGTCACTACTCAGAGTCTCCTAAGTTGTTCCCGTTGCCTGCCTGTTCTTATATTAGAGCAAGAAGAGTATCCCAGGTCTTTCCCGATTTTGTAGGCTCTCAATTGTATCAGTCTTCATTCTCCGTCCCATTGCTAGGGTCGCCTCTTGTCCAGACTAGATGATAAACTATAAAATGACCACTAATCTTGATTCTCTAACTACTGTAAGATCCCACAGTATAGTCTTGAAAATGGAGCGATATCAACATAATCCTAATGAAAAAGACATTTCTGAAAAGCACAGCTCTCATTTCTTAGTTCATTTCCAGAAAATAACAGTAGCTATATTTGGATCTCAAAATGACGTCTCATTTTGTCATTACTAAGGTACTTAGTACTTACCTAAGTATCCCATTTTGGTCATCAGTCAGTACTCAGACACACAAACAAATGTAACAGTAATTGCTTTTGGTCCAGACATTAAGAAATACGTGTCTGAGGATTTCACTTACTTTAAAGAGGAGTCTCCAACACCAAGACATCCTCTCAGACTAAGTTGTCTCAGGAACCCTCCGCACCTTTTCGATATATTTTCCACAACACGACCCTTAAACCAAATAAAAGGAAGATTTTGTTGAGTTCTACTATGACATAACATTCTAACCAAATTAAAAATGCTGGAAATTAAGACCAGAACCAGCCATACCCCATCAGAAACTGCATATTTTGAACTTCTTTTGCTACTTTAAGAAAAAACAGTTACCTGTTGGGAATCTCTACCCACACTGAGCTGCCTCTCAATTCAATCTTTACTTCTCCCTTCCTTCTTTTCATTGGATCACACATGGCTCAACTTCTTGTCACAGCATACCCTACCCAACAAAACTACTGCAATGGCCTTCAAGTTTTGTCAGATGTGTAGGGAACCCACAGAACCGCCCCAGAGGTGGAACAGAGGTGGAATGGGAGGCATGCCCATTCCTCAAGGATCACAGTTGCAAGTACAGCAGGAAAGTTTAAACTGTTCACAAAGATTCTCTTGGGCTGGTGTGTCTCTACAGCACTGGTTAAGGTCCTGTTTCACAGTTCCTGCTGGACAGCTGGCTGCAACTGAAAGGTGCTGAACACTGTGGGGGGAGCATCAGCAACAGGACTGATACCTAACAGCACCTTCTATTTTTTTCTCTCCCTTTATTTTCCAAACAAAGAAATACAGATAGAATTACAGGTCAGTGGAGTTCTTCTTGCTGTTTTCCTCCCTATGTGGGATGGTAACAATTCTACTGAAACAGTAAACTATTCCTTACATTTTATTGTTCTTCTCTAATACTTAAGTCCTGGCTATCAGTGTGTGAAAATACTTTCTTATCAGAGATTGTTTCTTAGTCCATAAGTAACATTGCTTTTCTTATCTTTCAAAAGAACTTACACCAAAACAAACAAACTGAAAATTATGTATTTTTTAAAGCTTTCTGATTAATCAGAATTATTTCTCAGCCGAGGCCAAATACCTTAAGGATAAATTCTTCAATGAACAACATATAATGCAAGATCAATTTCCATTGCAGAAAAAATACAAACCCTAATGAATTATTCAAAGAAAACAGAAACAGATAATGAGCCAAATTTTCCCAAACCCATTTATTTCTTTAAGCACGTAAAAACCCCCAACAACCCGCATACTAAAGAAGACCACTTTAGTGCATTTAAATGCATTTAACTGTTTGAATAATTCTGTCACTCAAAAAACTAGTTCTTCAGTTCACCTCAGCTTACAATTGGTTCCACATAGCAAGAAATCCTACGGCACATTTAACTTCAAGATCTTCCTACATCTTTGATAGAAAAGAAACAGTTTTAATAGGTTTTGCCCCCCTTTCTCACTTTATTCTCTACCACGAGGTCTCAAATATGGAAAATTACACAAAACCTAATTTTTTATTATTCAATATTTTCAGATTAAGCACAAACTGAAAAATGACCAAACAGTACAACATCCAACTGAGCAAAAAGTTGTCAAATACAATCAGCAGCTTTAAGCTGTCGTAAATCTATAGACAAAAAAAATGTTACTAAAACAGCTGAAGAAAAACCAGAGTTCTTAGACACCAAATGTACCTCATTTAAGAACTACTTTGTGTAATAACTCCTGGTTAAACACACTCGGAGGAGTAAATTTAAGGGGTTTATATTACAGATGTACTTAAATATAATATAGTTAAGTAACTGAATTGCTCCAAACCAAGAAAGCTTCTTACAGCAAAAGAGGATCATAATTTAATTTCATTCCTTCTCCTTTGAATCCCATATTGCAAATATAGGATTTCAGAGGGCAACACCACTAGATAAAACATAAAATAAACATATCAAAACTTAAAAATATAAAGCTGTGTTTCTAAATACCAGAAAAATAATTCAAATGTACAAAAGGCTTATCAACAGAGGGACTGCAGACCTGTTGGGTTTTACTTTATTTCTTATCAAATAAGAAGCATAAGCTTTTTTAAAAGCAACTGAAAAGATTATATTAAAGCTCCAAGTCTCCTTTGACACTTTTAGATTGAGGCAGATCCCAAAATCTTTCTCCTGCCTCTGTAAGATCCTGTTGTTTAACAAGAGTAGAGCAGAGGACTTGGCAATAAGCTTTTAAAAGAGCGTTGAAAAAAATGTACCCTCTATATTACTGTAAAGCTTTTGGAACAGTTTGTACCACAGTTAGCAAATGAAACACATCTGGATTTTATTCACACAGCTAAGCTAACACATAAAATTCAGAAGCAAATCTATTATTACAGCCTAATTTGTATCATCAAACAAAAATAAACCAGTTTGGATTTATTTGAGGAATTGTTGTTCCCCAAGGATTTTTGTCTTCATTTTCAGATGTCGTATTTTATTTTTTTATGCATATCTATGATAGCATTAATATAGACATGTTTTTCATAGGGAAGACAAGTCTGCCCTAATCCTTTCATTATATACTGGAAAGGACTTCTAATCCACATGGATTTGCATTTCACGCAAGGTTCAAACCGTGGTCATAAAATGGTAATCAAATACACACCAAATCAATTCTAGGCAACTCAGTGGTAAGAAAAGTTGTTCAGCATTTTAGTGCTTCAATCTCCAAATCCCAAAGCCAAGTGTCCAGAGAGCTTTCAGCACTAGATGGCCCCCTCACATAGACTTGGGACTGGTAACAACATATCTTATAGATTGCAGAAGTGATTGCAAGGATCTCACTCCATTCAGAGGCACCATTTACACCTTTCCCTTGTGGAAATGAGCAGGTTTGAACTTCTAGAGCTCTGTATCTGTATCGTAAGTGAAAATTAGCTGATACGTATCTGGCAACCAACATTGAAACTCATCAGAGGAAAAGAAAAAGGAAAAGACCGAATTCTTTTCCATTTGCTCCTTCACAGTATTATTATCTTGAACTTAGTCTTTAAAATGTGTGAACGCAAGCGCGGTCTGTGGGATACTCAAAATGGGCTGTGCTCTTAAAGATCTCCATAAGAATGAAAAATACCCAAAGACACTAACCTCTATATCCGTCTGAAAGTTAAAGAGGTCTATTCTTTGCCAGTTGCTTCCATCCAGAGCTAAAACATTCCATGCCTAAAGGAAACAAATACAGTTTATTTATTACCTCCACTTTCTGCTCCCTTCACTTCTCTCTCAGCAATTCAGATATTACAAATGAGACAATTTCAGGCAGCCTTTTTTAAAAAGATATTGTAAATATTATAGTCATACAGTATCAACTAGTTAAAACAGAATTAGTGGAAATTAATCTCAAATCCTCTAAATGGATCACACTTCAAAGGCTATCTTGTGGCTATAAAACATGCAGAAAAGCAAGATATTAAATGTCAAGTACATACACAGAAAGATTTAACCCTCTGTTTTTAAAAAAGCTTCTGTACATTCATCTAGTAAGTTACTTTTGCTAGATCTGTATGGAAAAAAGTAGCTGCAGATGAGATTCCTTTCAATAAAACCACAGTTCCTCAACCTCACTAGTTACTAAACTGAGAAAAGAGAGACCTTTCAGAAAACTGCTGACTTTCCACTATTAGGACCAGGCCTTTCCTTTACACGTGCTAATTTGTCCTTCACTGTCACAGCAGTAGTTGTTCAAAGTAAAACAAAATTAAAAAGCCAGAGAAACACAAATATATGGAGAAAATAGGAAAAAAAAAGAATAGCACATCCAACCGACAGGTAGTTCTGAGAGAAAAATACAATTTATTCAATCCCTTTGGTTTTCTTATGCAGTTTTGTAGGCTTTAGCTGAAACTTGATATTACCTGACTCACAAAACTTAATGAAGTTAGAGGCCAGGGTGACACAGGTGTACAAATTAAACAGTTATGCACTTAATTATACTTTAAAACAAACAAGTAAACAAAAAACCAAGTAAAACCAAAACCAAACCCAACGGTCATTAAGAGAAGGAACCAAAGCATGAAATAAATGTTGTATAATAATACAGTTCATTGTACACAGTTGATGTAGAAACAGATTCTTATTCATTTTATTTCAAGAAAAAAATAAAAACAAGCTAAACATAAAAGCTTACCTAGCATGCTTTCTCTAGTATCTTGTGTGTGTCTGTTTCCTCTACTAGTAGTCCATCTACTTAACACCTTTTGTGCTTGGCAAAAAATGATGGATGTAGTTCTTAGACACATGGTGTACATTAACCAAACTACATGGAACTTTAAGCAGAAAATGCGCCTGAAAAATGGTGTTATACAGCCACATGCTTTATAAAAAGCAAATGCCATCATGCCAAACTGGATTTAATCCTTTCTCCAGATACATACAGAGCATACACAACTGGATATCTTTTCCATTGCCTCTAAGTCCTGTACATAGCAACTAAGTCCACATCTGAATGCAAAACTGGGACCATTGTTATTTCCTTTCATAAACAGACTGAGAAAAAAGGTTTTGGGTTTTTTTTTTCAGGAAGCATCTTGCAATAAATCCCATTATTTGCACATAATTAAGAGAACAGCATCCCAAGGAACAACAAAAAAAAACCCCTCAATAGAAATGCCTACCTTGGAAACTTGTGCACAGCGACACAAAGTAACTATGTCCAAGAAAGAAAATATTCTAGGAAGAAAGAAAAACAATAACAATTAAAGTGTTTAATTATAAATTCAGACTAATATATGAATTCACAGCTATGTAGTTTTACGGAAAGACACAAGTTACACAAGAAGCAAGTTAAATGCAATAAGTGTTTTACCAAATTATTTTGGTTATTGAGACTTAAACAGTAATATCGTATCTATCATCTAAAGATAGGCAATACCAACATACTAGAACCCAGCAAGTGCTGCTTCTGAAAATCTATTTTCTGTTCCCTCAGTATTACCCAAACAGGTATGAATGGTAACAAAATATTTTTTCTTCTTTTTAATTCAGAGAAACTAGCTTATATGCCTTTAATTGTGCTACAATTAAAGAAATAACCTACGCAAATACAGACAAAGATTTCAGAGGCTGGTGAAGAGTAATAATTAGAAAACAACACATAAATAAATTCAAGTCCTAGAATCTAAGTACGAATACAAAGAACAATGATGCAAATTTCTAAAGGGGTTTCACAGTGACTACCAAGTCTAACATCATCAGTATCTTTTTTTTTATTTATTCTACAAGAAACAACTATAGATGAAAATTTAGCTTTACTATTCTGATCATGGAACTAATTCCTCAGGCCTGTCAACTCTTAATAGTTTTCAGAAAGAAATTTTTCACTGTCAAAATGAATTTTGCTAAAGCCATTTCCAAACAACATTGGTTTCCAAATGACATTGGTTCACAGGATGTTCTCAGCAAAAAAGAAATCATTAACCTTAGCATAAAATATAGATCCTATTCCAAAATAATTTTCAATTATAGAGAATGAAAGCTTTGAAATACATGAAAGACATGACTGTAATTAATTTATAAACTGCTACCTGCTTGACAGTGAACTTTTTCAGTCATCAAAACAATGAACAGTAATAAGACCAATTTCATATTATAGTGAGATATTAACACTGAGGAACAAACCACTGCTAAGAGATGCTGAATTTAATAATGTAAAAGTCTGGTTACTGCTTTTCATGTGAAAATCTGAAGCTAGAGCTCAAAATGGATGCCTACATCTTAAGCACTGTGATTTTTAGCTGCAGTAAGAGTAAAAAAATGTAATGAAAATACTTCTTAAACATAACAACCTTCCGGATATTTATTACAGTCACTTCAGATAACAGTTTTCCAATATTTTGTTGACACATGAAAATTCTTTCACACAGTAAAACATTTTCTCCAAAACCTAATAGCCAAGCAAACAGAAGGACAGATGTTCCTAGAAGCTATGAAACAACTTGTAAAACCCTCTCGATAACATTTATTTTTATAGCATCTATTTTGTCATTTGAACATCCTTTCTGAGGCACTCTAAGAAACTTAGCAGCATTTAATGCGCAAAATACACACTTAATGTGCTCAGAAAGACTGTTGGACAGATAAACACTGACAAGTGTTCTCTCTCTTTTAAGAACAGCATGAACATCAATGATCCACCAGGAACCCTCTTCTGAAATCATGTTTCTCCCTTTCACCATGAGGGAGATGTCAGAAGATGTAGAGCGCAGCAAAAGTTTCTTGGCTTGTAGAAGCTTCCTCATAGGACCACTGTACAAGTGGAATCTGAGGATTAACTCAGATTTACAGAAGCACAAAAGATAGATTTCTGTGTTATTTGTAACAAAGAAAGAACTCATGACACCATACTCTAGCCTGAATGAAGAACATGACGTGCTTTAGAAGTGATGTATCTCAGAAATAAGAAACAACAGAAGAAACTGCAAAATGTTAAAGAAAGGGTTATTTTATAAACCCCACTACTCTGAGTTGTCTGGCAGTCTTTATTCATGTTTCATTGTTTATTGCTGTTAAGAGATCAACATTGATGCATGATTTCTGTTAAAAAAAAAAGGTAAATTAAAATCAAACGGAAACCAGATGTACTTATTTTTGTTTCATTCTGTATGAAGTGACTTTTCAAAAACTCAAAAACTGAAAGTGGTTATTCTATGCTAAGAGAAAAAATATTTCAGTAAATGTAAGTATTTGTGATGCTTCTAGGTTTGGTGGGGTTTTTTTTGTTCCAAAAGAAGAAACTTTCCTGCACAGCAGCCCAAGTTGTCCCCATCAGAACAGACAACAACATTAGGATGCATTATAAGCAAGAAAAAGCACAATCATTACCCTTCAATTAAATGGTGACAGGCAAGAGATTCCAGTAAATACTTTTACAATTCCAAAGAGTCATCTTGCTAACGTGCTTGAAAACATTTTTCCACATTTCTCTATTTATTTACATTTATAATACATGTGCACCACTAACACACACTAGCTTGTCTTCTTGCAGTCCCACAGAATTACCAGCAAACACTTACCAGTAAGGAAAACTAGCCAACAAGACACAAGACTCCAAGGTTTAAAATCATTTAAAGTCTTTAAAAGACTTCAAAGTCTTTAAGAGACTTCAAATGTGACCAAGAAACTGAGATGGAAACACTGACATTGTCACTCATCTGTCGGTGTCAGACACTGACACTGTCTGGCACTTAAGGTGAAAGAACATCGGCAGGCACTTGTGATTTAAAAAAGTGGAAAAAACTACTGAGGGCAGCTGCTGGTTGTATAGAACTTCTGTCCTTATGACCAAAGCTACACAGATGGGAGCTAATGCAGCCAGCAGCAGCATTAAATTCCACTTCAGTCTTTGGCATGGATTAATACAAGGAAACTGGAAATTAAGTTAATAGATCCGCAGCAACGTTTAGGATCACCTATTCTGGTTTCTAGTATCCCAGGCTATTCAATTAGTTACCCTGTATCGAGCCCAAGAAGGAAAATTCACTTACCAACAACTGGGGCTCTTGAAGCCTTTTTATCTGGACATGTGCCTCCTGAGTTTGGCCTTGGAGACCCTTCAACATTAACAGTCCCTGCAGAATGAGCCGCATGCCAAAGGCACAAAGGGCTGTACGAGTTCGCAGTTCCTCAACTCCCTTATGGTAAACTTGTATTTGGCCAAAGCCTCACTTACAGAAAAGGATCTATTCTTTATTTGAAAGGCTTCAAGATGTGGAAAATCATCACCTTCTCTGGTAGTTTGTTCCACTGGTTAATCACTCCGTCAAAATGTTTGCCTTATTTCCAAGGTGAATGTCTGACTTCCAGCTCTATGCTGTTTTCTACTTTTCTTCACCAAATTAAAGAGTATTTTAGCAGTTAATATTTTCTTCTCATCAAGTTTAAAAGCCACTTATCATGTCATCTTTAATTCCTATTTTAACAATCTTTTTACTTTAGTTCTTTAAATCTCCTTTTTTCTGCACATTATTTTTTCAGCATGTTTTCAAAGCCATTTCGGGCCACTGTAACAGCCTTTTTGACACAGCATCAAACAAGAATCTTACAGTATCTTGTCCACTTCACCATCACATCCTGTTCTGGAAGTACACAGTCCAGACCACAGCTCTTTTTGTAGCATTCTTTAGTCCTGTGTATCTATCCATGCAAAATTATTCTGTAAAATTAATAGAGTTTGAACACACCCCAATTTATCATGTTATTGACATGTTGTTGCCATGTCTTCATAGGGGTAAACCATTACACTTGGTTTTGTGTCATCTGTAACTTAATCCCCTTAAAATGCACTGATATGCTGCATATATACTGTTAACTTTTAAAATGAAAACATCAAATGTTAAAAGTCAAATGTCTAAGCAGAAATGCGTAATTTTGGTTGGTAACACCAGCCCCTTGTTTAATCTCAAAGAATTATATTGTCCAATGATTTGTTTTCCAGAAAACCAAAAAATGTAAAGATCTTCACCAATAACCTGAGTTATGGTTTTGTTTAATAAATGGCTTAGGAATGGAATTCCCTTTCAGAATTTCTATTTTCCATGCTGTTTAAATTTATAGTGCTTTTGCATGCAAAGAATGGTAACAAATTTTATCAAAATGAAAACCAAAGAAACCAGAATGAGAAATGCCTCACTGAAGACAGCACATCAACCAGACAATCTGCTTAGAAGATCCTTTCAATTTTACCACACTATCCAGTTGTTATAAAACATGCACACAACAAATCTGTTACGTCCTCCCCATTTTAGGCTGCAAATTTCTTACTGATTCGTACAATTCCTTGCATAGCAAATCTGCTCTCATTAAACTCTTTCACATTCAATATGGAAGAGAAGAGCCTACATACATGAAAAACTACCACAGAAAGACAAAGTCCAGCTTTCACAAATTTGATTTTCCTCTTAGCAGGTTTTTCTCAGAATTTTCTGCAAGAATGCCCAAGTGACAGGGGAAAAGGGCATCAAGCCACTTGCAGTTCATGTTTGAATTGATCTTGTTTGAACATACACAGTGGCAAAGTCTCATAACCACCACTGAAGTCTTGTCATATTCAGTAAATAGAAGACATATTTACAGTTCTTTACACATGGAAGGTTTCTCATCACCCTTTGTCCCTCATTTTACTAAACATCCTACTGAGGTATGAGACATTTCACTGACAAGTGCAGTCCAGCAGTATGTACAAACACTAGAATAAAAATACGCAGGCTAGAAAACACACAGACAAGCTAAATAATTCATATCCATAATCCATAAAAGCAGAATCTTTAATGAATAATAACTTATATAAATAAATTTATATCTATGTGACTAAATTAACAATGCTAATGTTGGTGAACTTCCAAACTTCAACAACTTTGCAGCTAAGTCCTCTGATACCTTATTCAACAAAACTGCAAAATAACACTTGCCCTGGAAACATAAACAGTGAGATATAGTTAAATCTGAAGGAATCTGACTGTTTTCTATTTAAAAAAACCCACTATCTTCTAGCTCATTTCTGTCAGTGTGTCACAAAAGGCTGACGAACACCAATTGCTGCATGAAGACATATCCACTGACTCACCTAATGCTTGACCTTCCAAGTCAATTATTAAAACAAATCCCTTTTCACTAGAGAGGAGCTATTTTGTAAGTAAAGTACTTAAAGTACTTTAGTACTTAAAGTAAAGCACTTAAACTGGAAAATCTGCTAGATGCTCCAAAACTCTCCAGTAACCTAACCCTGCAGTTTCCACTTGTAAACTACTCAGGTCTTTCTCAGCTGATGAGCATCACAAGTCATTCAGTAACAAACATGGCACAAAAAACTATTTCTTTACAAGCCAAACCTCCTTCTCTGTTGCCAAGACGCTTATTGCTACACAATCCATAAGTACTGGCAATTGCAAAATAATAGCCTGACTACAGGATGCCTGATATCTATTTTCAGCTGAAACAGAAATCAGCTTTTTCTACAAATAATCAGCTTTGCTGGATTCACGTTATAGAGGGCAGCATCTAACTTTTTATGGCCTACACATTACTTGCAAGACAAGTGGATCATATTACTTCATTATTTTAAAAAAAATTTACTTGTTTGTAAAATATGACCATGTGTAACACAACAGCAAAATTTTCAGTACCTCATACTCTGAGTATCTGAAACAAAATGCCCAATGATAAACTCCAGAAAGGCCAGTTCTGTTTAATTTTCCACCCTCAGCTAGTCTATAATTTTTTAATATAAATGTCATTTTTATGAAGTGATTTTATGCAGTATAAATTTGCAACTACAGCACATCTTCCTAAATAAAAGCAGTTAGCCTAAGGATTAGTTCAGAGTGGTTTAATTTGCAGCCCACAGTCCCAATCCAACCTGCTGGCCATTCCAACTATCCTATGGTCTACTTTTATCCACAAGTGAAGGGATTATAATTTGGGCACCAAACAGCCAAACTATACCCACACTGCACCAGGTAAAGATGTAGACAAGTTACATGATGCACTCCTGACATGCAGCCTAGGTATGCTCCATAAACCATGACCACTACTGCATACCTTGGTCAGTCGCTGGAGTAGGAGCTGGTAGACCTGATCCAACCTGCTATTGGCCTGGAGCGTGACCTTGAACAAAAGACTTCTATTCCTGATGCTCGTGTCTGCATCATGAACACATCGATAATACAGCTCATCTCTTCTGTAAATACTTCATGAGTTACAGGCAAAAAAGGAATAAGTATTTTTATATGTAGTACTGTTATTTAAACTGTCTAGCAACAATATTTTTAAAAAATTAATTTATTTTTTTTTTACAGAAAGTAGAAATATCTTTTGATTGCCTTTTTGTTTTGATGGTACTTTTCACACAGAAATGAGGAAGAACAACATTTCCCCCTCTTCCTCCCAAAGCTCCATATAGAAAGCAGACTTCTTTATATCACAAATCCTTCTGAACATTTAGTTTTGATAATTAATAAATTAAGAAACTGAGTTCAAATAAAACTCCAGTCTCAAGGTAAACAAAGCTCTAAATGGAATTAGGTCTTCATTAAATAACAGATTCTAAAGAGCAAAGAAAAGAAAAACAAAATGAAACAAAATAAATAGTAAAGTATGATTCCAAGAGTTGTGTAAGTCATTGCTATATCCCCTTTAGCTGTTACTCCTGCTTCAAATGCTTATTTGCTTTTGTTTGTTCCAGTGTGACTAATCCTTCATCACAAGCATGTTCTTACTGAGAGATAATACCTGTACTTGAACAAAGTAATGCTGAAGCACTCCATTTATAAGGAAGCCCCAACTGTTAAAGCGGAAACATTAAAGAAAGTAATTCACAAAATTCACAAATCTTCCTCAGCACCTTGACACAAAAAACCCACCCTCTTTCATTTCCAAATCTCCACTTCTTCGTTAACACAGTATACAAGAGCACTAGTGTGCAATTTTCTGCTCCTGGCTTTTTAAGCCTCTCACTCACATTTTAACGGGAATTCCATCTGAAATATCTCTGCCCAAAACATTCAGTTTTAAGCTTCTCTTGCAGTTGTTTGTGAATAAAACCAAATCACTTAAACATATTAAACAGAGGATGGCAGCTACCTACTCCAATTTCAAAAGGCCAAACTGAACTGTAGACATAATCATTTGCAAATGTTTAGCATCTCATTCAGAGAAGCCAAAAAATGCCTACAAAGTGCCGACTGGTGAGGCAAAGAACTGAAAAATATAAACTTGCATCTGGAACTGATCTTGGTAAGGATTTCATAAGCAGACAAACAATACATGTAGCAGTGCAAAAAATAGGTCAACATGAGACCTTTCTCACATTCTGAAGGGGGTATGCTGACCATCGAGCTATTGATTGAGTCTTCAGTTTCCTCAAACAGAGCCCAGGTTCTGTCCTGAACACGAAGTAAATCACTGGAAAGTTTCAAAACCCATTCCATAATCAGAATAAATGGAATTTTTCCTAACCAAAGCTGATTAATCAGAAAATGGTGACTTGTTGCATTCTCAGTGTATACTGGAAGTTAGATACACTACCTTGAAGGCTGAAAATACCGTTAAGTCCTAAAATAATTATAATTCTGTAGTTTCCCTGGCCAAAGGTCAAAATATTTCATTAATTTTCAAAGGCTTTATGGTAGACCTGTGCCTATGGCTCATTTGGATCACTTGCTCAGTTGATTTTCTGATCACTGTTTTGGAGGTAAGGACACTGGAAAGCAATATATGGCTCCACAGAAGTGAATTGGACTTTGATATTACGCTGTCACCAGTCCCGTTGCTTCTGCTTTCTTCCTGCCAACATTAGTCTCCACATTTCCAGCTAACAAACCTCTAAAGGAGTTTTCTGCGTTGAATAGTGTGAATTAGCACTGCTCTGCACTAATTCTTTTGACAGTTGTATTTCAGGCATGCTAAATCAAAAGACTTACTTGATAAAAATTACTGGTATGAGGCACTACTAGAATTCACTTTACAAAAAACACAGATTTGCTTAAATACACAGAAAAGAAGTTTTTCTTTCATAAGCAACTCCTACACAATCACTTCGGTTCCTAATCTGTATGACTGCAGCTTATACACTTGTATCAATTTAGCTGGTTTTAATTCTACATAATTATATTGTACTTGCTTGGCCAACTACTACAGAGGACTTTGAAGACATGCAAAACAGTCTAAAAGCAAAATAAAAGATTGCATGTGTATTATAAAACTGGAAAGTTTCCCTGAGATTGTCAAACAGCAGCCTCAGCTACTCAGAGTGAAATATTGCCCAGTTTAATTATACAAATCCTTGAAGTGTGGAAATGAATAATGTCCCAGATGACAGATTTTTTTTTTCTTGCCCCCTTCAAAACACATCTATTGTTTGTCTGCTTACAAAATTCTTACCAGCTAAGAACTACTCCAGACAAAAGTTTATATTTTCCAGTTCCTCAACTCACTCGTCAGTAGTTTGTATACTAAGATACAGCATATAGCACAGAATATTAGCAGTTAAAATACGAATGAACAAATGATATCTCTCCTTCTACACGCCAAAAGTACTGGCTGCATCTCCATTTTCAAATGTGTATTATTACTTTTAACTAAGCACCAAAAAAAATTAAAAATTTGAAGCTGTTGGAAAGTCAGAACGTTCTAATATTAATTAAATCCACTTCAGTTTGTTGCCAGTTATTTCCAAACTCACACTGTATCTTTAAAAATTCATTGGTTTCGGTTTTTTTTCCCCCAGCAATTTACAGTTTAAAAAAAAAAAAAAAAGCGCCATTTTAAGGGTGTGACATCTTGCTAGAAAAGTTATCATTAAAACTGTATCAGCCTGACTTGAGTTCTGATTCTTCTGATGATATGGGTTTATGAATCTCAGACACTAGTGCAAATCCACAATGAATGTCCTGCATATTTGACTGATGCTTTTCCATAAACACACAGGCTAAGAAAAAAAAAAAGCTACAATCATCTGAAAACTGTGTCTAAATGACATGATTTATAATACCACCTCACAATTCTTACTTAAACATCATACAGTTTAGCATTTAGTCAACCTTTCTCTTCCTGTAATGTATAAGAGCAGAGGGGAAAGAGCACTCCTTGCCAACTGGCAAACTAATAGCACTACAACAGCTAACGCAGGTGACTATTTCTCCTTTATTTCGAACAATACTACGGAACAAAACTTTTAGAAGCAATTTCTTCCACAGGAAAAAAGAATTACTCTAATAGTACAAATGAAAATAAATGTCCAAAAACCAGGAAAAGTTGCAAATTAAACACCTCCCTCTGTCCACTCCAGCTATTCTACCTCCATAAATGCATAACTGGCCCCTCCAAACAAGAGTCTTCTTCAAAACCACCGCTGTCCATTTAGTCAGATATGCTCTTCCTCCTCTGCCCAGTTATCTGGGTCTACTTGAGGAGGAACAATTAATCTCTGGTTTCTTATCCTTTCAATGAGTTTCCTGCCTGAGAGGCTGAGGGTCTCAGTCATTTACTTAAAAGCGTAGTAAATGAAATGTGTAAGACATGACACTGCCTTGAAAACCTTCCAATCTCACTCTGATTGTTAGATTAATAATAAGAAGAAAAACCGCAGAATAAGACTAAGTCTTAATTTGATCAACTTTAGAATATACAGCTATAACAACAAATGAATAAATTTTAGAGTAGTAGTACTTTGTAAGTGTACCATGAGGAAAAAGTTTCTCATTTTTAGAGGAAAAAATTGGATTGTCTGTTATATTCGGATTACATAAGTTTAAATACTTGATGCAAATGAGAACAAGACCATTCTTGCAACAGAAGAAATTGTGTTTACATTTGATTTCCAGATATTTATAACAAGTTATTAACCACTCTTTTCCGCAGATACAGTATTATGTTTTTTTATAAAAAGGGCTGTAGTGCTTTCTAACAGTGTCCACACATATCTGATACAAGCAAACAACAAACTAAATGCATTTGATGACACTTTCAACAGTATTAAGTATTCAGTTCCAACACCAAGAGCAAATTGTGTCCACTGCACCTGGTTTACTCTCCTTTTAATTAAAAGGTAGACTGCTTAGTAAATAATGGAAAAATAATTAGAATATTAATTACAGTCAATGCAGCAATATTTAATCGCTCCTGCCATAACCACAGGGCAAGATTATTTTAAAACATGTTGCAGCACGAGCATAAACTGTTTCAGGTGCTGAAAGACTATTCAGACTCAGTCTTGCAAAAGCCTTTATGTGCGGGCACATAAAACAAATTCCCCACTGATAAAGCTTTAGACAGCCAGGATTGTGCCTCAGAATTTCCCTAGGTATCTACACTCTGCAGGGAAAGAACTCCCATCTTAACACTCTCTAACATGCTCTTCCACTGGCCTTCTGAGCACGTCTCTGCAGAAGTACAATTTCAAAAGCAGGTTTACAGAGCACCTCTCCCACTCATCCCCTCCCCTTCCATTCCAAAACCTTGATGGTCAGTACAAAATTGTGGCTTTAATGAAACATGCACTTTATTTCTCTCTGGCAGGGCAGACCGAGTCCCAGCATTCCGTATGAGACCATCATGTTCTTTACTGAGAAAGCTGACCGTCCCACTTCAGGTTCTCAGATCATCAATTCCTCTGGCTACAGCTGCAATGCTACTTCAGTAAATCACTGTGCAGTTGCAAAAAGCATACATGAGCACAAGAAATAGACGGTTGGCTGACGGTTATCAGTTCTGTGTATGCTTGGCCTGGAATATTTTATTTTGTCGCTCCAGCCCCAGGAAGGCTTTAAACCATGAAGAAAGCTTCTTTAGACCCTGCCACGACAGTTAGTGTAGCAGCAGGGACCAGCTGCACTACTTCCTTCAAGTTGCTTTGTAAGAAGTTATCTTGAACACGAAAACTAACAGCTAAGCCACTGGTCCTGCCCAATTACTTGTACACATTGGTTTTTTTCCTGCTGACTTCTTTAAAATCTCAGAATGGATAAGGCTGGAAGCGACCGCAGTGGATCACCTGGCCCATTCTCTCTGGTCCAGCAAGGCCATCCTAGAGCACACTGCACAGGATTGCATCCAGATGGTTCCTGAATATCTCCAGAGAGGGAGACTCCACAACCTCCCTGGGCAATTTGTTCCACTGCTGGTCACCCACACAGGAAAGAAGTTCTTTCTCATATTCACATGGAACTTCCTGTGCTTCAGTTGCCACCCATTGACTACTGTCCTATTCCTTGGTATCACCAAAAAGAGCCTGGCTCCACCCTCTTGACACCCTCCCTTCAGATACCTACGGACACTGATGAGGTCCCCTGTCAGTTGTTTCTTCTCAAGGCTGCATAGGCCCAGCTCCCAGTCTCTCCTCGTAAGAGAGATATTCCAGTCCCCTTAATCACCTTTGCTGCCATCCACTGGCCCTGCTCCAGGAGCTCCCTGGCTCTCTTGCACTGAAGAGCCCAGTACAAGAAAACACTCCAGATGTGACCTCACCAGCACTGAGCAGAGGGTCAGGATCACCTCCCTCAACCTGCTGGCAATGCTCTTCCTAATGCACCCCAGGATACCACTGGCTTTTTAGGCCCCCACGGCACACTGCTGGCTCATGGACAGCTTGTTGTCCACCAGGATCCCCAGGTCCTTCTCCACAGAGCTGCTTTCCAGCAGGTCAGTCCCCAATATGTGCTGGTACGAGGGACTGTTCGTCCCCAGGTGCAGGAGATTTTTTTAAAGAAAAAAATCATCAGCTCAGTTTTAATAACGCCATCACTAAAAACTGCAATTGCACCATTATAAGCGAACATTTAATTGATTTTTTTTATTTCACCTTTAAAAGTGTTACACAGTGGGCTGTAACAAAGCCTGTATGTAGGTATAGAAGATGGTGGTAAGCTGGTTCAGTTCTAGCTCTGCATATGCAATCAAACAACAGCTCCACATTTGGCAGTTTATACTTTGCTTGAAATCAACTTTCAACAATCTGAGGGCATGAAGACATCCATTAGTGTGTCTCAGGATGGGCTGGACTTTTTCACCTTGGTGTTGCAGCTAACTTCATAAAGATGATCTACTCACACACCAGCAAGCTGATGAAATTTATAAATAACGGAATGACTACAGCAAGAAAGATCCTCCTGGTGGTTTCGCTTTATACAACACAGAGCAGCAGTAATAGTAACAGACAGAGCTTTTCACTGTGGTGACTTTTTTGAAAGCTTTGAAGTAGAATTTTATTTTGCTTTAATAAAGTTCATGGCACAGAATGTGAACTACATTAGAGAAAGAATTATCAGCTCTTCAGACAGATAAAAAACCATTGTGCAGTATGGAAGAGGCCACTGCTCGGTACAGCAAAGTTTTTTGGACATAATATTTCAGTTCTTTTTCTGATATGCAAGGAAAAGATCACTATTAAATGACATGTTCCATGGTATAGTATAATTTGAATACATTAAAACAAATCAAGGCAACTAGTTCAAGAATTCCAAGAACTAAATCAGGTATGTTGCTATGTATTTCAAGAGGATTTAAGAAAGAATGAATACCTCTTGAGAGCCTGCAAGCCACATAAGCAATGTACAATACTCAGATTTTTACTCCTTAATACATTATGTAGAATTACCTTAACAGAAGTTCTTTGGGTAGTTTTTTGTTAATAAGGGCTTCATCATTATTTGAGAAAACCTAGAAACAGACAGAAAAAACACCATTTTAAAGACCAACAAGAAAAACAGGTTTTAAAGAGGTTTTTCATCTTTTATTTAGGTGCTTCATGCTTTTAAATTACTGTTAAGGTCAAGTTTTCAACATATTAGCTGTTCATACTATAAAATAATTTCAATATTCAAAACAAGGCCACACCTCCCACATACACCGGCTCTTCCCTACTGCTAAGATTCAACTGCACAAAAATTATGGAGCAACTTAATAACCATGAAACAAGCACACTTACACCCCACAAAGAAGTATTTTAGGAGGTAGGGAAACCTGGAACAATGGCAAGACACACACAAACACGCTAGCTGCACAGTTCTAAAACTGCCCATTACAGAAAACAACCTGTACGCTTTTCAGTCATTCAAGTCACTCCCTACAGTGTAAACACTTTGGCCCAAGTAAGTGAGTATGAATAAAATATAATAATCTATAGATTTAAATAATACAGTGCCACAGACAGGACAGCAATGGCTATATAAGCAAAAGAAGCATGTCAAGACACGGTACAAGAGAAACTGAAAACACTTCTCACCCAGAACTTCATTTTACTAACATATATCCTAAGAAAAAGAAAATGAAGAGACTAAAAGAAAACGCTGAGGGGAAAAAGCAGGCAACAGCTAAGATTGTATAGGAAAATGTTTCTACAAAAGGAGAAAAGGATCAGTCAATAGTAAAACAGACTAAAAAAAGGAGATGCTGACCAGCTTTACAACTTACTGTAAATATTTAGGCTTGAGAAATTTTAACAGAGGAACACAGCACTAAACAAAACACCAGTGATTTGGTATTTAAGGAACCATGGTAAAGACTGGAAGATGTCAAAGCCCCAAGCAACCATTTCCCAGAAAAGACCTTTATGGAGTCCATTTGCTGTACAAAATACCAGAAACAAAAACTAGAGAGAAGGACCCAAATAGATGAGTATTCTGAATGCTAATAGGTAAATATGAAAATCATACAAAACAGAAACATGAAAAACAACTGGAAGGAATCTTTTCCCTTCACTAAGAATATGCTGTTCCTGCTTCAGGGTATCATCCCTTGTTCATGCTACCACCCAACACATGACATATTTGGCAACTATTTGCTTTGTTCCTTGCTTAAAAAAAAGAAAAAGAAACAAAAAACCAAACAAGAAAAAAGGAACTGCAACAAGAGGTGGTTCTGAAAAAGGGCCCATCAAAGCAAAGAATGAAAAAGAAGTTAAATATACGCTTGGCTCTGTCTTCATAAAAGAAGGGAGACAGCAGAAAGAACACACCTGGGAATTTTGAAAATACCTCCCTCAAAAATACGATTAGATTTGAAAACTTCAACTCCCTTCTGGCTACTGTCAAGAACTCTTTTTCTCTTCCAGTACATCCTAGGCCGATTCCAGGTCTAACTGCATACTACTGTTTCAATTTTGACACAAATTTCTTCACCCACTACCTCGGTGCACAATTATTCACATAGCTAAGAACAATTAAAGTGTCAACTTTCAATAGGACTGACAAGTTTAATCGAGCTTCCTTTTCCGGGGACTGGAGCAGCACAATTATTCACAGGCTAAGGACTACAGACACCCAAACCATAAAACAACTGTGCATATATATGTCAACAGAACAATTCCACCTCCTTCAGGAGAGACATTGGCTTTAAGCAGTTCCACATGGCTGACCACAGTTTCAGCTTTGCTCTGGTTGTGCTTTATATCCAACATCCATTGCTGTTAATATTTTCAGCCTTTAGGCTGAAATACACAGTGTACATCAACACTATTTTCAGAACTGGCTGACTGCCTCTGAGTTCAGCAACTCACAGGTTTATGAACTAACTGCATGCATGCCATTGTAATATTATATGCTACTCACAGTTTTCAGCTTCTAGCCTGAAAGCAATAGCATAAATTGGGATTTATTTTTTTTATAAGGACAGTTAAAACATAGGCCTGATTGCATTTACTGCAGCACTCATTCAGAAAAAGGCGACACATAGGCCATTCTCACAGAACTTAAGATCACTAAAGAGCAAAGTGAGGAAGTGTTCTTGTGCATTACAAGTTAAAAAAAAAAGTAGCAGAAAAAGTTACCTCAGGGAGAACACACAAGATCTGTGATAAAACAGATAAATGAACTTAGATCTCATTAATTCTGGTTCAGAATCTGAACATTCAGTACCACAGACTGTGAAAAATCTTCTTAATTATTTTGCAGTTGCAGATAATTCTTCAAAAGTTACATCATCTAGCATATACTTCCCACATATATGCATAAGTACATATTTCTAAATAAAGTTACTTTGGGAACTGCTACTAGTTTACATGTGTACCCTCACGTTGCCCGTATAAAAGCTGTTATTATCCACTTTTTCTTTACACCATAGATTCTCATATATATCTAACATGGATATATATACAAATATGCTCGCTGTGTGAGGGTAACACAACATTAAGTTGGTAAGGTATGAGGCAAGTTACTATTTAACAGAAAGAGCTATAATGTGTGCTCAAGCCTTTAGAGTATTTCCAGCTACTCATCAGCTCCTGTTAAAAAGTCAAATCGTTACAAATCATAGCACAGATTTTTGGGAAAAGTACTCTTCTACTGGGGCCAAGCTGAAATGTACAACCAAAGCTAAACATACAGCCAAACTGTTACGGGAAAAGGGCTTATAACCTTTATGCAAGATGGTATCTCTAAAGTTCAAGTTGGACAGACAAACTATTTTAAACATATAATAGCATATCTGACCAATACAGTTCATTTAGGAATCCCAGTTAAAACTGGAAAAAAATGCAGCTTTTACTACATACTACAAGTGTGTGATGTGCTCAGCCCCACAAACGACACAAGTCACAGATGAGGCCACAAACAGATTCAAAGCTGTTCTCCCTCAGACAAGTAGTTTTTATGTGTTCTTGTTCGTGTTAGCTTCGATTCTCATAGCGTAAAAGATTATTTTTATGGAATAAGTACACTTAGAAAAAGGAAAGTGTCTCTTTACAGTACTCCTTTTACTCCGTGGAAGTTTATTAGCCTCTAGAGCCATATTGCAATTGCACCTCAGAGGAAGAGAGGGGCTTCTTTAAAGGCTCTTCAATACGTTTTTCCCCAAATAGCAAACAGACACGGGACAACTGGGGTAGTCATCTTCTAGATGAACATTTGTAATGTGATTGTGAATGCATGAAAGCAGAGAGAAAAGACAGAAAGTGCAAACAGGATAATATATTTAATATCTGAACAGTTCCTGATAATTTAAAACTTGCAGTAATGAAACCCTAGTACATTGATGTATCACTTCTCTGACGTAAACAGTGCTGTCAATTGTTACTTCGTTTTTATTACATAACCTCTAGTTTTCTGTTTATTAAAAAAAAAAAAAATCCACCAAAAATAATCAGTCAAGGAAGTGTTCAATCAGTGTAAAAAATATTCTAGTATTCTTGTCAAATATGATTTATTTTTCTTCAGTTACAGACGGTACTGGCAATGACATGCCCTCAAAATACCTGTATGCAAAAATCCAAAACAGCAATTAAGAATACCCTGAATGTAGAAAGAATATTTCTTCTCTCTTTGCTGTTGCATTTCGTAGCAAGTTTGACTGTGCTAACAACAGGGTATCTCGAACTCTAGAAAAGTGTGGGTTTAACTGTAAAATGTATAAAATACAAACATAAGAAGAAATACAGAAGGTCTCTACATTCCTAAAGGAATTGCGAGAACAAACAAAACAAAACCCGTAAGAGAAAATTCTAATTGCTTATTCCTTGAACCTTGAGCCATTTCTTACATTCCTTGACTGACCTCTCTTGGTAGTATCTTCACTGCTCTTTTGAAAGATTGGTTATAATGAGCTAAAAGGGCAGTATTTTCTTGAAAAATTATCTGATACTTTCATATGCTAAATTTCTTCAGCAACTACACTTTTTAAAGGTTTCTTTACTGTATAAATAAAGTATCCATTTGTGTAAATCTGTCAAACACAAAAAGAATAATCTCCCTATTTTCCTCGCCCTTTCATGTTATTAAACATACTAACTGCCACTAGTCCTAGAACAAAACTCCTCAGTACACCACATTAGCTTGCCACCACTGAAAGCAACACATATTAATCTCTTCTGGTCTAAGAGTGATAGAGGTCTCCTGTTTCCATGAAAATTAGTGACGTGAAGAAATCTCTTCTGATAGAGTTATTTCAACATCAAAATAAGGTTATACTATTAATTCTGGTGATAGTTCTTATGGTTTTTTTAAGGACGCAATTTCAGTTGTCATTCAGTCCTCTGCTGAAGAGGACTATTTTCTTTACAGATGAAACAGTTTTGCTAGCAGCTCATCCATTATGGCTCAGTTCCACAGAGATATTTATGTATCTAATTTCCACTGAAATCAGACTAGATAAGGACTTTCAACCTGTCAACTTTTCAAATGAAAAGTTATTAAAAACCCAGACTCTCAAAAATAGCCTTGCTCAGTAGCACGCTAAAGGAATTATGGGCAAAAGTAGATTTGGGAAAGATGGAAGATGAAGTGTAAAAGACTCTAGAGAGCATCAGCAAAAAGAGAAGACATATATACTGAAAAGAAGGCTGAACCATTTATCAAGTCAAGAAAAAACCCCAATGTTGGGTCATTTTAACCAAAGGAGATAGTAGGTTAGACTTAAATCCACATATTTCCCTTCCATGGTTGACAGAACACATGTCCTAGTTAAATTGTAAATATTGCCACATGTATAAAGCATCAAGTCTCTCAGATTTTCACTGGCAAGAACAGTATTTATTAAGTATTTTTTGTGCAGTAATAGACAATTTGCAGTTAAAACAAGATGTTTCAAAGGAAAATCCTGACAAAATAAAATTAAAGTTTTATTCAGTTCCCCTGATGTGCAGGTTTTTGTTGACAAACACAAAACCCATCTCTCCTCCTCAGTGGAGACACCTAATTGTTGCCTGTGCAATTTTGCCCTCACTGAGCTACTGAAATTGCCTGCTGCCATAGTGGCAGGAAAGGTAGCAGATCAGCTTTGCTACCCAGAGCAGCTCACGAGCACACTAAAGTAATGAATGGCATCCTAAAAAGCTCTCTATTTAAACACACCAGTAAAAGGGAGGAGAAGAAAGAAAAGAGAAAACAATGTTTCTTTCCCATAAATTTCAGATTATCTCACATGCTACGCTATAGCAAAAATGTACTCTAATGCTCAGAGAATCCCTGCTGGCTGATGCTTCCTCCAGAAATGTACAATCAATGCATCAGACAGGCAGACAGGCAGAATCATTTAACACCGTGCAAGTGGCAAAACGTAACCGTATCCAAGCAACAAAGGGAGCGTTAGACAGGATGTGCATTGCCAACAGAACTGAAATAAGTGATATGGAAGACACAACAGCTGATGGCACAGCACTGGTCCTAAATTAGAACCCATGGTAAAGCTTTCTGTACAATCAATAAAAATTTTGACGTGCCATAGTGAACCTTGGAATGCAATCTCATCTTGAACCAAGCTTGTCTACAGCAGAAACAGACTGGCAAAGTCTTTTATTTCAACACACAGACACTGTGTGCCCTCCAGGCTCTCATTCCTGTGCTCCAGCTGCTCACCCTGCTCTGGCTTTGACTTTGTGCACTTCAAAATCCCACCCATCCTGGTCTGTTTTGGTCACTAACCTTTCTTTCCCCTTTGGACACTCTCTACTAGAGCCCAGGGCACGGTCCTCAGCAGACTTACAGCTCCCTCCTTGCTGCCAGATACCCAATGGATCTTCAGCACTGGTCTTTCCTTGGGATATTTTTTCTTCCAACACCATGACAAACTGACTGATCAAAAGCAACAACTCCTATCAAATACTCCTGTTCTTATTGTGCTGGTTATCTTAAACAATTAAGGCTCACCTTCAGACAACAAGATCAAATATACCCGAGAACATCTCTCTGTCTTTCCATAATGCCTTCCGATGACTTAGGGCTGCTTATAAGGGCCATAATGCTTTTAAAGTTTCCTCCAGAATAAGTGCTGCCCAATATAATAAAACCTTCCAGACAGAGGCAGCTGGCCACACTGCCCACTTTGCTAATTGATTTTCTTCCAGAAGAGGCATCATTCTTGTTTTGCCAGCACTGGCATTCATATCACATCATTCACATTTTACTGGAGGGCATCAGCCTGGCTCTGCAAGGCCCTGCTCTTACTGTGTGACAGATCAAGGTCATTTGTGAGTTGATGTCCACGGCTGCATAACTCTACCTTGAGGCCTTTGGCTGTCCCAACGCAACTGCCTCCTAGGGCAGAGCAGGAGGTGCTTGGAGGCTGCCTTTCCTACTGCCTCAAGCACATCTGCTCGTCCTCAGTTCATCAACTAGCTCACATCACCCTTTCCTGTGTGTTTTTCAGAAGGCCAGTCACCTACTGCCAACAACATATTTGGAAATCACCAATTCAGCATTTTAAAGAGTAGGGCTTCATTCCTGCAAGCAGTCAAGGTATTAAGGTGTAACAGGTTTCCCTGACCTGCACGACTCAGCCTGGTTTCCTACTAACTCACCAAAGAGACCGCAATCCTCTTACTCCAGTGTGATGGTTCCTACTTTTGCATGTTAAAAATTATGAAGGGGAAATCCAATGGTTTGCAGAATTAATGATTGACCTAATTATCTGCAGGCCTAAAATTCAGTTGAAATACAATATTTTATCAATACTTGCTATCATGTAACTAATGTTCAGTAGCCTGCATGACAGAAAACATTATGTTCAATCCAATACCTCACCAAAAGAAACTGGTATTACAGAACTCTTTGCAAGAAAAGGTTTGCAAGCTCTGCTTCCCCCACGTTGTTCTGAGATAGGAGCTACATGGAAAACTAACCTTTAATTCAGGTTATGATCCACCGAGCTCACACTTTGCCTTTCAAGGCATCTTGTTCTAACCATGACTAGAGATGGCAAAACAAACCTGAACCACATGGAAAAATAAACTGCTCCTTACCTAATCTTCCAAGACTAGAGACTGCTTCTGATCAGGAAAGAAAAGAAACATAAATCCAACAACTAACGTTTAAACACTAAGAAATTTGGAAAAAGCTGTTAATTGTATTCCCATATATTCTTTGAACATACACAGAGAGACAGCTGAAAAAACAGGTCTGACGAAGTTTTACCCTCATCATCTGTTAGTCACATACTGATTGGCAAATCTCTTCTTCAGTTTGCTTTCTTAAAAAGAAAAGCAAATTAATGACTGAATTTTCCTTTTTCAAGTAATTATCCATTATTCCTCCTTTAAGGTTATTCCCTTCCAAATAGAAACATTACATGATGATGCATTTAGACATCTTTCCTGAAAAAAAAAAAAAAAGCATTCAATTAACAGTCCAATCTACAAATCACTTTAAAGTAGAACACGGGGAAACTCATATCATCTACTTTATGGGCTTG
The DNA here is from genome assembly GCA_035584735.1 of Pseudotriccus pelzelni. Taxonomy (NCBI): domain Eukaryota; kingdom Metazoa; phylum Chordata; class Aves; order Passeriformes; family Tyrannidae; genus Pseudotriccus; species Pseudotriccus pelzelni. The sequence continues at coordinate 54,261,918 of JAWMRA010000078.1, read as the reverse complement.
GACACTATCAAGCCTATAGCAGAAAATTAAAATCAAATAGAAGAAGCATTTGTTCCCTGTAGCCCATCACAAGGCTGATTATGCATCGTACACATTCTGTGTTTCTTGACCAGGTAAATGAAAAATCCCTCCTTATGCATCAAGCAGAGTCTCAAATTGAATTTGCAAAAGCCTAAAAGCCTAAGTTCAAAACACCTGAGAAAGTGTCCTCTGACCACTCAAGTAACTTTGAGACCCTACACAGACACACTGAAACAGAGCTAAGCTAAGGCAGCTTCCATCACAACATCCACAAGGACTATGTGCTCAAATTACTATTTGTGCAATCACAAAAATAATCCATTTGGTGTCACCCAGTCTTGTAAAATCATGCTATAAATACACATTCTCAAAGCATTCAGAGCACGATATGTTTCTGAAAAAACAAATGAACAAAAAAACCAGTCTGAGAGAAAAGTGAGAGTCCTCTCATTTTAATGCAGCAATATTTGGTTAGGGATAGCCATTCAGTCTCAGCCATCCAAATTTAATCCACACCACAGATTCATCAGAGCCCTCAGAGAACATCTTTCAAAACTCCTCTGAATCACCACTTCTTCATGTAGCTGTTTTTGCTGACATACATATGGCTAAGTTTTATTCCCAGTCTCCAATATCAGCATACAAACTAACAGGCTGATGGCACGACAACAGAGACCTGAAATCCTCCCAGAGTGTTCACACAGAGATTCTTCTGCAGGTCCATTTCCCCAAGAGTTTGCACCATTCTAATTTGAACTGACAGAGTCCTCCCTCCAGTCACGCAATCCCACACCCAGAAAAGCAATTCTTATTATTGTACTTAGCTTAAACTGTAAATGAAATTACAGCTTAAGTACTGATTGTATGGTTGAAGTAGAATCCCTTCTTCTAAGCACCTGTGAAAAAGAAATTTTGAGTACCAACATCCCCCCACATACACACACAACCGCTCTTCAAATATATATTTGCGACATAAAAGGTATAGTTCATTACAGAAATAACTCTATTGTTTCTACAAAGCCATTTCAAGGCAGTGCTTGATCTGCCTCATAAACACTATGTCAGAATGGAGGTTTCTCCCTTAGTACTGAGCATGAAATTTTTACTATGAAGAGTAAACCTTCTCTGCAAGGCAATCTCCCTAGAGAACGAACCATTAAAAAAAAAGATGACAAAATCTACATTGTGGCTACACACGCCATATAGGTAGTGCATAATTAATACAAGCTTCCATATATGTAATCTATAATTAATAAAAACTTTCAGGTATAAGAGACAAAACTAGGTACCTCTTCATGATTACAAGCACTAATTACAATTGACTTCAAAGGAAATAGCATCATAGTAGCATTTCCAAAACATTTTTTCAAACTGTTCCAAGAAAGGTAATAGGTTGAGATTAGAAGAGAAAAGTGGACATTCACTCAATTCTCAGTATTTGCCAAAATATACGATTCTTGAATTTCCGCAGAAGTAAAATGACCTTGACACTTTTGTTCTAGAAGTAGTTCTGAAAACAGTTTATAACCTACAAGCACATTTAGGTATTTTGCCCCTCAATATTTAGATTACTACTGTGCAACATCAAGCCATGATATGGAAATGACTTAACTTTGTGAAGCTCTGACCTCAATTTCAATCTCTGAAGACAGACAAACTTGACATACTGGTAGAGTTTCACATTTATGCAGATTTGATGATGTTCTTGTCTCCTTGATTTAAATTTACAGAACATACTGGGTAACCAGTTGAACAGCAATCAAATCCAATGAAACCCAATTTTAGTGTTTCCTTCTGCATACCAAGGAGAACATAGGACAACACCGGGATAAAAAAAGAGAGTATACTGTGAAGTACGGCAAATAGTTTAAGTGCTACAGCTTGATACCAAATGTTAAGTACTTTCATGTGGGCTACACAGCAGCAGTTCATAGTTCCCAAAAGTCATAACCGTGCGAGTCCAGAAAAGGGCATATTCCCAGTCCACCTCTAGCAGGAGTACAGTGGTTCCTCCAAGACAAAGATGAAAACCCAGAGGGAATCCCTCAAGAAATTGGCTGTAATTGGTTATGTCAGCTGAGGTTCCCTGGTATTAACTATTGTTGCCTTCTCAATACCTAACAGAAATTATTTTAATCCATTTAAACACTTTAATTCATACTGTAATTTTGTGTGGGTGGGTTTTGTTTTGGTTGAGAATAGAAGGGAGTTCATTTGAGAGAGCAAAAATTAAGCATCTTACAGATTCTGTGCTTTCTTTTCCTTGACCAGGTAAATAACAAATCCCTCCTAAAGTATCGGACATTCAAATTTAGGCTGCAAAAGCCCAAGCTCAAAACACCTGAGAAAGGTACTTTGACCATGCAAGTAACTTTGAGACTGTACACATAGATACCAAAACAGAACCTAAGGCAGCTTCCACAATTACATGATTCAAAGGGAATCACAAAAATAAGCCATTTGGTTTCCCAAAGTCTTGTAGAATGACACTATAGACACAGATTTTCAGACAGTCATAGTGCAGTACATTTTCGGAAAAATTAGGCAGAGAAAAAAGTTTGATCTTCACAAACTACTTGTTCTTCAATCTCCAGAACAACTAGGTTAAACTTTGAGAGACATACAAGTAAATTCTTGATCCAGAAACAAAAAAAAAATTGAACTGACACAGGAGATACCAGTATGCTGCGAATTTAGGTCCATCATTATACTCTTTTAACGCCTTATGCATATATTTTTCTGTTGTAACAATGCATAAAGATTTCCTGCATTTTAAAGAATGCAAATCAGGTTTTCCCCATTTAGAAGTTAGTCTGTGTTTACAATCTTCCTTCTCAGAAGCTTTACAAACAATAAGAATATCCCACTCTGTGTTATAAGTTCAAGCGGTAAAGATGTTTTGTAAAAGCTTAGGTGGACAGCTGGACTCCAATCCTATCACATTCAAATCAAGTCATCCAAAATGCACAGACAAGTATGATCAGAAATTGTAACAGTTCTTGCATTGTGCTAAAACACACGGGGGGCGAGGGAGGGGAAAAAAAGAAATCTATGGAGGATATGGATCACATTCCTAAAAAAGATTATTAGAAAGAATGCAAGTGAATGTTGAGGCTATTGTTTAAACTAGCTCGAGGGAGAACTCTTTGGTGTCAAAATTTCATCTGGTTTTGTCCTACTTAGCATATCCCACCTGTGCACACTTCTAATTCAGTAGAGAGACTACCAGAATTACCACACGAGTTGATAACAATTTACATGAAATTAATGCAGTTATTCTGACTTGTAATTGACAAAACAGCTGAAGTACTGTTAACGCGTAGCCTTCTGCTGGGATTCAGATCAATACTGTCACAGGGCCAAGGCTAGTACTACTTTTCTACACTAACCTAAAAATAGTTGCCATGCTTCCGTGAAACCTGACTTTTATTTTAAACTTTGCACATCTGCTGGCCCCATGTTATCCCTAATTTTAATTAAAATGACTAAATATTCCAGTGTGTTGTCAAAATAAGCAAGCAGTAAGTTAACAGTTCTTCTGATCTTTAGGAGCACTGATATTCTCTATAACCAAAAGGTCTGGCTCAAAATTAATTCTATGAAGCAGTGAAGAATTAAAAGGGAAAGAACAATCTGAACAGGACTAACCCTATAAGACAGAGCAATTCAAGTATAAGCAGGGATATATAAATAATAAAATGCTTGAAAAATATTAAAATAGTAACAAAAACAGTGCTATTTCATCCTTTTCTTATCAGCTGTCAAGTGCAAGGAGCTGCCCAATATAAGAATCTGCACAGCAGTAAGGCTTATCTGGTATAATTTCTGAGATTTTACCTGTGCAGTCACAGCAACAATTCAGTGCTGATTTGCAAATTCCATGTCTGCTGAGTATAGACTGCTAAAGGTATCTAATTCAGAATGTCAAAATGGACCACAAAGGAAAACTTCACGTCTGGGGTTTGGTAAATGGAAAATATTTACTTAAAGAATCATAGAGTCATTAAGGTTGGAAAACACCTCCAAGTTCATGAAGTCCAACCTTTGACCAAACCTCACCACGTCAACTAAGCCATAGCATCAACTGACATGTCCAATAGTTTCCTGAACACTTCCAGGGGTGGTGACTCCACCATCTCCCTTGGCAGCTTGTTGCAGTGCTTGACAAGCCTTTAAGTGAAGAAATTCTTCCTGATCCCCAACCTGAACCTCCCCTGGCACAGTTTGTAGACATTTGGTTAGTTGTTTTTTCAGTCTATAATCTTTCTTAAGTTTAAAACATGAGCTAAATCCATTTTGCTCAACTGACTTTTAAGATACTGCATCTTCTCAAATGTGGAACAAGATGTGTTGGAACACTGATATGAAGAAGGACATGTCATTAAGTAACATCATAATCACTTCACCAATACTGCACCATCCACAGTCTCATTTCTTTATGCAGCAACAGATGCATCCTAAAACCTTAGCAAACCAAACCCAACATGATTCTACATAGAAGCCTGCTGCAATCACACAGTCTATTCATATTTTTATTCCATCTCACATCTTAGCTTTCAAGGTTGCTTTGTTTAGGTTCAAAACATATAGACTAGAACTGGGAAGGAAAAGAAGACAAAGTGTAGAGGCAGAAAGAGAAGGTTCATGAACAAGCCTTCAAGCAAAGGAATAGGTTACACCACCACAGAAATATGGTTTTTCCCTTTGTGAGGTTGAGCACTCCCTCCCCCTCCCCAGAACTTGATAGAGGAAACCTACTATCATTACACACACAAAAATATAAACATAAAGTGATTTTCTGCCTTAAAATAATTATGCATTTCCCCAAGTGTGAAAGGCCAGCAACTGTGCCTTCTTCGTGCATCTACCACTCAATCACTGTGAAACAATAAGGCATCAGACAACTAAGTTATAATTGAAAACAGGGAACATACCAATCATACCTTTCCAAACATGCTGTGCCCGTCCCTACACACTCCCCCTTACATGCCTTGTCATCTTCCTTGCACAAACATCCTGATGCATCTCTCCCCTGCCTCTCGCTGCATACACGTTCTATATCACATCCCCACATGTTCTCCACATAGAGCAAACCATAACCACTCTCCCTCCTTCACTGCACCCTGCACACGTGTGCTCCATGTTACACTATCCCTACATACAGGTGCAACAAACCTTGTGCCCACAACACAAATCTGTCACAACTGCATCTGTGCACACACATCAAAACATCACAGCTATGCACACTCACACATACAAGCCACTGCTACTCCATACACACAGAATACCATACCCTCTATCTGCTACGTACATATAGAAGTACAGATAATCCTTGCCACACCCATAGCATACATGCCTTGAAAAATATCCACAGATGATGACACACCCAATATTCACTATATATATACGCAAGCAAAAGCCCATTCCAGACAGCAGCGTGCAGACACAACTACACACACACGGTGCCATGTCATGGCCCTGCACACAATGTCACATCCCTGTTAGAGCACAGACACGCACATATGCGAAGCCCAAATCGCAGCAGACACACGCGCTGACAGAGGCATAACATTACGCTCATGTCCTACTGTGTATCTGCTACATACACACATCCCAGGCCCCACCCTGGCTCAAGGCACATATACAAGCGCACAGCTCAGCGCCCAAACCCTGTGCATCCACACAGTGACATCCCGCCCCTCGCCTGTGCACCGACACACGCCTTCGACCCCTCCTTACCTCACGAGGGGCACGGCACACCTCCATCACTGCCCAGCCGCTTCGCACACCCACACGCACACACATCATCCCCCCGTGCTACCCGGGGGGGCCAACGCGCCCCGCCACACCTGACCCGCTCTGCACACCAGGCAGAGCCCTGCCATGGCTGCTCCGGCGCTGCACAGCGAGGAGGCGAAGGCGCCCGTCACACCTCACCACTGCCACAGCCAGGGGCAGCGCGGCCCCACCTGCCTCACACTGGCTGACCGACTGACAGGCAGACAGGCAGGCGGACACTCTGCTTTCCCCACCGCCACAGCGGGGTTGGGAACAGCCCCGCTCCGGCCCGCACGCCCAGCACCGCGTCCGCACCCACACGGTGCCCGCGCTCCCCGGGCCTCCACCCTCCCCTCGGGCGGCACCACCCGCCCGGCGCCGGGGCCGCCCCGCCCGGCGCGCGCTGCCCGCCCCGGGTGCCCCCAGCGGCCGGGGCAGCCCCGCCAGGTCGCGGCGGCGGGGCCGCTCCGGGGCTGCTCACCATGGCAGAGGCGCGGCAGCGGCGCTCCCGGTTGTCCCGGCGACGCGGAGCCCCGAGGAGGGCGCCAGCTGCACCCGCCGCGCCCGCGTGACCGGCACCGCCCCT